>MU226845.1:2048349-2069455 GCA_018584345.1 Thuja plicata
TTCTATTTGGAAGGTTTCTGGGTTACCAATCTTTGTGTTATGTGTTATGAATGATTACATTTTCATGCTTGTAGTAGATTAGATGAATGAATGGTTAAAATTATACAAGTGCAGAAATATTTTAAAATTTTTAGAGTTACTGATTCACCCCTCCCCTCTCAGTAACTTGGTTAGTCCTGAATATTTCCAACAGCTGTCACTTCATCTTCTGTAGGCCATTTAAAACTTTGTGTGCCATCTTCTGTAGGCCATCCAAAATCTTATTTAAACCTTCCATATCTAAATCAAATCCTGAAATAAATGCCTCATTGCTTGGCATTCTGCTATGAAATTCACTCTTGTAGGCCTCCAAGGCCTTAACTTGATTATCTGCTCCTTTCAATGGAGGAACAAATCTATTAAACTCCAGAGAAAATAGGCTTAACTTAGCCTCTATTTGATTTAACTTACCTTTAAAGAAGGATAAGGTTATATTAACCTTTTTAATCTCATCCTCTACCTCTGTTATAATCTCAGGTAAATCTGATCTATGTGGCTGCAAAGAGGCAAGCTTTTCAAATGTTTGGACCCTAGGAGACCAAATAACAAAATAAGGGCTCAAAATGGAGATGTACCCTGTCACTTCTATATGTAGGGTGGTAAATTTATTGTAAGCATTTAGGATGACATCTTTTTTATCCTTAAGTATATCAATCCTATGCTTAAGAATGCATTTTAATGCATTTAGGGATACCTCATTATTCTTTTTGCCCACATCTTCTATCTCAACCACTTCCTCTAATTTTTCTCTCTCATCTATCTGTAATGGTTGTTCTAAAGGCACATAAACCAATTTAGGTTTCTCTTGTAGTTGCTTCAACAACTTAGCAATTACCTTATCTTGCTGATGTATCTTTATGTGGCATAATTCCCTATCCTTTGCTAGGGCACTAGTTTCCTCAATCAAAATGCCACATTTCTCAAACAATTGTTTTGTCTTGTCTTCATTAAAGTGTGCCCAATGAGTCATGATCTGATAAATCTCAAGATCTCTAGTGTTCTGTATAGTCCAGACCATTTGGTCCCCACCATGCTCTCTTGAATGTTTACTAGTTGAGGCTTCTGGTCTTTGGGACATAAGCTCCACATGGAAAAGGCTTGTGATTTTGGACTATATCCAAATCCCTTGATCATGTCACCCATCTGAATCTTAATTTCCAACTTGATGTCTGGTTTCTTTCTAATCTGATCAATAATGAAGGCTGAGGCTAAGTCCTAGCCCTCGGCAAGCAAAATGCCACTGTTCAAAACCATTTTCCTTGCCTCATCTGGAGAGAAATCCTCACTATCAGGGTCATAGGCTTGCAAAGCTAGGAAAGCCTCATTTGTAACTGTTTCCTCTCCATCTGACTTCAATTGTTCCCTAATCTATTCTTTCTTATGCCACCTCAAAAATTCTTTAAACTCATCAGTCTTGACAAAGCTGTCATCACTTAGAAATTGTTGCTAATGCAATATCCTCTTATCAATGGATGACTTAAGAGGCAATTCTATGTTTTCTTCCTCATCCTACTGTTGTCTCTTCCTTTGTCTGATTATTTTCCTTAGATCATATAATCTATGACTAGGAATGAGGGCACTTGTTCTATCTCCTTTCTTCTCTTTCCTAACAGAGGAAGTCTTACCAAGATCTACCTTTTTCTTTTTTGTAGTAGGCTCCTCTACATCATCTGGCTATGACACCTTAGTTAGGTCTATGATATGGCCTTGTTCCTCATGTACCTGTGCTACCTCTACAACATTCTATTGGGGTTGATCATACTGAGGTGGACGGGCATAATCCCCATCACTATCACTCTAATATTCAGACTCTGAGGATTCAAGCTCGTTGCCTCCTTTCTTTGTATCTAAAACATTATCCAACTACTCATAAAGCACATAAAAATTATCAAGGATGGCTTTGATCTAATCAAAATAAGATAAGTCAGGGTAAAACCCTCCAAATGACAATCCATTTCTCCTTATTTGGTTCTCTAAATTCAGTAATTCCTGAATTCTTTCTCTTCTTGTCCTTATCTCATCTTCAACAAGGAGATTCCTTGTGGCATCCTCCTCCACATAGAAACCATGAACATTTGTATTGGGGATGGTAGGATTCAAGAGTTTCCTAGCTCCTGCTATGAATCCCTATGTGTCAATGTACCTTTATAATGCTGCCCTCATCTTGTATCTTTACAGCCAAGTGCTCACCAAATCAATAACACCCTTACCAATAGTAAAGTTAAATATTTTAAATTGTCTAGGGGTTAATGTCCCCTTTCTATGTGGTGCAAAATGTTCATTGTCTGTCAACAATAGCTACCAGATGAACTCCATGGAAGCATCTCTAGATGGAACATGATAGGGTAGGACATGAGGTGGATGTGTGCATCCATATACCCTAATCATGGTAAAATTTTCTTCTAAAAATAAGTCTCCCTAGTTGTGATCACCCTCCCATTTGTCCACATACTCACAAGGTCTCAACAACTGCAGCACCTTTACTGGGAGTCTGGTTTTGTTGATACCCATGCTTTGCATTAATGGATATACAATCCAATTTTCAAATCCACAAAAGTCATAGTCCTTGGATGTATAATTCCATATCCTAACCCAAAACTGAATAGGATTAGGTCAGTCCTAGAAAATCCTCTGAGGATTCAAGTTATTCACATTCATAATCCCATAGTTAATATGCAATAACAAATGCATCAGGATTGAATAATGGAAGAACCTAGGTTCCTTCTCCTTGGGATCCTTCATCTTCTTCTGCACCGCTACAAATCCCTCATGTATTTTGTCAATAATGTACTATATGTAGTCATAATTGGTGCTTGAATGCACATCTTGCAGGTCTAACACCATCATCAAAATTATAGCATTTATTTTCTCTACTCCTCCATCTATCCCTAACACTCTACATAAATCATAGTCAATAGAGTTAATATAGAAATGTAGGTCTTTAAAGTAGTAGGGTGCAGTCCCAGTTATAGGAGTAAGATGGTTCCTAACCTCCTTAAGCATATACTTCTGTAATTGGCTCCTAGAAACACCAGGTTTTAACCTATACCTCTCTTCTTGCCTGGTAATATTTATCTTGGTGGACATGGTACTATATAAGCCAAAGGCTTGCATGAATGAATTCCTATTTAAAATCAATAGGGAAACACCACCATTTTTCTTAATTGTCCTAGACAGAGCATCATAATGGTTGGAAAGACCTAGAAACAAGTCTATGTCTACATAGACATTAGGGACAATTAACCTAGCAAGACCAATAGTCCAAGGGTTTGACACTAGAATGGCATTATCAGAATTATTATAAAAATAATTGAACATAAAAAAACTTGTGGATCCTGGAGTGCGGGCATCTCTGATTTCACAATAGTCATCTGCTAGAAAGTTTCCATTTTCCCTCTTATTCTGTGTGGACCCTGGCAAGAGCTTCAAGAATTCATTAGAGAAATTCCTTTTCCATTTAGCATCATCATCTACTTCATCACTCCTTCCACTGGTAAAAGCCATAATGACTGCTTTACTCATCTTTCTCTGTTTCAACCCTCTCTTTTACCAATATTGAAACAAATCTCCTCTCAGGACACACTACTCTTCTCTATGCACTGCTAGCCATTCAAGAACCTTGACAACTGGATAATTACCCTGAGATCAATCAAATTATGCCTCTGAACATAGAAGACCTAGCAATTCTTCGCTCTATAATTTCTAGATGTATGTTAAATAAAAATGAACTTACGATCAACTCTTTATGGTAACTCTTCCAAGTACATAGCTCATCATTGAAAATACAATCAATTTTTCTTTCAATTTAGCATGCTGTGGAATTAATTGAAATCCTAGCCATAGCTCATGAATGTGATAGGAAATCAAATTCATATGAGTGGATTTTCAGAAAAACCCTTATAAAATTTGAACAGGATGACATGTCTTCATATGATTGGTTATTCATTAGACATCTTAGCTACCCTTTTCATACAACAATTAATTTTCTAGATTTTCATTGGATGCTGAATCTTTCACATTGTTATGTCAGCAACTATCACCTTTTATCATTTTTTATATTCAGTGACCACGCAACTACACAGTGTCTCTTTGTCACTGATCACATTTCTTAACCCTCAATTCTCCTGGAGATCTAGTGACTGTGTGATTTTCTTTACTTAGCTAACCATAGTTAACTTCTGGCGATCACACGACTGAATAAATCAAAGTCTCTAGATGAAATGCTTAACCCAAAGTTTATTTGGAGACCCTACAACTTAAAGGTTAACTTTACTCTTAACAGTTATTGCTAAGTCGCAGAGTGTTTATTTCTCTTTACGAGACCCCATGACTAACCTTTACCTTTTGATTTTTTTTTAGAGACTATGCGACTAAAGGTTATCTCATCATCATGATCACTTTTTACTCTCATACAAATTTGATGGAGACTCAGCGACTACCGTTGATCTTTTCCATTCTGCATCTGACGGCTCTGCTAAGTCACTGAATATATTTTAAAAGCCTTAAATCATTTGGAGACTATGCGACAATACATAACTTTATACCTTTTAGTCTCTTAATCACCAAATGACTTTTTCCTTTTGGGAGACCATGCGACTTAGCCTTTATTTTTTTCATTCTGGACATGTGTTTCTTTAAACTATTTGTCTCCAAATCATTGATTAAAAACTGACTTAGCATTTTAAACCAGCAACTACCCAACCACCATATACTCTAAACACCTTGCGCTTTGTCGTGAAGTCTCAACATATTTTACTTAACTATCATTTTACTTGGAGACTACGTGACATAAAAATTTAAGATGTCACTTAACTGCGTTCTGACTTGGAGACCCCGCGATTGAAGAAATCACTAAGTCTCATGAAAATTCACTAACTGCATGATACTTTGCGCAACACCGTGACTTAACTGCTTGCTTAGATATTTCCTGATGATGTGTTTCTGGATTGGGAGACTTCATGACTAAAGGGTTTCACCAAGTCTCATAACAAATAAGGAATATTTTGTTTCTCTCTGAGACATCCCGACAATAGTTAATCGCCAATTCTTGTAAAAAAATAGAATATGCTTCTAGGATCAAGCGACTAGGCGACCATTGAAAAAACACATGACTTTTGTAACTTAACTTTTTCAAAAAGGTAATGCAAAATTAGAAACTCGATCATTATTTTAGGGCTTTTTTGCATTTTGACTTAGGAAATAGCTTAGGGTATTGGGATTTTGCACTATTCATGGGGATTTTAATTTAAAAATATAAAATTTCACAGGGATACCTCAAAAATGAGACAGACCTTCTAATTTTCTATAGAAATTGGCATGAAGGCAACAAAATTTAGGGCAAACCAACAAGACCAAGAATACAACCAACAATGGCTCTACCTGAGGATTGACTAAACATAGTTTATGGAAAAGAACCACAGAATCTTTGGTTTCAGACCTTAGAAAAAATGGAGAGGAAACCAACTATCCTAAAATAGAAGGGAAACTATTTACAACATTTACATGAAATTATTCATGGTATGATGCATACTTACTTGTGCATAAACTTTTGATTCTCAGTTGAAAAAGGGCTTTAGGAATTGCTCATGCACAGGCAACTCAAAATTTTCTCCCTCCATGTTCTTCAATAAGTAAGAGTCTTTTCCAAAATTCTCTGAAACAATAAATGTCCCTAGCCATAAAGACTCAAACTTCTTATGTTTGCCTTTATCTTCTTCTCTTGCATTCCATTGGATAACTAGGTCACTAGATTGGAATTTTCTCTTAGTAGCCCTTTTATCAAAAAGATACTTCATCCTCTACTGCAACTTTATGTTTTCCTTTTGACTATTTCCCCTTGCTTCATCCAATTCTATCAACTAAATCATTCTATTCTGCATACTATCAGAACCATCTAAATGTTCTTCTTGTATAAATTGACATATTGGCAATAAATTGTTGATAGGCAATCTTGCTTGTAGACCATATACCACTCAAATGGAGACTTACCAGTTGCTTTTTTAACTGTTACTCTGTCAACCCAAAGTGCTAGTTTCAACTTAGTATGCCATGTTCTTTTATTCTTTTCCAGAGTCCTTTTTAGTATTTTCAATATACTCTTATTACTAGACTCAGCTTGTCCATTAGCCTATGGATGATATGAGGATGAATATGATATTGTAATCGAATATTTTTCATAGAAACTTGTCATTTCTTCTTATCTCAAACTCAAGGCATTGTCCATTACTAACTTAGTAGGTACACCAAATCTGGTTATAATATTCTCCATGAGAAATTTAGTAACTACCCTGCTTGTTGCTTTCTTTGTAGGGATGGCTTCAATCCACTTAGTAAAATAATCTATGGCAACTAATATCCATTTGTGTCCTCCACTATATTTCTCTTGAAATTCACCAATAAAATCAATTCCCCACATAGTAAAAGGAGCTTCATTACTTACTGGATTTAGCAACAGAGCACCTAAAATTTTTAGTTTATTGGAGAACCTTTGACAAGGTTCACACTTCCTGACATGTTCATAAGTATCCTTGAATAAAGTAGGCCAATAATACCCAGCCTTTAAAATCTTGTGGGCAGTAGTCTTAGTAGAAAAATGACCCCCACATTCTCCTTCATGCATTTCACTCAAAACCTTCTCAGCTTGGTATTTATCAAGGCATAACAACAGTACACCATTTTTATCTTTCCAAAACAAGTAACCTTGGATCAAAGTGTATCTTTGAGTTTGTAATTTCAGACTTCTTTTCTGATTCTCTGACAAATCATCAGGACATTTAGCATTTTTGAGAAAAAATACAATATCAATATAGAATGGTTGTCTTTCTATGCTTGTAATAGTTTGATCATGCATTTCTGTCTGATTTATCTGTACTAGATCCAAGTTTTCTTCTGTCATTAGCTTTGCCAGACCTTGTCCTCTTATCAATTTTGTAATATGGATCTCAAGGTTAAATTCTTGAATTCTGGTGATCCATTTACACCTCTTACCAGTCACCTCTGACTGTGTAAGGATATCTTTCACTTTTGAATGAGGAACATAAGCCTATATCTTAGCACAAACCAAGTATGGCCAAAAATATTTCATAGCTTTTACCAAGGCGTAAGCCTTCTTTTCCATTATTTCATAATTAAGCTCTGCAGCTTGCAAGGATTTACTGTAAAAAGCAATTGGATGTTCAAATGCTTGTTCATCTTTTTGTAGCAAAATAGCAGCAATTGTATGAAATGATGCAAATGAAAATAAATAGAAAGGCTTAGTATAGTTTGGAGATTTCAAAACTGGAGCCTCTTGTACTGCTTTTTTTATTTTTTCAAATGCTTGTTGGGCTTCTTCATTCCAAACAAATTTGGCATCTTTTTTTAGCAATTTTACAATGGGTTTAACAATCTCTGGAAAATTTTCTATGAACCTTCTGACAAAGTTAATATTTCCTAAGAAAGATTGTACACATTTTAAGTTCTTTGGAGAAATCACCCTTTGAATTGCCTCCACTCTCTTAGGGTCTATTCTTACCCCTTCCCTAGACACTATATGTCCAAGCAACTTTCCCTCTTTTACTGCAAAATGACATTTCTTGGGATTTAGTGAGACACCATATTCCAATGCCTTATTAAAAATCTTACCCAAGTGATCACAGTGATCCACTACTTTTTTAGAATATGCAGTCAAATAATCCTGATAAATAATCATGAATAAATCAATGAATTCTTTGAAAGAAACATCCATGGCCCTTTGAAAAGTTGCCCCTGCATCTATTAGTCCAAATGACATCCTAATATACACATAAGTCCCCCATGGAGTAGTAAATGCAATTTTGTACTGCTCTGATTCTTTAACTAAGACCTGGTTGTAACCTGAGAAACCATCCATCATGGACAACAACTCACAACCAGTCACCTTATGCAACATTGCTTCCATATTAGGCAAGGAATAATTATCTTTTAATGAAGCAATATTTAAGTTTCTAAAATCAACACATAGTCTGATATCACCATTTTTCTTTCTGACTGGCACTAAATTTGATACCCAAGTTGAATGTCTGATTGACTGGATTATCTCAGCATCCTTTAGCGTCATCAATTATTGTTGCATTTTAGGAGCCAATAACGGGTTAATAGACCTCTATTTTTGCCTAAATGGTTTCACATCTGACTTCAGTGGGATTTCATGTTGAAAAAGGTCCTCTCTATATGCTTTCAAGTCCTTATATGACCAAGCAAAGACATGTTTATATTTTCTCAACAATTTGATCAGATTTATTCATATATGAGAGTCGAGACCCTTTCCAATATAAACTATTTGAGGACTACTTTCAGATCCTAAATTTATTTCTTCTAAATCCTCAACTTTGGCATTGCTTAGCTTTGATGAGTTATTTTGTTGACTACTAAACAATGCTTCAAGCTCAACCAAACCCCTAGGAATTTGATTAGAGCTTAACTGGACAACCTCATTTCCCAAAATGTAGTCTTTTCCATCATTATTTTCTAGTAAAGTACTACAATCTATACTCTAGTTCTCATAATGGTCTAGACACAGCATGAACCTCAGAATATCTTGATCATCCTGGAAAGCCTGCGAGTTGTATATGTTGTCCGGAACAACTGGTCTTGTTTTGACTTCTAGTATTGACACCCCATGTAAGGTCAAATCATCATTTTTTAAAGCAACATTTGCTAAAAAATCAGCCATTATATTTTTTGACCTTTCTAACAAATTTATGTCAAAGGCATCAAACATTTCAATTTGATCCCAAATAGCATACTTATACATTTTCAATCTATCATTCTTTACAAAATATTTGGATCTGACTTGAGCTACTACCAACTCAGAATCACCATAAACCTTTAAACACTTTATACCATGTTTGATAGTCATTTCAAGTCCTAAAAACAAATCCTCGTATTCTGCAGTATTGTTTGTACATTGGAAGGCTAATAGAAATGAATACTTAAAAGTTGTACATGATGGAGATATCAACAATACACCTACCCTTGATCCTTCTTTTGAGCAAGCCCCATCAAAGTATATTTTCCACAATCCATCTCCTTGCATAATTGACTCTTTGTTCAGAGGGTCAACCTCTTCATGCTGATAACAAAGTTCATTTTTTTTGTATTCTAAAATTCTCCATGTCCATGTCAATGCAAAAATTAATGTCAGTATCTTCAAATCTTTCTATCATGTGAGGAGTTCTACTCTCTCTTAAGACCTTAACATTTTCTCCAGTAATGTTAAAAGTAGCATATGATAAATCACTTTGTACATACTTAGTGTCTGTCTTATTTTATTTTATAAAGACACCTGATGGTTGACTGCCAGTACCGCCTACTACTCTATTTCTCAAATGGTAGTTGCTTCTAGCCTTGTTTACTAAATCTACAGTAATCCTCGCTTTCTCTTCATTTGAATCTTTTCTAATAAGTGGAATATCCTAATTGTCTTGAGCATAAAATCTTATAAGATCATTAGTTCCCTCAGCTTCACTATCAGACAAAATATGTTGATGATGATTTTCTACCCTCTTTTGTGAAATACAAAAATCATGATTTTCATCTTCATTGTTTGAATCCATATCATGGCATGAATAAGTATTTGTCATACTATGATCACACTGTTCACCCTCATCATTTCCCTATTCTTCACCTACTCTCAAATCTAAGGAAATAATACAAAAATTAGGGTTATGAGGGACTTCACAAGCCTCACACCAAGGATCATCATTGCAAAAATGGACAACATTTTTATGTAGAGGGTCTAGAGTTCTGTTATTTGTCTTTTCTTTTCTAGGTAAAATAACAGGTTTCCCATCTTTGAACTGAGTTCCATAAGGATGGTTCTGCATTCTATTTTGATAATTGTATGTATTATTATAAGAAGGCCTATTTTTCTAAGGAGCCCTATATTTCTTATACTCTGGTTCTTTTAGAGTGCTCCTACTAAACCTTGAGTCATCCCTCTTATTCAACTTACCAGATACTCTTCTATTCATTTCAATATTCACTGCTATTTTATAAGCATCAGTAAGAGTTCTAGGGTTTTTATCTCTAAGAGAATATCCCATTTTAGAATCAAAGGCATTCAAATAAGTTGCTAGACATACCTATTCATCCAGCCTTATCTTTTGAAATAGCTTGTGCATAGCTCTTTGAAACCTTGTATTAAACTCTATAACCTCTTCATTGTAATTCTTCTTGATATTATTGAACTCATTCAATAAAAAGCCTTTATTTGTTTTATCTCCATACTGATCCTTAAATAATTCAATCCACTCATCCATAGAAACAACAGATCCATTAGATAGGCTCCTAATCCATTCTCTTGCATCTTTTACTAAAAACTAAACAAATAATTTCATTAACACATCTTCATGGGTGATATTTAAATTATCGACAAAATCAATGAACTTTCTTAAATGTGTTTCACAAGAAATAACATTGTTACCTGCAAACTTTGGGAGTTTTTCTCCTATATCACCCACATCTTTAGGGAAAGCATCAGGATATCCAGGGATACCAACAAAGTTAAATTGTTTATACCTTTTAGTATGCAATGGTTTCCTTTGAAAACTATCATTTTCTTTGAAAGTAGTGGTTTTTTCTTTATAAGTAGTAATATTCTCTGGTCCAACATGAGAATAATTTGAAGACTGCAAAAAATCAATTTTCTTTTTCATTTCAACTGTTGCAGCTTCCATTTGTGCTTTTTCCAACATTTTCTCCATGGTTTCTTTTTAAATTCTCAACTTTTCCAAGTCAATATCCAACTTGGACATTTTCTCTGTGAAAGGCTTCTGAAACTTAGGCTCTTGATTTTTGTATTCATTCACCTTTAGTTTACCTTTTTCCTTCTGTGAAGTAGAAGCCTTATGAGTGAGTGGTATTTCTTGGTCCTTTTGAGACCTCTTTGTATCTTTCATATTTTGATGTCTTGAAGATCTTCTTTTGCTCTTATCAACATCCTTATGCTCATGTTTTTTCTTTCTCATTTCTCTCTCTCTTTTCGTTTGTTGAACAAGGGAAAGCTATTTCATGATGAACTTATCCTCATTTGCTAGCATATCAGAGGGAGCATCTTCAAAATATGAACTAGATGTACTTGTCTTTTCTCTCTCATTTTAAGTGGAAGTGATTGTAGGTGTTTCTAATACCCTTTCAGCATCTTCTTCATACTCTGAAGTATTTCCATCATGAGAATGTTGATTTCTATTCATGGTTCTCCTAACAATACCCTCTTTACCTCTTGGAGGGGTTTCATCCATGCTAACTTGGTTACTCTTTTTTCTCCAAGACATTTCCATCCTTGAGGATGATGGGATTCCACCATATAAAACCTTCTCAGGATCACTTCTCATCCTTGACCTAGTATTCATTCTGAGAAATATTTACTAAATTTGCACTAATCTCAGAGATTTCTTTTAGAGTCGCCACCCAATAACTTGGAATGAGTGAATACTTATCAAAGAATAATTTTGACAACTACAACTGGAATAATTTGTAATTACTTAAAAACCCCAGTAGAGTCACCAATTTTTTAGGGTTTTTTCTTGTAGGGCCTCTAAAGATGCTTGAATATTTAAATAACTCTATGACTCCCAATGCCTTTGATACTCTAACTCAAGCAAGAGAAAACACTAGTTGATGAGGTATTTTGATAACACCGGGGATACCTATTATCACCTCCTTCTTTTTTGAGATCCACTGACTCAGGCAGGTCTTACCTATGACTGATTACTGACTTGACAATATCTTTAGAGTGGATTTTACTTATGTGCTGAATGCTCTGTCTTTATATGGACATGTATATAACAATGCAGATAACTATGATTATTCTGAGAAAAAGCTTGACAATCCAAATCAATATCTTAATGATAGCCAACAACAGCATACTAAGGAATTTCATCTTTCTTTCCTTTTTCAATTCTTATGAATCTAGGAGGAATAACCTATTTGATTTACTCTTTAATAAATCAAAAAACTTCAACTGTAATCAGTTATGAGTACAATTGATTTTACACAAGTATTCTGAAAGTAATTAGTTTGAATAGTATTGAATATTTGGATGATGATAGATTACCAAACAAGTTCCTAGACCAGTGCCTATCCTTGGGCTTATAGAATCAATAAATGAAGATCCACAAAAAAAAATAAAAAAATATTGTAAGCTGCCTTACAACCTACATGCAACTCGGATAAAATGCCTTACAAACTACCCTGTCACCTCTAAAATATTGTATCAAATCCTTAAATATTGTTATGATCCCTGAAACTACTCACAAAACTTAGTTCTTTCCTTGAAAGAAACTTGCAAGCAATTAGATAGCTACCTTGTAACCAATATGTTTAAAAATGCCTCACAGATTTAAACATAAAAGAGCATACACAACTAAATAAAGAGACAAAAATAAGAAAGAGTAAAGTTGCACTGTATTTTATTCAAATGTTTCTACTTCAATACATAAAAAGCTCAAAAAATCTCAAGGTCACATTGAAATTTAGAAAGTCTAGTTTTCAATATATTTTTCCTCTCTTTTACAATTACAAATTTGATCTATTTATAGGTCCTTAACCATCTTGCAATCCTTAACATTAGGATGCAACAAGCTTCAAATAGTTTAAGGAACCTAACCCTAAAAGTACATAAAAGATAAAGAAAGAGAATATAGAAGCGATGGAGAGACAAAAATAGGGGATGAAATCTGATATTCTTTGTCTTTATCTAGAATCTGGTGCCTTTATCTGACAGTGTTCAGAATAGCATCTGATATTCATTTTGAGACTAAGTGACCCCCATTATAGGCTAACTTACACTTGTCTTTAGTAATAAATAACCTCCCTATGCTCAATGATCAGGCACCAAGTGTCCCCCTTTATTCTTCATCCAGGATTTCCTCCTCTACTACCACATGCTTCTTTTTCTTTGGCTTGTTCATCAAGTCCCCGGCTATCAGTTCATCTTTTGTAGGCCATTTAAAACTTTGTGTGCTCTATAGTTGTACCTTCTATCTTTCCCATCTGACATATGTGATGCTTTTAACATCCATTAAGAACTTGTTGATGTTAGTCTCTGCCTTGAAGGCTTCATCCAAAATCTTATTAAAACCTTCCATATCTAAATCAGATCCTGAAATAAATGCCTCATTGCTTAGGATTCTTCTATCAAATTCACTCCTCTAGGCCTCCAAGGCCTTAACTTGATTATTTTCTCCTTTCAATGGAGGAACAAATCTATTAAAATCTGGAGAAAATAGGCTTAACTTAGCCTCTATCTGATTTAACTTACCTTTAAAGAAGGATAAGTTTATATTAACCTTTTTAATCTCATCCTCTACCTCTGTTACAATCATAGGTAAATCTGATATATGTGGCTGAAAAGAGGCAAGCTTTTCAAATGTTTGGACCCTAGGAGACCAAGTAACAAAATAAGGGCTCAAAATGGAGATGTACCCTGTCACTTCTGTATGCAGGGTGGGCAATTTATTGTAAGCATTTAGGATGACATCTATTTTATCCTTAAGTATATCAATCCTATGTTGAATAATGCATCTTAATGCATTTAGGGCAACCTAATTATTCTTTTTGCCCACATCTTCTATCTCAACCAATTCCTCTAATTTTTCTCTGTCCTCTATATGTAATGGTTGTTCTGAAGGCACATAAACCACTTTAGGTTTCTCTTGTAGTTGCTTCAACAACTCAACAATTATTGTATCTTGCTGATCTATCTTTATGTGGCATAATTCCCTATCCTTTGCTAGGGCACTGGTTTCCTCAATCAAAATGCCACATTTCTTAGACAATTGTTTTGTCTTGTCTTCATTCAAGTGTGCCCAATGAGTCATGATCTGAGAAATCTCAAGATCTCTAGTGTTCTATACAGTCCAGACCATTTTGTTCCCCACCATGCTCTCCTAAATGTTTACTAGTTGAGGCTTCTGGTCTTTGGGACATAAGCTCCACATGGAAAAGGCTTGTGATTTTGGACTATATCCAAATCCCTTGATCACGTCACCCATCTAAATCTCACTTGCCAACTTGAGGTCTGGTTGCTTTCTAATCTGATAAATAATGAAGGCTGAGGTTAAGTCCCAGCCCTCAGCAAGCAAAATGCCACTGTTCAAAACCATTTTCCTTGCCTCATCTGGAGAGACATCCTCACTATCAGGGTCATAGGCTTGGAAAGCTAGAAAAGCCTCATTTGTAATTGTTTCCTCTCCATCTGAATTCAATTGATTCATAGTCTGTTCTTTCTTATATCACCTCAAAAAGTCTTTAAACTCATCAGTCTTGATAGAGTTTTCATCACTTAGAAACTACTGCTGATGCAATATTATCTAATCAATGCATGCCTTAAGAGGCAATTGTATGTTTTCTTCCTCATCTTGGTGTTTTCTCTTCCCCTGTGTGATTATTTTCCTCAGATTATGATCATATAATCTGTGACCAGGAATGAGGGCACTTGTTCTATCTCCTTTCTTCTCTTTCCTAACAGAGGAAGTCTGACCAGGATCAACCTTTACCTTTTTTGTAGCAGGCTCCTCTACATCATCTAGCTGTGACACCTTAGTTAGGTCTATGATATGGCCTTGTTCCTCCTATACCTATGTTGGCTCTACAACATTCTATTGGGGTTGATCATACTGAGGTGGATAGGCATAATCCCTATCACTATCACTCTCATATTCAGACTCTGAGTATTCAGGCTCTTTGCCTCCTTTCTTTGTATCTAAAACATTATCCAACTGCACTCAGAGCACATAAAAATTATCAAGCATGGCTTTGATCTTATCAAAATAAGATAAGTTAGGGTAAAACCCTCCAAATGACAATCCATTTCTCCTTATTTTCTTCTCTAAATTCAGTAATTCCTGAATTCTTTTTCTTCTTGTCCTTATCTCATCTTCATCAAGGAGATTCCTTGTGGCATCCTCCTCCACACAGAAGCCATGAACATTTGTATTGGGGATGGTAGGAGTCAAGAGTTTCCTAGCTCCTGCTATGAATCGCTCTGGGTCAATGTACCTCTATAATGTTGCCCTCATCTTGCAGCTTTCCAGCCATGTTCTCACCAAATCAATAGCACCCTTACCAATAGTAAAGTTAAAGAATTTAAATTTCCTAGGGGTTAATGTCCCCTTTCTATGTGGTTCAAAATGTTCATTGTCTGTCAACAATAGCTGCCAGATGAACTCCATGGCAGAAACTCTAGATGGCACATGATAGGGTAGGATATGAGGTGGATGTGTGCATCCATATACCCTAATCATGGTAAAATATTCTTATAAAAAGAATTCTCCCCAGTTGTGATCACCGTCCCATTTGTCCACATACTCACAAGGTCTCAACATCTGCAACACCTTTACTGGGAGTTTGGTTTTGCTAATACCCATGCTCTGCATTAATGGATATACAATCCAATTTTCAAACCCACAAAAGTCACATTCCTTGGATGTATAATTTCATATCCTAACCCAAAATTGAATAGGATTAGGTCGGTCCTGGAAAATCCTCTGAGGATTCAAGTTATTCACATTCATAATCCCATATTTAAAATGCACTAACAAATGCATCAGGATTGAATAATGGAAGAACCTAGGTTCCTTCTCCTTTGGATCCTTTGTCTTGTTCTACACTACTACAAATCACTCATGCATTTTGTCAATAATGTACTGTATGTTGTCATAACTGGTGCTAGAATGCACATCTTCCAGGTCTAACACCATCATCAAAATTCTAGCATTTATTTTCTCTTCTCCATCTATCCCTAACACTCTACATAAAGCATAGGCAATATAATTAATATAGAAATGTAGGTCTTTAAAGCAGTAGGGTACAGTCCTAATTATAGGAATAAGATGGTTCCTAACCTCCTTAAGCATATGCTTCTGTAATTGGCTCCTAGCGACACCAGGTTTTAACCTATACCTCTCTTCTTGCCTAGTAATATTTATCTTGGTGGACATGGTACTATATAAGCCAAAGGCTTGCATGAATGAATTCCTATTTAAAATCAATAGGGAAGTACCATCATTTTTCTTAATTGTCCTAGACAAAGAATCATAATGGTTGGAAAGACCTAGAAACAAGTCTACGTCTACATAGATATTAGGGACAATTAACCTAGAAAGACCAATAGTCCAAGGGTTTGACACTGGAATGGCCTTATTAGAATTATTATAAAAATAATTAAATAGAGAAAAACCTGTGGATCCTAGAGTGCAGGCATCTCTAATTTCACAGTAGTCATCTGCTAGCAAGTTTGCAATTGCCCTCTTATTCTGTGTGGACCCTGGCAATAGCTTCAAGAATTCATTAGAGAAATTCCTTTTCCCTTTAGCATCATTATCTACTTCATCACTCCTTCCACTGGTAGAAGCCACACTGACTACCTTACTCATCTTTCTCTGTTTTAACCCTCTCTTTTACCAATATTGAAACAAATATCCTCTTAGGACACACTACTCTTCTCTATGCACTGCTAGCAATTCAAGAACCTTGACAACTAGATAATTACCCTGAGATCAATCAAATTCTACCTCTGAACATAGAAGACCTAGCAATTCTTCACTCTGCAATTTTTGGATGTATGTTAAATTAAAATGAACTTATGATCAACTCTTTATGGTAACTCTTCCAAGTACATAGCTCATCATTGAAAAGACAATCAATTTTGCTTTCAAGTTAGCATGCTGTGTAATTAATTGAAATCCTAGCTGTAGCTCATGAATGTGATAGGAATTCAAATTCATATGAGTGCATTTTCAGAAAAACCCTTATAAAATTTGAACAGGATGACATGTCTTCATATGATTGGTTCTTCGTTAGACATCTTAGCTACCCTTTTCATACAACAATTAATTTTCTAGATTTTTATTGGAAGCTGAATCTTCCATGTTGTCACGTCAACAACTGTCTCCTTTTATCATTTTTCATATTCGGGCACCACGCTACTATGCAGTGTCTCTTTGTTGTTGATCACATTTCTTAACCCTCAATTCTCCTAGAAATCTAGCGACTATGTGATTTTCTTTTCTTAGCTAACCATAGTTAACTTCTGGTGATCATGCGACCGAATGAATCAAAGTCACTAGATGAAATGCTCAACCCAAAGTTTATTCAGAGACCCTACAACTTAAAGGTTTCCTTTACTCTTAACAGTTATCGCTAAGTCGCTGAGTGTGTATTTCTCTTTACGAGACCCCGTGACTAACCTTTACCTTTTGATTTTTATTCAGAGACTATGTGACTAAAGGTTATCTCATTGTCATGAGCACTTTTTACTCTCATGCAAATTTGATGGAGACTCAGTGACTACCGTTGATCTTTTCTATTCTGCATCTGAAGGCTTCGCTAAGTCCCTGAATATATTTTAAAAGCTTTAAATCATTTGGAGACTACGCAACAATACATAACTTTATACCTTTTAGTCTCTTAATCACCAAATGAATTTTTCCTTTTGGGAGACCATGCAACTTAGCCTTTATTCTGTTCATTCTCGACACGTGTCTCTTTTAACTTTTTGTCACTGAATCGTTGATTAAAAACTGACTTAGCATTTTAAACCAGTGACTACCCGACCGCCATATACTCTAAACATCTTGCAATTTGTCATGAAGTCTCAGCATCTTTTACTTAGCTGTCATTTTAATTGGAGACTATGTGACATAAACATTTAACATGTCACTTAACTTCATTCTGACTTGGAGACCTTGCGACTGAAGCAATCGCTAAGTCTCATGAAAATTCACTAACTACATGATACTTTGCATGACACCGCGACTTAACTTCTTGCTTAGATGTTGCCTGATGACATGTTTATGCATTGGGAGACTTCGCGACTGAAGAGTTTCACCAAGTCTCATAACAAAAAAGCAATATTTTATTTCTCTCTGAGACCTCCCAACAACACTTAATCGCCAAGTCTCATAAAAAAATAGAATATGCTTCTAGGATCAAGCGACTAGGCGACCATTGAAAAAACACATGACTTTTGTAACTTAAGTTTCTCAAAAAGGTAATGCAAAATTAGAAACTCGATCATTATTTTAGGGCTTTTTAGCATTTTGACTTAGGAAACAGCTTAGGGTATTGGGATTTTGCACTATTCATGGGGATTTTTATTTAAAAACATAGAATTTCACATGGATTCCTCAAAAATGAAACAAACCTTTTGATTTTCTATAGAAATCGGCATGAAGGCAACAAAATTTAGGGCAAACCAACAAGACCAGGAATACAACCAACAGTGCCAATGCATGTGTATAGTCAGAAAATGGAATCACTTCCATTGTAGACATGTTTAGCCTTCCGAGTAAGTGGTTTGGGGTCATGGAAAGTGCCTTGAATGGGTTCCTGACTTTGACATGGCTTCATCCCTATTCTGTTCCTCTTTCCACTCCTGTTTGGCTTGATTTCTGCATTCTGGATGGCAAACTGGTGATTTTGGGCTTCAAGGTCAAGGTTGAAATTTTAGGTCTATGTCAACCTTGACCCTGACCTAGGTCAGGGTCGACCTCAACCTTGACCAAGGATTCAGATCCTGGGGTCTTGCAGTTTCAGGAGGTCAGCCTTTGTAAAAAGTATTTCCCGCTTTTGGGTCGGCTGTTTCAAGTTCTGAAGCATTGATTCTAAAATTATATTTAATATAGGTCCTCTCCTAGGGGTAAGGGCTTTAATGGGATTTAATTCTCCTATGTAGGCCTCCTTGGAAGATTGTGCCCTAATTTCATATAAAAGGGAAGCTTTCTCTCTCATTTTCTCTAACCATCATCAAGTGAGCTAAGTCTTCTAATCGTGATCAAGCATTCTCAAGACATCTTCAAGGGTGATTCAAGAAAGCAATCAAACAAGCATTCATCCATTTCAATTATCCATTTCCATGAAGGAGATCCATTGGAGGCCATTGAAGGATTGAAGCTACAAGGTGCCCTTTTGGTGATCTCTCTATCCACCTTCTTCCAAGCCTATTCCAAATTCAAGAACCCATTCAAGACTTCATGTTGGAGATCCACAAGAAAGAGATTGAAGACATCCTACCTTCCTACATTCTACATTTGAAGCATACTTATGGATTCAAGGATTTGAATCTGCCACAAGGACCTTTTCAAGCAAGGTGAATTTATGCATTTACTTTGTCCATTTCTGTAATTTCAATTACATATATTCGAGGTTAATTCCAAAACCTGGGTTTGACCAAGGAAAACCCCTCTTCCACAACAAAACAATCTCCTTTTTCTTGCAAGTACTGGTACAAAACAGTGGATTTGAACCCAGATCTGGATACCCTTTTCAAAAAAATTTTGGGATCCACGAACAAAGTCACTTTTGGATCTATGCAGGTCAGGGTCGACATTATTGGGTCAAGGTTGACATTTGTGGGTCAAGGTCAACCTTTTTCATAAGATGACATCAGAACAATAAATAATTTCTGGGTTTTGTTCATCTCTGTATTTTGGTTTGGCATCAACTATCAATTTTTCCAGAAACTATCTACAGACCTCAGAAAACAACATTCTTTGATCTGCAATATTTCAAGGTTAGTGCATTTTCCCCATCTCTTCAATTACTATTATATATCATTTCTATATATATAATTAACATAATTTAAGGTATTTCCTTTGTCATTCTCCTCTCCAAATATTTGATTCATTTGTGCATTAACCCTTCTCTTGGGTTGATCAATTTGGATCTCCCTTTTGTGCATTTGAGGGTAAAGAGGAACATCTTATCTTCTCCTTAATCACAATTACAAGACTTAATAAACTCAATTCCATTAAGGTTAATACAATCTAGGTAATTCAAAGAACAATCAAATCCCCCATTTTCTTATCTTACATATTAGTAACATAATCAATTCTTAACAAACAAACAAAACAACAAGATCTAAATTCTTTATCCTACATTTTGGTGAACCCGCGATAGACAACTCTTTCTTTTTGGTGTTAGATTTACATTGTTTATGCTAGATCTTGCATGTTCTTTCAAAATTGCATTTCGATTCAATAGATCAAAATTTTGTGTTAGTTCATTGGCATTGTATTAGTGTATGAGCTTTATCACATCTAGTCCTACTTATAGTATCCTAGTCAGAAGAAGTCGTAGACTTATGGGTTCCTTCGATCCTGAGTCTTCTTCTCCTTTCCTTAGGGTCCCAGATGAAAATTTAATAACTCATGATTCCAATCCTTCCATGGAGCATAACTCTTCTCACTCATCTCATGATGAAGATGACGCTTTAAGGGTTCCTCCTGAAAAAGTGCAAAACCTTTCAACCGAACTTGATAAAATGGGAAATTGGCTTATCCAAGAAAACCATAATCAAGATTCTATCCAAGCCATAGAGGCTATTAAGAAATTTCTCCATGATAATGATCAATTTATTAATTTCTTGCATGGTATTACTCACCTTGTGAATTTGAATGTTAAACCCTTAGCTCAAGAAGTTCAAGAGTTAGGAGTCACACCTATTGTCACTAGTGTAGGACCTTCTTCTGTTCCTCTACCTAGTATCCCTACTTACACTCCTCTATTGATAACAACTTCTCTCCCAAGTGCACCTATTCCTGTGAGTGCTCCACCGGTATCTTTACCTACTTCACAACCTTCATATCATAGTGTACCTTTTACTTATACTAATCCTCTTCCAACTGTGGTTCCTCATGTTCCACCAGTTGTGTCTTATATTCCTGCTACTTCTTACACCTTTCCTAGTGTTCCTAATATTGCTATGCCACCTGTTTCCTCTAATGATTCTACAATTATTAGTTTGGATCAAACTGTGTCATCTTTACAAAAACAACTTGCATCTTTAACTCAATCTAAATTTAGCATTCCTACATGTGATATGGGTAGTCCTTTATCTCTAGATATCATTCATGCTACTGTTCCTCAGAAAGCTGATATGCCTCATCTTGAGAATTATAATGGCAAAGGTGATCCTGCTACTCATGTTAAAACTTTTCAAATCCTTTGTAGTGATTATGCTCATGACCATAGGATTTTAGCTAAGTTGTTTGCTAGAACCTTTCGAGATAAGGCTTTACAATGGTATTGTTCCTTACCTCCTTAT
>MU226845.1:2089820-2106168 GCA_018584345.1 Thuja plicata
CTGAGTCCATGATCTCCTTAAGTGGTTAAAATTTCTTTCAGAGGACCAGAGCTCTGAAACCAATTGTTAGAAACACTGAGAGGGGGGGGGGGGTGAATCAATGTTTATCAATTAATTATATTTCAGCCAATTAAACATATATCAAATGTGCATTCAAAGAATCATAATACTAGAACACATAACACAAGATATGATTACGGAGAACCTTGATCAGAGGAAAACTCTGGTGGGGATTAGTACCCACAAAATATTGTACTAGATATAATGAACCTGTTAATGTTCCTTTGCCCTGTTAGAAGCAGTCTTTACAAAATGAGTAAAATGACCTGGTTAAGGGTTTGACTCTGCTAGGAGTCTTTTACAATAACCCTGTTAGGGGTGGATGGCTCATTGCCTAGGCTCACTACCCAATAATATGAAGGCTACAACCCTCTGAATGTTGATATACATTATATCAAAAATGAATTGTTGTAGTGACACTATTGTCTAATCAGTTCCGTGTATGCGTGGATGCTCTTACTTCTTAAAGAGATATATCATCTTCTAACTTCATTATATAGTCCCTCTGTAACTTCTTCTTGCACAATAATCGACTTCTCTTGCACGCTGTAACATAACAATACATTACATACTTATATCTTTACAAACGAATAGGCGCGACCCAAAAAATAACACTTAGTCGGCCTCTTTAACAAAATATACAATGCTTCTGAACAAGTCGGCTCAAGCATGTTTACAACAACATTAATTACATCATTAAAAAATTATAACTAAAGGTGCTTAGCCTTAGCATCACAAAATAATACACGCTGACCAAAACAGTAGTCGGCTTCTGTGTTTTGTATTCTGGCATGTTTCCTGGATTGTAGTGTACTAATTTTTTTGTATCTTTTCTATACTAAGGTTTTGTACCTTGCACATTTGGATATAGCATGTATATACACCATAGATTATATATCTAAGCACTCCTGATCTGGTGTGGTCTCTAACATGCGCGCTGATGTGCTGATCTCTGTATCTGTCTGTCTGCTCTGTATTCTGTATTTAGTCATTTTATCTTCTAAGTTATCTTTGACAAAAACTTAGTATGACTTTGTTGCCATTATTAACAACAAAAAATAAGCCATGCTTCCTCAGGAAGTCAACTTGCCAACAGAATGTATGCCCTCATATCTTGTACATGCAAAATGCCATTCGGTGTCTGGAAAAATGCTCCTTCAAGTTTGTCTTCAAACAAATTGAAAGGAGGTTTCTTAAAATTTTATCTAGATCGATCTACAACATCATATATCAAAGTTGCATCCATAGCTTCTATAGATGTAAATGATGTAAATACATTTTACATGTTGATTTCCAAGTTTTCGCTTCGATTAATCACACAAAGTAGTTGCTTGATAGTTTGAATCTCTCTACACTATGATCTCCTTAGGTCACTACTTGCAAAATGGTAAGGAAATAGATAATCATCAAGTGATTTATACATAATTAAGTGTTAAAAACTCACATTACCCAATACTATCCAGTCAGTCATAAATCTCACGATCATAAAGCATGCATCTTCAGATGTTGCACTCTTAGATATAAGTTCCATGATGTCAGCCAATATCATATCTAAGATCACCATAGCTTAATCCACATAATCAAGGGATATATATATTCTGTTGTGCTCATCCAATGCTCCCCCAAAGGCCATTCTCGGACAATTAGGTTGATTCTTCTTTGCTAGCATCAGGGGAAGATCCAGTAGCATCTATTGTCTCTTCCTGAACCAATACATCATTAGACTCTTTGAATCTCCATACCTTACCACTATTGTTATCTTCTGCTTTTCTAAAACAATTGTCAAAATCACTCATGTATTCTTCCATACTCTTACCGGTATTACTTTCATTCCTCTTTGTATCCATAGGAGGTGATGCTCTTTTGTTATTTACTCCATTATACTTGTAAAACTTCACTATATGACCTAGATTGTTACATTTGTATCATATAGGAGGTTTATTGTACTGATTAACTTGTGATTTATAATTCCTTGCAATGTGTCCAAGGTTGTTTCATTTGTAACATGTGATCTTAGTTGCTAATTCTCCTCTGTTGTTGTCTTGTTTTTATCTAGTTTGATCATGTTTTTGGCATTCTACTTTCTTGTGACCATATGCATTGAAATTGAAACAATAACCCTAAAATTTTTTGAAAGGGATATTACCTCTACAATCTCTCTTCATATGTCCAAAATTGTTGCATCCAAAATATCTACCTCTAAAAGGTCTAATATGTTCTTTAGGTTCTTCAAGAGTAGGTTTTTCTGTATCAATCTCAACATCAAATTTTTCTTCTTGATTCTTAGAACATTCAACTCCATTGAAGCCAATACCAGTCTTGTCACCTTTAGGTTTCTGTCTATCTCTCTATTCATTAATCAAGTCACTGCTCATGTGAAGTTTATGAATGTGTTTGTTTATCTCAACAAGTTCACCCTTTATGATCTGATTATATTTCTCCAATTCTAGATACTTGTTCTTTTAATGGTCAAGGTCAATCTTCATTTGTCCCATCAAAATATTAGCATCTTTCAAAGCTTCTTCAGTCGTTATCTTAGCATTCTTTTCTTTTTGAATCTCTTTAACCATCAATTCATTCTCAAGTTTTAAAGTATCATTCTCTTGTTCAAGTTGCTTTATCAGATCTGAATTATCATTGTCTGAATCCTCTTTTATATGAACCATAAGATCTTGTCTTTGATTTCTAGAAATTTCAAGCCGATCCTTAATTTTCTTGATGAATCCATCATCTCTCCTTAATTTGAATCTCAAGTCACCATTTTTTAATTTTTCTTTATCAAGGTCTTCAAGTGTTGCTTCAAAGTTCTCTTGTAAATTTTTTAAATCCATTCTAATCTCCCTTAAGCTATTAGACTTTCTCTCCAAGGGCCAAAATATCTAATACCAATTGTTAGGATTAAGTAATACTAAGAGAAGGGGTGAATCAATATTACAACACTTTAAATAAAACTTAAACCAATTCCAACTAAACCATAAGCATACTGAAATAAAAGGAACATAAACAAATAACACAGAAATCATAACACCATTATTTGTTTTCAAGGAAACCCTAGCCAAGGGAAAGCCCCAGTGGGGATGGTTCCCACAAGCATGCACTAAAGTATAATGTCCCTGTAAGGAGACCTAGCCCTGTTAGGAGCTGAATATTATATAGTACAATTCCTTGTTAGAGTAATAACAAGTGTGTTAAAGGTATACAACACCATGTTAGGGGCCAAATGAGCTTGCAACTCTTACAACAAAACTTATGTTACAAACTATTCTCAATAATGAACAAAAACAAGCATCTTCAATGCTTAGATAGTTCTAGATTCATTGTTCTTCAATGATCTCTGTCATCTTCTACTCTTCCATTTGCATATACACATATAAATTCATTCATAAATATTTCATTACTTCGCTTTACAAAAAGTTCATATATATATATATATATCAACATCAAGTCGACTCTCTTAACAATATCACATAGTTGAATCTCAATACAAAATAAATAATGTAAAGAGAAAATAAAAAGTTGACGCTCTTACATAACCAAAATATAGGTTATCCAAAATTATAATCCAACTTAGCTTGCCAGGAGTCCACACTATACTCCTTAAATCATTGCTACTATTCAACTTCTCTGTTACATTGTCCTACTGTCTTTGCTTATCTTCAAATCTCTCTAAACCACTGTAATCAACACCAAAACTAAATCAATCTTAGGTGGAGGTCATACATACCCCATAGTATCTTCCACTAAGCTCTCAAGTCATAAATCATTGTACTTGATCTTCGATACCCAAAACAATACTGTCATACTCTATATTCATGCTTCTGTACTTAGTCATTTTGAAGACTAATTCATCCCAAGCGATCAATATACCAGATATGTTTTCATAAATGAAAACCCATAAGTGTCTCATATCATACAAAACTCATCACTCGCCAACAAACATAGCATCTAGTGTGCTCCCCCTAAAATGCTAACTATTTAGTTCAATTTTTTTAATAGCTTTGTTGACAAGTTATCAAATACCACATAGTTCATCCTATATTTTTTATGATAATTTTTAATTAGTGTATGATTTTTTACAAATTTATGAAGTTGACACATCCTGAAGGGTAAACGTACAAACCTGTGTCACACTTTTATAATGGACAAGGTCAACAACCTGCAAACTATTCAACTTTCATGACATAAAAGTGGCATTTGTGTTTAGAATTTGAAAATGATGTAAACTAATGAAATGTGTAAAATTGCTTGAAGTTTATGCCTATAATTTTTTTTTAAATAATTGATCAATAATTGACATAGTTTTTAAATTTTTGAAGTCCATTTTTTAATTGCTGAAAAATCTAGGGTCTAGTTCCCACCAAAAAATGTATGCAAATAATCTTGTTTTCCTATGATTTTAGAATATATTTTAGATGACATGTATAGTTAGTGCAAAAAAAAAGATTGGTTTTCGGTATATATTTTTTTGTTATAACTATTTGAAGTTGGAGTTACCCAAAATTAATTGTTTTTGTCTACCACCTAATTTTCCTTAGAAAATCTACACCATTCAGAAAATAAATTATATATTCTTAAAGAGGACTCTTGCCTCTAGTGTTAAATATAAGTTTTAATTTTTTTGTATTTTTGAATGAGCGTGTTCTTAAATGTTTAAATACTCACAATATTTTCAACTTATAATTTATTATATGTAATAAAAACGCTAGAAAAATTATATGACCATAATCTTGACTCCGAGCTCTACAAAAGGGTATTTTTAGCTTTTAAAGAAAGTTGAGTTTTGATGGGGAATTCAGCTCCATAAGTGATAAGTTTTGCAATTCTCTATTTTTTTGCTTATTTGGCTATCACATAGGTATGTTCGGCTAGACCTAGTTGGGTCAAAACTGGTTTGGCCGAAACTGAAGCCGACCAAACATGGTCGTGTGGATGACTGTGCCGCTCAAACCTCATATATTAGAGAGATTTTTTTGAATTAAAAAAATGAAAAAAAAATGATTTAATGTGATTTGATAAAAAAAAATTTAATAAAATCATTTTTTAGAGAGTTTTGAAGATGTAGTTTTTGTGTTAAAGGGCAACCACAGATTAATATTATCAAGGAGGTTTTTTTTTTCCAAGTTTATTTCTTAGTTTTATTTTTTTTTGTTTTTAATTACAAGATTGTTCAATTGGTACTTGAATTATGAACTTATCAATATTATTTTTGATTTACTTATTGGGTTTATGATTTTGTGTGTGTAGGTGAATTGAAGCTCTCAATTTGAATAATTTGTGCAATGGCAAATAAAAATAATAGAACAAGAAAATATGATCGAAAAAGGGATGAAAAAATGAAAGGTCATACAAAACATAATAAAGATCAACATGTTGAAGTTCAGGAAGAACCTATGGATATTCAAGAAGATGCAATTCAAGTAGGAGAACAAATTGGTAGTTCTCAAGGTGTAATATATATTTTGGCATGGGCAATTTGATGGAAATGAATGAGAATTCACTTTTCAATCAAATTTCATCTGAACAAATGGTATCTGAAAGCACAATAAAATTGCATTGCAAAAAAATTTGGGATGAATATTTAAAAAATAAAAGTATTGTTGGAAGAGCACAATTATTTGCTAGGTTATTCAAGAAAAAAAAAAGACTCCTATTTTGGAGTTGTTGGGTGTTAATAATAAGAAAAGCTCAGGAGACAGTGTAAATCACACAATAGTTAAAAATTTTCAAGATGAATTGGACGACATTAACAACTCAAGCCGAGGAGCCAATTTAAGTTCTACATATAGAGAATTTATGACTACTTTATCTAGTAGGAGGTTGACACAGAGAAAACAAGTACACATAATTTCTGATTTACTGAATGTATCTAGAAGAACTGTTCAAAGATATATTAGGAAGAGAAATATGTTAGATGAAAACATTGAAAATAATTGGGTAAATATTTGTAGACTTTCTCGAAAAGATAAAATTGATGAACTATAACTGATTGAATGTTTGAAGATGTTAAGTTGATGATCACAGAGCTGCAGAAAGTTAATGCAAGACATTAAATCAATTAATGTATTATATTTTCATTGATGTCAACTTAATGTAATCTGATTGGTTATATAAAATAGTGTCAAAGACTTCAGAGAACCAAAAAGATAAAGGTTATGCTTTCAGTAGTGCATAAAAGATCAGTATTCACTAAGTGACTACAAACATTGAAGGGAAGTGCACCCCAACGAATAGAAAACGCCAAGAGGAAATTCATAGTGATACCTGAGAAAGAATTGATGATGAGAAAAATCATAGTGTTACCCAACGGATAGACAACCCCAATGAACAGACAACCCCGACGGAGATGCCTGAGGAGAACTGAAGTATTGACCAAGCTAACAAAGAGTTAAAACACCAAAAGGAACTAAAGTTCATAAATGACAAAAGACTTAGTTGGAAAGATCTAAAGTAGTTAACTGGTTGTTAATATTGTTTTCATTGACAAGTTAAAGCCAGAGATAAGTGAGAAATTTAAAGCTGTTTTATTCTAGTTATCTAAGAGAAATCTACGAGATAAAACTAAAGTATAGTTTTAAAGAAAGATTGCCTAGAATTGTGGATCACGCCAAGAATAAGAAAGTCAAGGAATGAGAAATGGTGAAATCATGTCTATAAAGAGACAAGATAATTCATTGTGAATTAGGGGTGAATAGAGAAGAAGATTCTGGAGAGATACTGGTGAAAGAATTCACACAGTTCTGATCAATCAAGCTAAGGAAAAAGTTAAATATTTCTACAGACACTGAGAAACCAAGAAGCACAACATCACCAAGGAGAAAAGAAGTGGAGCAAAGGTATTGCAAAGAAACATTGATGAGAAAGGTATTATGAGCTTACAATAGATTTGAAAATCTGCAAAGTATAGTTGCATATGTGAACAAATCATTTACTATTTCAATTTAACCATTGGATCAGAAAATCTCTTAACCAACCATGACTTAACAATCCTTTATATATTGAGATAAATCCTAAGGAGTATCAAAAGGTTTTGTCATGAAGATAGCATAGAGATGCCAGATATAAAGTGACAAACTACATAGGGTTTGGTCATAAAGATAGCATAGAGATGTCAGATATCAAGTGACAAACTATTCTATTTAAATCCTCTAACAAGGTCAGACATGTAACAATGTGTTTTTAACCTTTAATAGGGTTGGATCTTCAATGAGATCACTTTAGAAGAGTGAAAGTTTTGGGTTACCGGTCCCAAGTGGTTTTTCCCTTAACAGGGTTTCCACGTTAAAAATTCATGTGTCATTGTGTTTATGAGTCATTACTTTAGTGTTTTGCATTACACATAACTAATCTGTATTGATCGGTATACACTAAGTAATTTACTATATTTTAGTAAATGAAAGACTACTAATCAGTAAAGATAAATAATAATGTTTAACAGTGAACTCTAAGAAGTAGTTATTTGATGATATAATTTAAGGCATACATCTTGTGGGACTAAAGATAACTTGAGGTTTATATTTAAGATATAAATTTTTGTTGTTGATATATTGGAATATTTTTTAAACCACTGATTCATCCCTGCCTCTTAATCATTCTAACAATTGGTATTAGAGCTTTTGTTCTTAGAAGGAAGGTTTCAAGACCTAAGCAAAAGATCACAAGATGCAAAAACAAGATGTGCCCAAGTTGAACAAGGACAACTTTGCATCATGGAAAAGGAGGATAAGACTCCACATATCAAGTATTGGAAATGATGTTACTCAATAATTGGATACTAAATATGTCTTTCCTATAGGACCTTACACACTTGATAAATTAAGAGAAAAGCATGAGAATAATTCTATGATGATAGAACTTGCTTCCTTACTCTCCGATGCTGAATTTGAAGATGTCAAAACCTGCACCTCTGTAAAACAAATGTGGGATAAATTGAAGCTGGTACATGGAGGAGATGCTAATGTACTAAGAGCTAAGGAAGATGTTGGAAATACAATATGGGAAAGAAAGATACTGAGAGGGGGGGTGTGAAACAGATCTTAAGCTTTTATCCTTAAAAACAAAACTTATTCACAATCATGCATAAATGTAATTAAACTATCAACTAAGTAGCATCCATAACAGTAAATAAATAACTCAAGAAAATATATTTTTCTATCCTATAAACCCAATAAGGTAAAACTGGGGTGGGGATGACACCCACAAAGATCTTCACTATTACAACAATAAATTGTGCATGTTAGGTCTACAAAGTTTGATCATAATCTGTAATCTACCTGGTTAAAGGTATGCCTGGTTAAGAGCTTTAGATCATTACAATATACGTTGTAAAACAATTTAAACTTACAATAAAGTAAGCACTCAGCTAAGAGATTTATAAAGGTCTGTTAAAACCCCTTTGTTAAGAGATTTCACCTGATACACTGGTTATAATGTCTCAAGAACTGATCCTTCATTATGCACTTTGATGTTGATAATGGATCTCCTCTTTCCAATACCTTCTCTGATCTAATAATCTGATATGTCTTTACTCTGCTATTCACTACTCTTTCACTCTGCTAGATCTATGCTTCTTCTATCAAAATAACCCTTAGTACATCTCTCTATATGCATACACCTCCTCTCATATCCATACAATTAGGGTTTAAGAAGCAATCTTAATATACTTCACAAATTTGGTGATTAGATCTAGATCAACGATCAAGACCAAATGCTTATACCACTTAGGCATTCCAATTTTATGATTGGATCCATGCTACACATTGGGATCAAATAATTAATCCGTAATTAACTTTGTTGAAATCATTAAATGCATGAACAAGTCAGCCCAAAATAGTTTACCTTCAAGTTTGTGTCATTCCAAACATGTATGTCAAAACTGTCTTTCTTGACACATTAAGACTCTGGCGCTCGGCATGAACATGATCAACCTTTTTCTTGATTTTTGAGTCACTCAAAAATCACTATCTTCTCAGCAACAACTATGTCTTATTGCTCGACCTATACTGGATAGCTCGGCTGCAGTGATGACTGGCTAACCTGCCTGGATAAATGACAAGTGTGGGACACTAATGATCAACATAACTTAGAGATCAACAATCTCCCCCTTTGATATCAGTGGAAAAAACACACTTACCATTTCTTTACATTCACAAAAATTTTCCTAAAGTATACAACGTACTCCCCCTAAGATTATACTTCATACTTACATAATATACATGCCATACACAATATTATGCCTGATTTTGCACATCTTTATATATTTCCTTATCTGATTCCCCCTTGTTTTGGTCACTGATAGCTGTAGGTGTTAATTTATACTTATCCAAAAATGATTTATGAAGCTATAAAGTTAGTGCAAACACTGTATCCCAACTATCCTTTACAAACTACATGACTTGTAACTTGATTTCTAGCTCGGTAGCTAGACTTACCAAACTATCTACTGTAGAGAGATGAGAATCCCTCTTGACTAATTTGTTTGCAGCTTTAAATTCTTTTTGTATAACCTCTAGATGAAGTATTAAGGAAGTTTTAATGGTTATTAACTTTGCTCTAATTCTACCATCTTCAGCCATAAGCTTGGCTAATCTTCTCTGTGTATGATTCAACTTGTCAAAATGTAAGGAACTAGAACTAGCATCCATACTCAATGTACTCCCTATTAAATTCAAATCTAGTTGCAACTTCTCAATAAGATGTTGGTTATCCTTGGTAAATAATTCTACATCACATAGCTTTTTATTCAAAGAATAAACATTATTTGCAACTTCTTCAAGAATACTAATAAGAGAAGAAAGTTCAACATGTTTGATAGCAGTCTCTGCTAATATCATCTCCAAAACTTTGTTCTCAAATTTTCTCTTGGAATATTGTAGCAGCTTCTCATTTGCCTCAACATTTTCATCATTAACTTTCTATACAATATGGACTAACTATTCCAGTATTGACATTTTCTCATTAACATCAGTTATATCAAAAGCATTAACCAAAATATCCTCTATCTCATGTAATACTTTCTTTTGTTGGTGTTCTCTCTTTAGTTCCTCTTGTTTCCTTTTCCTCTTCAAAAGGTCTTGTAGAGTCTGAATCTTCTCGTATGTCAAGTTGTCTATATCCCTTTTAGGAATCATAGTCACTTCATCCAAAGAGACACTTGGACTAGGTGACTTCCTCTTATGTGACTTCTTCCTTTTGAGTTATGAAGAGATGATACTCAGCTCAGTTACAGTGATATCTTTACCTTTGTTAATATTAATTTCACTTGCTGCCTTCAACTGAGTCAAGATTACCTGCTAATCAGGTACACTTCCTATCTTAGGTGTAGTAGGAGTGGATGATGCAGAGTGTGGTAGATCAACCAACACTTGTATAGCCTCTTTCTCTATAGGCTTGTCTGCAATTTCTTCCATCTTATCTTCACTCCCTAAAACTATTTGTACAACCTCTAAAATAGGTATATTTTTATGTATTACCTCCTTTTCTCCTTCTTTATCTGACTCTACATTAGTTGCCCAAATCGGCGATTGAGTAATTGTGTCTACTGGCTCATTCTAATCCTCGACATCCACATTGTTGTCTCCTCCAAGTGCAGTGTCAATTGGACTATCCATTGTCAAGTCTGTAACTTGCTCATCACCTATTTCCTTTTGGATTTTAGTTTCTATTTATGCTTGATCTGTAGCAGTTTCTTTCTCCATTTCCTTCAGCTCTGAGTTGTCTTCTTATTTATCATCAGCCTTCTTCGTAATTAACCCAAAAATTTCTTTCCATATTTTGTTACTCTATTGTACTATACCTTCAACATCATTCCTCAAAATAGAATAGGTTCTCTGTTTAGGAATAAACTTCCCCTTATATTTCTCAATGAACTTAGCTATCTATTTCTTTGTCAAGTCTGGAATGATCTTAGAAAAATTTCCTTCCCTTATTTGTCTCTCAGTCATCAGTGCATATTTCCATTTCTGAGACAAAATATCATATAATTCTATAGAAACACTATCTCCTATCTCAATGGGTGTCATTTTGAATGTGCCCATCATATTAATTAAAGCTTCTTGAATCTTGTGCTTATTTACTACACTCAATTTTTCATACTTTATAAATTTGAATCCTGCTAAACCTGAATTACTTCTTAGGTTCTTACATACCTCATCAATATATGTCATTGGTTTAAATGATGCTATTGATATGTTTCTAGGTACATCTGTGTCTATCTCCTCATCATCTTTAGATTCCAAGTATAGCTTCCTCCTTGGTCTTTTCTTAGTAGGTTGGCTTCGTACAGCCTTGGTTTCAACTTGTTTTCTCTTTCCTGAGCTGCTCTCCCTAGCATTCTTCTTTGTATACACTTTTGTTGTCTGAGAAGGAGATGATGCCCTAGTCCTTGGCCAATTAGCAACATGAGGGGTAGCCTTAGGTTTAAATTTTCTTTTTTTAGTTTCCTCGGTAACTATTGGCTGCTTCCCTTTACCTTTCACAGTGACCTCTTCTTCAGGTTTACTTTCCTCTTCTTCTTCTTCTTCACTAGACATGCCTTCTCCATGTCCTATTGAAAACCCCAAAGGTGCATCTTCTACTTCTTCATCACTCTGAATTCCAACTATCTTCTTTAGATTTTTGAAAATTTTCTTCCTCTTTCTCTCCATAGTGCCAGCCTTCAAATCCATAGTGATTCTGGACTTAGCTTCTTCATAGTTTCCAAAATGTTTCACTGTACTATCAATTTCTTCTTCCAACAAAATTTCATAAGGCAATGGCCTTAGCCATGATACCCTCGGCACTATTGCCTATACATAAGTGTAATCTATGTCTACAAGGAAACAAACATCCTCATAATGTTTTTCAACTAGTGAACTGGGAATTCTACTCCTTAACCTCATCTTTTTCTTGAATTCCACAAAATATGTTCCCATGACATTGTCAAAATTTTCACCTAATTGCTGAATAAAAGCATTGATTTGCTGAGTGATAGGTCTGTCTATTTTTCTTACTATGTTTCCAAAAGTAGGAAAAGTGTTCTGTATGTAGAAAAATATGCAAGTGAGCAGAGATCCAAACTTACATACTGAAATTTTTTCCCTTCTGATTGAAGATAGGTTCTTAGCTAGTTGCATTAGTTGTAGCTCAGCAAGGTCATATGTATGATCCTTCTTTATAATCTTCCATGCCTGGTAGACTGCAATGCATGGGACACTATCCAGTCAACTTGACTAATAGAACTTATGAGGTATAACCCTTACTGTGAAATCAAGCTCCAAATCTTTAATTGTAGAGATCATCATCCCTCTTTTGTTCCAAATGGCTCCAGTGAGTTCTTCAATTTTCTCTTTACTCTAACATTTCATCATTCTCTTCCTGTTTAGAATTTGATAACCTGTTATTCAATGAATAATCTCTCTTCTTATCTTGACTGGTCCATTCTCTAGCCATATGTTCATGTTGTGTATTTGACTCAAAATAATCTTGATCCATTCCATATTGAACTCTCTCAAAAATTCTAGGGAACAAGATAACCCTCTCTTGGCTAAGTGTTTATGTTCATCTTTTAAGAATTCATTTGTGCATAATTTTTTGTAAGATGCCCTAAGCTCGTGATCTCTGCATAATTTTTTGTACGATTCCCTAAACTCGTGATCTCCAAATTCACTGATCTTACACATATAACATGATCTGATATCATGGATCATAAGTACCTTAGGTGGAGTTGACAATAGGGCTCTAGTCAGATCACCCTTGATGGCACTCTCAGGAACTACATGGAAATTAGGAGGCGCACAGGTCTTGCTCCTTACCAATTGAAAATCTAGCAATTCCTTCTCCATTCTCTTCACTAGTGAAGAAGAACTTGAGGCCATTTTCTCTGAAAAATTAGGGTTTCAAAGATCATGAACATAGTACCTCAGCAAGTAAAAAAATCCACACTTTCCACTAAAAGGTTACCGATGGCACGGTGTAGAAATATTTGAAAATCTTTTCTGAGTTCAATTTCACAAATGCACAATCGCTCATGAAATTATTAATCGCATGTTGAGAAGAAATGAAATAGCTCTTTCCTTTATATAGACTCCAATGGTTGAAAATTAGGTCAGCATTAAATGTTATTTCTATTGAGTGAGTGCCAGACAACTGTCCTTGGTTGACTCACAAAATTCACTTATTACTCGACCACCAAACAAACCTTACTCGACACTCATTAGAAATATACTGATGCTCATGACCTATAGTGCTTTTTGACTTTGCTTTCTATATAACTTAAAATATGTCCTGAGACATCTTAACATATGTAGATATGGACTATTGCACTGTTATATGTTAGGAACTGATAAGAAATATGAAATATAAACACAGTTCCTTACATACCTTCCTTTGCTTAATTAGTGATGGTGGGATCACCTAATCTATTGGATTGGGTGACCTCAGCTTTAGTAGCTTCAATGCTGCTAGGTTCTTCTTTCCTTATCCATGTCTAGTTCATTTGTGCTCTAATATTCTCAACAGTGGGAGAAGGTACCCTTGTTTTGCAATCTCTCCTAGTATGACCAATTTTCAAATAGTTATAGAAAAATAGGCTTCCATTCATCCAACTTTTAGACTTACCTCTGAAATGTGTCTTTATGCAGTTTTCTAGAACATGTCCATACTCACCATAGTAATGATAGCTATGCCATGTGTTATAATCCCAATTGTAAGTGTTACCCTTCCTTGGTGCTTTTTCTTGTGTCTTTGATGTCCATTTTTGTTTAGCATTAGATCTTCAATCTTGTGCTCTATGCCCAAATTTTTGATAGTTGTAATGATTCCCATTGAACCTAGGTGTGGGAGGTGCATTGTTTTCCTTTTCCCAACATTCATGTGCTTGATGTCCAAACTTATTATAGTTAAAGCAATAACCATTGAACTTAGGTTTAGGATTGGACTTACCATTCTTGCTTCGGCAGATGTTTGTTGTGTGTCCTAATTTTCCACAGTGATGACATACAGGGTTGTTATTCTTTTCTTTGCACTCCTCATTTCACTAGTCTTAGATGATTCTCCTTTCTCAGGAGATGTATGTTGTTCAGTGTGACCTAATCTAGAAGAATCTTTATATCTCCTTGATGCTTCCATCAAGTTTTCAAAATGAGTCAAGGCTTCATTAGGTCTATTCAATCTTTCATTCAATTGTTTCTCAGGTCTTAATTCACCTTTTAATTGACTGTTCTTAGATCTCAGATTCACAATTTCCATATCTTTCCTACTGATCTCCTTATTTTCAAGTAGCAGTTGATTCACCATGTCAACCTGATTGTTTTTCATCATTTGTACTTCATGTGTCCTTTCATCAAGTCTAATAGTCATCATCCTTTTGTCTTCTTCAGCCATAGCTTTGTCATCTTTATCTTTTTTATTTTGTTCCACTACTTCACATAGTCTTACTGTCTGCATTTCTTGTTCTCTTTTTAGGTTTCTGACTTCTTCACACAATGTATTGTTCCTTTCCAGTAGATCTGCAATTTCTGCATTGCTCTTAGTAGAGTCTCCATTCTGAAATATATTTGCGGTGATTTCTTATTGATAATGTGTATCATTCATTTGTTTGGCTAGATCTTTCCTTTCTTGTAAGGAATTATTTAGCTCATTTCTTACAGTTTCAAGCTGATGCAATGCTAGCTGAATTTCAATCTTTTGATTCTCAATGACTTTACCCAATTTGTAAATCTCCATCTCAAGATCTGTACTCTCAAGATGATTAAAACCTTTTGTAGAAGAAATATGCTCTAATACCAATTTTTGGAAATACAATATGGGAAAGAAAGATACTGAGAGGGGGTGGGGTGAATTAGATCTTAAAATTTTATCCTTTAAAACAAAACTGATTCACAGCCATGCATAAATGTAACTGAACTATCAACTAGTAGCATCCATAATAGTAAATGTATCATCTTAAAATGGAATTACTTCCATGTTAAGAGTGTTTATCCCTCCTTAGGGGATTTATTTGACCTCCATTACATCATCCCCCCATTTCTACATCAGCTCCCCCTGATCTACTCCTCCTTATACCACTTTCAGGACTGATTTCTGCATTTTGAGTTGCAAGACTCTATTTCTGGGATGCAGGGACAGGGTCGACCTTTTGGGACTAGGCTGACCTCACATTTCCCTAGGATAGGGTTGACCTCAACCCTGTCCCAGGGTCCAAAACCCAGAATCTCACAGTTTTCCAGATGTCAGTCTTTGCAAAAAGTTCTCTCCCGCTTCTGGGTCGATTGTTTCAGGTTCTGAATTGGTTGATTCCTAAATTATATTTAATATAGGTCCTCTCCTAGTGGTAAAGGCTTAAATTATGATTTAATTATCCTATTTAGGCCTCCTTAGAAGATTTTGCCCTAATTCCATATAAAAGGAAGCCTTCTCTCTCATTTTTCTCTAAGCATGAAAAACTATCAACTAAGTGATAAGAGGTGATCAAGATTTCGTTCAAGCATCCATTGTTATCAAGCTCTCAAGGTGTTAAAGTCTTCATCTCAAGCATTCAAGTTCTCCATTGAAGATCAAGGATTCAAGCTTTCAATCCTTTGAAGGGATTTGGTTCAAGCATTCAAGATTCATCATTTAAACCCTAGATCTAGCCATCATGATGGTGTGATCTTCCTTCAAGATCCTTTGTGCATCCTCAAAACTCTTTCAAAGTGGATTTCAAGCATACAATAATGGAGGTTTATGGTTTCTAAAGTCCATTCTTTCACATTTACATACTTGCTACATTTGAATTACAATTGCATATCTATTTCATATCATAGCTTCACTATTAGATTTAATTCTACTACTTGTTAGCTCTCCATACTTTATTGATTTCAAGATTAATTCCTAAATTGGGGTTTGACTAAGGAAAACCACTCCCCAACAACAAAAAAACATTTTTCTTGTAGGTTCAGGTTCGGGACTGTAAATCCAAGGCCAGGTTTGGATACCCTTTTCAGATTTTTTTCGGACTGTGCGAACAAGGACACTTTCAGAGTTGAGAAGATCGAGTTGGAAAAAGTGGTATAGGGTCAACCTTTTTCATAAGACGACATTAGAACGGAAAAATATTTCTAGGTTTTGTCTGTCTCTCTGTTCTGGTTCGGTATCAACTGTTAGCATCTCTAGAAACAGTCTACAGATCTCAGAAAACAACAATCCTTAATCTGCCACTTTGGAAGGTTGGTACTTTCTCCTATTCTTTTCAATTACTGTCATTAATCATATTAATCAATTAATTTATAGAATTTAAGATCCCCTTTCTTGGTCTCTTTCCAAATATTGGATT
>MU226845.1:2114017-2126168 GCA_018584345.1 Thuja plicata
TTTGTGTATTTGAGGGTGAAGGAAAAGAGCATCTTATCTTCCCTTAATCACAATCACAATTGCAATATACAATCAACATAGATAAAAATTAACAATTCAAACCCTCTTAAACCATAATTCTCTCCTTTACATTTTGGTAACATAACATATCATCAACAATCCACAAATCCCAAAAAAAATTTATGTTACAGTAAATAAATAACTCAAGAAAACAGATTTTGGTAACCCAGAAACCCAATAAGGTAAAACTGGGGTGGGGATGACACCCACAAAGATCTTCACTACTGCAGCAATAAAGTGTGCCTATTAGGGCTACAAAGTTTGATCACAATATGTAATCTACTTGGTTAAAGGTCTACCCAGTTAAGAGGTTTAGATAATTACAATCTACCTTGTAAAAGGATTTAAACTTACAATAAAGTAAGCACTCAGCTAATATATTTAGAAAGGTCTATTAGAACCACTCTGCTAAGATATTTCACCTAATACACTGGTTAGAATGTCTCAAGAACTGATCTGTCATTATGTACTCTGATGCTGATAATGAATCTCCTATTTCCAATACCTTCTCTAATCTAATAATCTGATATGTCTTTACTCTGCTATTCACTACTCTTTCACTCTGCTAGATCTATGCTTCTTCTATCAAAATAACCCTTAGTACATCTCTCTATATGCATACACCTCCTCTCATATCCACACAATTAGGGTTTAAGAAGCAATCTTAATATACTTCACGAATCTAGTGATTAGATCTAGATCAACGATCAAGATCAAATGCTTATGCCACTTAGGCATTCCAATTTTCTAATTGGCTCCATGTCATGCATTGGGATCAAATAATTAATGCATAATTAACTTTGTTGAAATCATTAAATGAATGAACAAGTCAGCCCAAAATAGTTTACCTTCAATTATGTGCCATTCCAAACATATGTGTCAAAACTGTCTTGCTCGGCACATTAAGAATCTAGTGCTCAGCATGAACATGATAAACCTTTTGCTTGATTTTTGAGTCACTCGACAATCATTATCTTCTCAACAATGACTATGCTGGATTGCTGAGCCTATATTGGGTAGGTCGCCTGCAGTGATGACCGGCTAACCTACCTAGATAAATGAATAAGTGTGGGACACTAATGATCAACAAAACTTAGATATCAACAACAAAGAGCCTAAGAGGTAAATTTGATGAACTGAGAATGAGAGAAGGAGAAAATATCACTCAGTGCAGTTGTAGAATCAAAGAGGTAGTGAATGCTATCCAAGGATTTGGAGACATACTTGAAGAAGAGACAGTGGTAATTAAAATCCTAAGAACCTTACTTCCTGTATATGTTATTAGAGTATTTTATATACAAGAAATGAGAGCAATAGAAAACAATAATGTTACTCTAGATAGTTGATGCAGAGGGTTTGAAAATCTAGAACCTTTCCTCTCTCCTAGGTGCTTGTTTGACCTAACCAACCATCCAATGGTTTTTCTTTTTTGGATCTTCCACCAATTAGGATCTCCAAGACCCTCTCCATTGACTTCTCCTCCAAGGTATAGTTGGTTCTTGGTACACTCCAAGATTTGTAAGCTCAACTAGTCCAACTAGTTAACCAAAAGCTTTACTTCCTTCTCTACAACTCCACCTAGATTGCTAATCCTCTACCTAGGATATTCCCACACACTTATTGAGACTCTCCATACACTTCGTGACCCTTTCTTGGTCATTTTTCATCCATCCAAACTCTCCAAGATGCTCCACCAATCCAATTGGTCTATAACTCACTAGGAGGGCTAATTGCTCAACTCCTTGTAGGTCTATTTTCATCAATTTTGGACTATTGCTTCCAAAATCCACAAATGAATCCACAACCAAACTTGAAAATCTTCAATACATCATTCAACCCTATCAAAATCCAAAATATTGACCTCTGATGGCACCCAAAACTCTATTTTCTTGTAGGCCCTAGATTATAGCCTATTAATTAGGCCTTTGGACCAGTGATCATGAAGAATTGAAAATATTGTCTCCCATAATTTATTCACCTCCAACCACCATTGAATATTTTTAGGAGACTATCTAGTGCATCTATAAATGTCACTAAGTCTTTCCCAAAAGGTCTTGGGTGCTCACCCAAATTTGATCTTCTCCCTATCCTGGCTCACCTGGTTTCACCAGTCAGCCATAGGGCTTCATCTTTGGCCTATGAAATCCAAAGAGACAACAAAAAATAAACCTACAAACCTATATACATACCCTAACCCTAATTTTCCCATGGTTTCAGACACATCCACCGAAGGAAAACTAGGTTAGAGCCATTTCTAACAAGGTAACACTATTTTTGTCTCTGTCAGACCAGTGACCTTCAAAAATGTACAACTTAACTTATATTAAACTTAAAAAAAAACTATCTATTGCATATGAAAGCTAAAAGTAAACACTAGACTAACATGGAGCCCGATCACCTATGCCAATTCGTACAGGACCGTACAGAAACAAAGATACAGTGCAAATTATGCTAATGAGGATACAATCATCTGTACAATGGTGTCATAAATATGTGTCTCAATCCAAAATCTCATTAACCTTGTCCAAACATTGATTCCATGCTCATATACCGAGCATGGGTAGTTACAAATTAGTTTAACTACATTTTTTCATTTCTTGCAAAAGTTGTTCAAGCAACTTTTTGCATTTTGAAGCATTTTGACTTTCTATGTCAACTCGATGATTGATGTTGACTCCTAGGATGCTAAATAGGATTTGTAGGGTCCTAAAACATACCTCCATCCCATTTTGCACTAAAATGGAAACTTTTCCACAATTTGAAGTCAAAATACCCAAAACTCCTAATGAGCACTAAAGCCTTTACAAACTTGAAGTTAGACTAACATTGCTTCCAACCTTTTGGAACTTATTCTACCACTCAAAAAAACTCCTAATCCAACCCTAAACAACACCAAAAAATAAAATAGGGAGGTGCCCTACACCATACTCCCTTGGACAAAATAACTCAAGTCCCTTGAGTTAGGAGGTCTTGAAGAGTGACCCCATGTTTCATAATCTCCAGCTCTGGCATCCAAGTAGCCTCAGCTTTAGGTAGTCCCTGCCACTTGATGAGATACTCCTTGTAGTTTCCCTTCCTTTTCTTCTTTATTACTTTAGAATCCAAGACACTTTCCAATTGTAATGAGTTTGGGGTAGGCAAATCCTTCGCCCAATCATCTTCCTCCAAATATACAAGTGTAGACTAATCTGTGTCTGGAGGTGATCCCCTGTAAGGATATAAATCAAAATCATTGAAAATAGGTGAAATTCCCAAATCAGGGGGCAATTCCACTTCATAGGCATTCTTGCCCTATTTATGCAAAATCTTCAGTGGTCCAATCTTCTTAATGAGTAGCTTAGTTGGTTGGCCTTTGGGTAGCCTCTCCTTCCTAAGGTAGGCAAGTACTAGATCCCCAACCTTGAATTGCAAGTCCCTCATGGTCTTATCAGCTTTGGTTTTTTACTTCTCCACTTATTTTTGTAAAGTCTTATTGACTTGATCACGCAACTCATTCATTTGCTTTGTAAATGACACTCCTTGTGCACTTGTCTTGTCCCTCAAACTGAGATCTCTCAGCTCCAAAATCCCTCTAGGATTGACCCCATAAACTATTTCAAAGGGGATTTTACCTAAAATCCTATTAATGGAGTCATTGTATGCAAATTCATCCTGCCCTATGATATGATCCCAAGACTGTCCATGTTGTTTAGTTAAACACCTCAGCAAATTACCAAGTGATATGTTCACCACTTCTATTTTCCCATCTGATTGTGGATGGTAGGATAAGGAGAAATAAAAATTAGTTTGAAGCATCTTCCAAAGAGTTCTCCAGAAGTGACCCACAAACATGGTATCCCTGTCACTGACAATATTCAAAGGAAAACCATGAATTCTTACAATATCCCTAAAGAAGAGTCCTGCAATCTGAGAAGCATCATTTGTTTTCTTGCATGGAATGAAGTGTGCCATCTTACTAAAATGGTCTACCACCACAAACTCACTTTCATGTCCTCTATATGTCTTTGATAACCCCCAAAAAAAATCCATACTAAGGCACTCCCAAGGCCTTTGGGGTATAGATAGTGGTTGATACAACCCACTATTGCTTCTTTGTCCTTTTTCTCTCTGAAAAATTTGAAATTTCTCTACAAACCTTCTCACATTAGTCTACATCTTAGGCCAGTAGTAATGCCTATGCACCTGCTCCAAAGTTTTATCCACTCCAAAGTGGCCTCCCAAGCTTCCTTCGTGCTTTTCCTTCACAATGTTTACCCTCATTGAGCACTGAGGTATACACATAAGATGACCTTTGAACAATACACCTTCCTACAACACATACTCACTGAAATCTCCCTTGAACGCCTATTGAAACTTTACACAAGCTTCATAAGCTTCTTTAAAATCTCTGTCTTCCTTGTAGAGGTATTTCAAATCATCCAATCCTATACTTTTTAGTTGTATCTGTTGAGATTGCTGAAATGCAATGCAACCAAGATCACCTGCATGCAAAGCAGTTACACAGAAGAAGAAGACAGAAAGAGGATAGAAGAATCAGACAGCTATGGCAGCCAAAATGAAAGAGACTGCAAATCCATTGAAACAGAAATAAGCTTCTATTAACTAAATGATTTACAAAATAATCTCCTTAAGAAATACAAAGAGGACAATCCTTATAAAGGATGTCGAAACCCTAAAAGGGCAACTGCTAGGAAATAGAAACTTTCCTAAGACTAACTGAAACTGCCTAAGTGAAACTTAAGCACTAAAGAGCAATTGCTAAATTACTCTAACAGTATCTCTTGGATTGTGAGTACTCTTCCACTAAGAGAATTTTCAACCTTGTTCCTAACCCCCTTCTTATGCTTAATAAAAAATGTATATGCCTGCAATGATTCTACCCACTTCATATGCCTCTGATTTAGTTTTTCTTGTCCATTTAGGAAACTTAAGGCATGGTTATCAGTATAGACCACAAACTCCCTAGGTAAAAGGTAGTGTCTCCCCTTCTTCAAGGCTTGTACCATGGAATATAACTCCAAATCATAGGTGGAGTACTTTTGTTTTTCCTCATTCAACTTCTCAGAGAAGAATGCCACAGGGTGTTCCTCTTGGCTTAACACTGCTCCTATAGCCAGCTTGCTAGCATCACACTCTACCACAAAGAGTTGATTAAAGTTAGGGAATATAAGTGTAGGTAGCTCTGAAATCCTTTTTTTCAACATCTCAAACCCCTGGTCTGCTGCTACTATCCATTCAAACTTGCATTTGATTCCTCCTTTTATGGTGTTCATAATTGAGGCACATACATGACTAAAATTTCTCACAAATTTCCTATAGTAGGAGGAAAACCCATGGAAAATCCTAAAATCCCCTATGGACCTACGTTTAGGCCATTCCAAAATGGACTTAACTTTATTAGGGTCCATTTTCATACATCCATTAGCAACCACAAAACCAAGGTAGAATAGCTTAGTTTTGAGAAACTCACACTTTTCTTGATTTATCATCAACTTCTCTTGATGTAGCTTTCTTAAGACCATCTCCAAATGCTTCATGTGCTCCTCCTTGGACCTGATAAATATCAAAATATCATCAAGGTAAAATATTACAAACTTACTAATAAATTCTGCCAGCACTTCATTCATGAGCCTCTTGAATGTTCTAGGTGCATTACTTAGGCCAAAGGGCATTACTAGAAACTCATATAGACCCTCATTGGTCTTAAAATATTTTTTCCACTCATCACCTCACCTCACCCTTATCTGATGATACCTTGACTTAAAATCCACCTTAGAAAAGTAGCAAGATCCTCCAAGCTTATCCATCAAGTCTTCTATCCGGGGCATTGGGAACCTATATCTGATTGTGATCTTGTTAATATCTCTAGAGTCCATACACATCCTCCATTTCCCATCCTTCTTAGGTGCAAGTACTGTTGGCACAACACATGGGCTCAAAATCTTCCTTGTCAACCACTTATCCAACAAATCTTGGATCTATTTTTCTATCTCTACATTTTGGCTTGGTGTCATCTTATATGCAGCTTTGTTTGGAAAATTTTCTCCATGAATAAGGTCAATCTAATGAATCACATCCCTCATAGGTGGTAAGGAACTTGGAAAGCCATTATCTACTATGTCATGATACTTCAACAAATATTGTATCTCTAGTGGCAAACATACTTTCTCCTTAGTTTCCTCCTTTGGTTTGATCACTACTACACAACAAACTCCTTTCTCCTTCTTCATGGCCTTTAAAAACTCTTTCCCACTCAATAACATCACACTTATCCCCACATGATTCTCTTCATTGGGTTATTGCAATGGATCCATTTGGAATTTCTTTCCTAGCTTGGTGATGACATAATTGTTCTTCTCTCCATCATGTATTGCTTTGATATCATACTGACATGGATGGCCTAGGAGAAGATGGCATGCATCCATAGGAAGTATGTCACATAGGACCTTGTCCTTATATTCCCTAATCTCAAACTCAACCATAGTCTTCTCATCTACAACTATTTTTTGACCCTTGTTCAACCATGAAACCTTGTAAGGTGTGGTATGAGGTATCCTTCTCAACTTCAATTTCTCCACCATCTCAGTGGACACTATATTCTCAATGGATCTAGAGTCCACTATAACCTTGTAAATCTTCCCATGAGACCTATAAGTTGTCTTGAATAAGTCCTTTCTTTGGGGCGGCTCTATGGTCTTTGGTACTATCAATAAGGTTCTCCTTAACATCAAGTTCTCTCCATCTAGTACTGGCCCTACCTTGGAAATGGGAGAAGTAACACTTTGAGTGTCATCTTCTTGAACAAAATGATTCCTTCTATCCCCCATTGAAGATGAGGAAGCCTTCTCTAGACACCTTCCCATTGTGTGACCCACTTGGTTGCAATTATAACACCTACCAGTGAAAATTGAGTTAGATCTCCCTTGGGGTTCGAACCTACCTCTTGGTGATCCTCTACCTCTATATCCTCCCCTTTGGAAAGATCCTCTATACTAGTTTCCTCCACTACTATCCATGAACTGACTATCTTCTTGTCTATTTGAGCTCTTTCCTCTACCAAGGTTACCCCTGCCTCTCTGAAAACCTCTGTTATTGCTGCCACCTCTTCTTCTTTGATGGAAATCATTTCTTCTTCTTTCTTTATCCTCTACTCTCAAAGCCCATTGAAAGCATTTGTGCATACTATTTGGTGCCAACATGCTAATCTCATCTTGAATGCTCTTTCTTAACCCATTTAGGTACCTTTCTACCTTCTCATTTCATCTTCTTGTCTCCTATCCCTTAGGCTTAGTTTATGGAACTCCTCTATGTATGAACTCACTATCATCTCCTTCTGTCTTAAGTTATGGAACTTTTGGTATATTTGGATTTCATAATTAGTGGGCAAGAATTGTGCCCTCAACCTAATTTTTGTTCTCTCCCAAGAAATAATCTTATTCTTCCCACTATTCACTCTTTCATCCTACATCATGTTCCACCACACCAATGCAAATCCCTTGAGTCTATCCTTAGCATAGCTGACCCTCTTCTCCTTTGAGACTTCTTTGTAATCAAATTGGTTGTCAATGGCTTCAAGCCAGTCTAACAACTCTTCTCCATTTAGGCTACCACAGTAGTAGGGTATGTGTTCCATGCTATCCTTTTTTAAAGATTTGAAGGCATCTAAGTATACCTTTTGCTCCTTGTCTATCTTAGGTTCTTTTCCCTTGTTGGATGACTCCTCAATTTGACTATCATCATCCCCATCACTTTCATCTCCCCATTCAGTGATCTTCTTTTTTTCTTTTTGTCTCCAACACATGAGCCTTCTCCAAGAGGCCTTGAACCAATTCTACTATGACATCACTACTCATTTCCTTAGGAGGCATGATGTAAACCTCTTGAATCTCCTCCCCTTCAGACATACACAATCTTCAAGCAATTCTAGCTCTGATACCACTCTGATGCAGAGGGTTTGACAATCTAGAACCTTTCCTCTCTCCTAGGTGCTTGTTTGACCTAAAAAACCATCCAATGGTTGTTCTTTGTTGGATCTTCCACCAATTAGGATCTCCAAGAACCTCTCCACTAACTTGTCCTCCAAGGTACAGTTGGTTCTTGGTAGACTCCAAGATTTGTAAGCTCAACTAGTCCAACTAGTTAACCAAAAGCTTAGCTTCCTTCTCTACAACTCCACCTAGATTACCAATCCTCTACCTAGGATCTTTCCACACACTTACTGAGACTCTCCTTACACTTCTTGACCCTTTCTTGTTCATTATGCATCCATCCAAACTCTCCAAGATGCTCCACCAATCCATTTGGTCTTTAACTCACTAGGAGGGCTAGTTGCTCAACTCCTTGTAGGTCTATTTTCACCGATTTTGGACTATTGCTTCCAAAATCCCCAAATGACCCCACAAAAAAACTTGAAAATCTTAAAGACTTCATTCAACCCTATCAGAATCCAAAATCTTGACCTCTGATGGCACCCAAAACTCTACTTTCTTGCAGGCCCTAGATTATAGCCTATTAATTAGGCCTCTGGACCAGTGATCATGAACAATTGCAAATCTTGTCTCCCATCATTGATTCACCTCCAACCACCATTGAATCCTTTTAGGACACTATCTAGTGCATCTAGAAATGCCACTAAGTATTTCCCAAAAGGTCTTGGATGCTCACCCAAATTCAATCTTCTCCCTATCCTGGCTCACCTAGTTTCACCACTTAGCCATAGGGCTTCATCTTTGGCCTATGAAATCCAAAGAGACAAAAAAAAATAAACCTAAAAACCTATCTAAAAACCCTAACCCTAATTTCCCCATGGTTTTAGACACATCCACTGGAGGAAAACTAGGTTAAAGCCATTTCTAACAAGGTAACACTATTTTTGTCTCTGTCAGACCAGTGACCTTGAAAAATGTACAACTTAACTTATATTAAAATTCAAAACAAAATACCTATTGCATATGAAAGCTGAAATTAAACAATACACTAACATGGAGCTTGATCACCTATGCCAATCCGTACAGGACCGTATAGAAACAAAGATACAGTGCAGATTATGCAAATTAGGATACAATCATCTGTATAACGGTGTCAGAAATAAGTGTCTCAATCCAAAATCTCATTAACCTTGTCCAAAAATCAATTCCATGTCCATATACCAAGCATGGGTAGTTACAAATTAGTTTAACTACATTTTTTCATTTCTTGCAAAAGTTGCTCGAGCAACTTTCAAAGTTGCTAGCAACTTTTTGTATTTTGAAGCATTTTTACTTTCTATGTCAACTCAATGATTAATGTTGACTCCTAGGACCCTAAATAGGATATGTAGGGTCCTAAAACATACCTCCATCCCATGTTGCACTAAAATGACAACTTTTCCACAATTTGAAGTCAAAAGACCCAAAACCCCTAATGAGCACTAAAGCCTTTACAAACTTGAAGTTAGACTAACATTGCTTCCAACCTTTTGGAAATTATTATACCACTCACACAAAATCCTAATCCAACCATAAAAAACACCAAAACATCAAATAGGGAGGTTCCCTGCACCAATAGTTTAGTTGGTAGACTTATTTTATTTGAGATGAATAAATTTGATAACAATGTCTTATCATCTATTGAGTCTGCATTCAAATCTTCTTTGAAAATAAGTATGTCAATTCATAAACACACTATGAGAAATTATAGTGAAAGTGATAGTGATGACCAAGATCTTGATGATATTGAAGTACTAATGGCTAGAATATTGCATAGAGGCAAAGGTAGATACAAAGGTAAATTACTACTTGGATGTTTTAATTGTAAAGAGATTGGACACTTTGCTGCTAGGTGTCCTAACAAAAGAATAGATGACAGATCATATGAAAAGAAGTTCAATAGAGGTGATAAAAGACATTACCAAAGCAACTGACAATATGAAAGAAGAGATACCTGAGACTACTAGAAAAAAGGGAAAAAATCTTGTTACCTGGCTGAGAACAGAGCTGGAGACATTGACACTGAATCTGATGAAGACATTGAGATGGTATTTGTAGCCATGAAGGATGATTTAGACAAAGAAGAAAGGTATGTTGAGACTGCACTCATATCTAAGGTTAGTAAGAATTATTTCTAGATTATAGATAGTGGTTTCACTCACCACATGACCGGTAATAAAAGAAAGTTTGAGACTTTTGAGTATTACAATGGTGGATCAGCAAGAATCGGTAATGACTCACCTTGTGTAGTTCAAGGTAAGGGAACCATAATGTTGAATAACCTGAACAAATTTGAAAATTCATACTGGGTTTAAAAGGACTTAATTATAATCTATTGAGTGTTTCACAACTAAATAATACAGGTCATTGAGTAGCATTTGAGAACAAAAATGCAAAGATCTTTAATGAATTAGGAAGGTTGATCGAAACTGGTGAATAGACAAAAGGTAACTTATTCTATCTTGATGATAAAACACCACATGTTTAATGGCTAGAAATGAAGACATATGGTTATGGAATAAGAGATTATGTCATGTGAATTTTGAAAACATGATTAAGAAAGCAATAAAAGGAAAGTAAGAGGCTTATCGAGCATGTCAAAGCCCGAGCATATCATGTGTAAGAATTGTCAAAAAGGTAAAATGACAAAGTCTAGTTTCAAGAGAAAATCCCATACATCTAATGCTATTCTAGAATTATTCCATACTGATCTATGTGGACCCATCAGAACAAAGAGTTACCATGGTGATAGATATTTCATTCTTTTTGTTGATGATTATTCTAGAATGATGACAGGTATGTTCTTAAAAGATAAATTAGAAGCATTAAAGATGTTTAAATGGTATAAAGTTATCACAGAAAAAAAAAGTGGTAAGGAATTGAAATGCTTAAGATCAAATAGAGGAGGAGAATTTGTTTCTAATGAATTCACTAAATTTTGCAATGAGCATGGAATTAAAAGACAGGTTTTTGCACCAAGAACACCACAGACAAATGGGATTGCTGAAAGAAGAAATAGTTCCATTATTGATTGTGCAAGAACAATGATGATAGAGAAAAGCATCACTAAAAATTTTTGGAGGGAAGCTGTCAGTGCTTCCATCAACACATCGAACATAGTACAATTGAAGAAAGACACCAAAAATACACCCTATGAGCTATGGTATGGATACACACACAATGTAAGTTACTTCTGAATCTTTGAAAGTCAATGTTATATTTTTAAAGACGATATAAGTGGAAATCTTGACTCCAAAAGTGAAGAAGGAATATTTCTAGGGTATTCCACCAAGAGCAAGGCTTATAAATGTCTTAACAAATCCTCTAACAAAATCATTGAAAGTGAAAATATCAGAATAGATGAATATATAAAGAAAAATGATGAGGAAAGAAGAAAAGAACCAAAAGACTACAACATGTTTGTTTACATTGAAGAACCTGACACTCTACTTGAGCAACAGTGTATCACTCCTGAGCAACAAAACATTACACCCGAGCATCAGGCTGCAAATATCAAAAATCAGGAAAATGATATTCCAAGTGATGTAGATCAGAATGATGGTCAAGATGATGATTAGAATGATGAAAAAAGAACTAAACTAGATATACCTTGTATAGATCAATGATTGGAAAACTAATGTATGTTGTTCATACTAGAACATATATAGAACATGCAGTTGGAATAGGTGAAAGATTCTTTGCTAATCCAAAAGAATCACACATGATTGCTACCAAGAGAATTCTTAGATATCTGAAGAAAACCAAAGACTATGGCTTATGGGGTGCAAGCACAAAGTTGAGTGCAAATTCCGCAGAAGTCCGCGGCCAAAAAAAATTGGCAACCAGAAACGGGCACTCATTTTTTAAAAAATGGGTGCCCGTTATGGTTCGAGTGCCCGAGCCGTAAATTTAAAATGCGTGCCCGTTTTCAAAACAGGCACCCGTTTTGGTTCAGGTACCTATAGCAAAATGGGCACCCATTTTTAAAAAATGGGTGCCTGTTTTGTAAAAGTATTTAAAATTTGTTTTAAACCGTTTTGCAAATCATTTTCACAATTTGCAAAACGGGATCACGTTTTTATCTGAACGGGTACCCATTTTTGAGAGCTACCACCGACCCCCCT
>MU226845.1:2135535-2150206 GCA_018584345.1 Thuja plicata
TACACATGCGGGGTATGGTCCTGAAACAGGCATTTTGAAAAAGAGGTTTTTAAACATGCATACTAAATATATTTTCTACTATGTGGGTATTTAAATAAATTACATATTTGAAAAATAGACTCTGAGCACTACATTTTCTATTAGTAGATTTTTTTGATATTCAATCTCTAAGTGCCTCAAATTTTGACATCAATTGACAGACAACTTGAAAATCAGGAAAAACACTTCCACTTTTTGCCCAAAAAGTGGACTCAACTTCTTGCTGGCACCCTATGGTATAAAAAAGAAGGAAAATTTGAGCTTCAAGTCTATACAGATGTTGATTGGGATGGAAACTTAGATGAAAAAAAGATCACAACTGGAGGAGCATTCTTCATGGGTGACTGACTTGTCACATGGATCAGAAAGAAGCAAGGATGCATTTCACAATCTACTGCAGAAGCAAAATAAGTGGCTTCTGCTACAAACTTCTCTAACATTGCATGGATCAAACAATTATTGGAAGGTATGAATACAAAAATTCTTGAACTAGTGATTATCTATTGTGATAATACCAGTGCAATAAAAATTTCTAAGAATCCTATCATGCATGCTAAGACAAAGCATATTTCTATCAAGTATCATTACTTAAGAGAACAAGTGAAAGAGAAATAGGTGATACTATAATATGTTCAATCCAAGGAACAATTAGCTAATATATTCACAAAGCCATTGCCTAAATATACATTTGAGTACCTAAGAAAGAGACTAGGGGTTCAACCCTTGTCTATTGGTCAGTAAGATGACTAGGAGGCTGCATTAGCCTACAAATAATTAGAAGATCATTCATGTTGATGCAAGAAAAGAGATGGACTACAAAGATACATTAGTACATAGAAAGGTACATATCTGCACCAAACACCAGAGTTACTGTATTGCTGATGGATAGGGAAATTCAAGGAGTATATTATAAAAAGGAGGAAGGACATACTTTGGCATTGTTGTCAAAGGGAGAGAATATTAAGATGGGAGAGAGCATCTTGATAATATCCAAAGGGAGAGATTATATATGAAATATCCATCACAACTATCATAAGAAAGAGATGACTTAAGATGACTTGAGAGAGATGTAACATGTAAGGGAGAGAATATCAAAATGGAGATAAGTATCATGAGAGAGTACTCTATATTGCTGTAAAAAAAAAGATGATCAAGGAGAGGAATAGTCAAAGGGATAGAAAATATCACAGAAGAGATTCTAAAACATAGGGAGAGACATAATCAGAAGTTGTTAAATCTATCCAGTGAAGGGATTGAAGATTGAAGAAAGTACTCTATAGGAAACAAATCTAAGCTATATGAGCTTACCGAGAGCCATGCATTTGTATTGGTTATAGTACAATAAAATTGGTATATTGATGAACTAAAACTGATATATTTCATATTGTATTAGTAATAATATAGTGTGATAATTTAGTTTGTTGCCATCAATGCCAAAGGGAGAGATTGATGAACTATAACTGATTGAGTGCTTGAAGATATTAAGTTGATGATCACCGAGCTGCAGAGAGTTAATGCAAGACATTAAATCATTTAATGTATTATATTTTCATTAATGTCAACTTAATGTAATCTGATTGGTTATATAAAATAGTGTTAAAGACTTTAGAGAACCATAAAGATAAAGGTTATGCTTTCAGTAATGCATAAAAGATCAACATTCACTAAGTGACTACAAACACCGAAGGGTAGTGCACCCTAAAGGATAGAGAACCCCAAGAGGAAAGTCACAATGATACCTGAGCATGAAAACTAAGAAAGCATTATTGAAGAGAAGAATCACAGTGTTACCTGACGAATAGACAACCCTGACAGACAGACAAGCCTGACGAAGATGCCCGAGGAGAACTAAATTATTGACCAAGCTAACAAAGAGTTAAAACACCAAAAGGAATTGAAGTTCATAAATGACAAAAGACTTAGCTAGTAAGAGCTAAAGAAGGAGTTAACTAGTTGTTAATTATTTTTTCATTGACATGTTAAAGCCAAAGATAAGTGAGATATTTAAAGCTATTTTATTCCATTTGTCTAAGAGAAATCTACGGGATAAAACTGAAGTATAGTTTTAAAGAAAGATTGGCTAGAATTTTTGTATCATGCCAAGAAAAATAAATTCAAGGGATGAGAAATGGTGAAATAATGTCTATAAAGAGACAAGCTAATTCATTAAGAATTAGGGGTGAATAGATAAGAAGATGCTGGAGAGATACTGGTGAAAGACTTCATACAGTCTTGATTAATCAAGCTAAGGAAAGAGCTAAAGATTTATGTGGACACTGAGCAACAGAGAAGCAAAGTATCACCAAGTAGAAAAGAAGTCGAGCAAAGGTATTGAAAATAAACATTGATCAGAAAGGTATTGTGAGCTTACAATAGATCTTAAAATTTTCAAAGTATAGTTGTATATGTGAATATATCATTTACTCTTTTAATGTAAACATTGGATAATAAAGTCTCTTAACCAAGTAGGACTTAACAATCCTTATATATTGAGATACATCCTAAGGAGTATCAAAAGTTTTGGTCATGACGATAGCATAGAGATGCCAGATATTAGGTGACAAACTACATAGGGTTTGGTCATAAAGATAGCATAGACATGTCGATATCAAGTGAAAAACTATTATATTTAAATAATCTAACAAGGTCACACCTAATAGTGTGTTTGTAACCTTTAAAAGGGTTGACTCTTCACCAAACTCACTTCAAAAGAGTGAAAATTTTGGGTTACCGGTCCCAAGTGGTTTTTCCCTTAACAAGGTTTCCACGTTAAAAATTCACGTGTCAATATGTTTATGATTCATTACTTTAGTGTTTTGCGTTACACATAACTAATCTGGATTGATTGGTATACACTAAGTAATTTACTATATTTCGGTAAATGAAAGACAACTAATCAATAAAGATAAAGAATAAGGTTTAACAGTGAACTCTGAGGAGTAATTATTTGATGAGATAATTTAAAGGCATACATCTTGTGGGACTAAAGATAACTTGAGGTTTATATATAAGATATAAAGTTTTGTGGTTGATTTATTGGAATATTTTTCAGGCCGTTGATTCACCCCCCCTCTCAGTTATTCTAACAAAAATTTCTAAAGATGTAAAAAGATAGGTCATTGAATAATTGACCGCTCACTCCCGTGTTTCTTCTTAGAGAAGAGATACTATACAAATGAAAGATGAAGAGACTGGTATGAAAACTGTAAATCCAAAACATTTTATAGATACAACACAAAGTGAATTGTTTGAAGCATTCAAGAAAGAATTTTTAGATGTGAAAATATCTCAAAGAATATTTGAGAGGTTTCATTCTTTCTGTGTACGCATAAATAAGGTACATGAAACTTGTTGTTGTCAAAATCATGTTAAGTTTCATCTATACTTGTAATTATATAATGGTCATCCCTTGAAGTACGACACAATTTGTGAAGTCTATTTTATGTGATAAATCAAAAGATTCACATGAGTTCAAAGTAAAAAGTATAAAGAGGGCATGCAATGATTGTGGATATTTGCATAAATTTCTATTGCAAACTGAGAATATTATATTTCAATGCCAGTTTTGTGGAAGAGATTTGAATATGAGACGTCGAAATAAGACCGGAGATAAATCTAAAAAAATTGTGTTGAAGGAAAGTGAATTTCCCTAGGTCTTGAGTTTATGACCATATTTCATACTATAATTTATACACATATCCAGTATTGTCATGGTACATGATGACAAGCTAAACAATTTTGTGATTCCAAAGATTATTTTCCATCTAGTTGTATTCTTTCAATTGTAGATTTATCTAAGAACTAGATACATTTTCCCCTCAATTAGAGATTTAAACTCAATATTATAATTATGAGTGAGTTGCAATATTTGTGCAAATGACCTATAGACATGCACAATTTGATTTGGATGAGGTAGAAAGTATCGATCCAAATGAATGCATTATCATAAAGGAGGTTCATTTCTATATCAGTGATGATAAGGTTCATGATAGGAGCTATGTGGTTCATTATTTTGAAATGTATTTTGAAGATATTGTGAATCGTAGGATAAAGGCTTCACAACACTCAATTTGGTCTAATGGTTGTGCAGGTAAGTGTATGTACTTCAATTCATTTTCATTGTTATTCAATTACTTGTTAAATTATTAAATGATTACATATATGTATGCATGTACGACTTAATCTTGTAGGACAATTTAAATCTACAAAATCCTTTAATTGGCTAGATATGCAACATTCTATATGCAATGTTAAGTTTATGTGGAACTTCTTTGAAAGTGGACATGGAAAAGGAGAGCATGATGGAGCAGGAGCATGTGTGAAACATGCACTTCGCCAACATGAACTTGTAGGTACAAATGGTACTGTTCAGTAGTTATATATATATATATATATATATATATATATATATATATATATATATAATTTCAGCTTAGATCTATTTGCTTTAAACTGATATCTCATAAATGTATAGGTAACATGATAGATAATTCAAAGAAAATTGTTGAATGGTGTCAAAGTCATTTTGCTAGTCGGGACACCAAATACAACAAATGTTATTTTTGGGAAGTGAAAGGTAATTTATCTTTTGTTGGAAAATCCTAAATTAAAATTTACTTTCGTGTTTGAATCTATGTTATCATAATTGTTGATCTAAAAATGTGCAACTTTCATTTCATATTTGTAACAGAAATAGATTGATCTAATCTTTACAATTTTCAAAGAATTTTTGGGATTACAAGTTTACATCAATTGATGACTATAGGACAACACAATCCTCTATTGATTCAAGTAAGAGAAAAATCATGTTTTTGTGTTGACTGCATTGAGGACAATCCAATGAGTCAATGTGAGAATATTGCAAATGGATATGTTTCACAATGTGATATGAAGGATTTAATCATAATGTCTATTTATGAAGATGATGACATTGACATAAACATTCATGATCCTATATATTCAGCTAATTATGAGCATGTTCAATTTATTGAATACATGCCTGGCCAAAAAGTTCTACATTACAGTCACTTGGTTATAGCAACAAAGTCGCAATTTGAGAAATTGCAAAAAAGAGGACGCAACAATAAAAAGTGGAGGTTTCCTATTGAAGAACATGAATTTTTTTTTGAGATAATAAAATATAGAGAGGATCCGGACTATATGTATCAGGAGATTTAGGATATTTTTTTTTTGTAGTTCTCATACTTTTATATTTGAACTCTACAGTTCGAACTCTTATTTAATGTATTGGATATTGGATATATGCTTTTATGTATTTTGTTACATGTATGTTTTGATATATATAGTTATGCATGCTTGGAAAATTATGTATTCTTTTATGTATATTTTGATGGTTCAATGGTTTTAATATATTGCTTTTATGTATGTTGTTATGTACATGTGATTCAAGATGGTTCAATGATTTTAATATATAGCTATGTATAATTTGATGTATGCTTTTATGTATGTTGATATGTGCATGCTTTTTTCATGTATGTTGTTATGTTCATGCTTTGATGTGTATGCTTTGATGTATGACCTCCCCTTAAGACAACCCCTTAAGACATCGCCTTAAGATGTGGAAAATTACTTACATGACATTAGTTAGATTACTTAATTGTATTTTAATGGTTCAATGAATTTAATATATAGCTATGTATACTTTTATGTATGTTGATATTTGCATGCTTTGTTATGTATGTTGTTATGTGTATGCTTTGATGTGTATGCCTTGATGTGTATGCTTTGATGTATGAGCTCCCCTTAATAAATCCCCTTAAGATGTGGAAAATTACTTACATGACATTAGTTAGATTAGTTAATTGTATTTTAATGATTCAATAGTTTTAATATATATATATATATATATATTATGTGCGTGCTTGGATGTATGACCTCCCCTTTTAAATTACTTTAAATTACTTAGATGACATTAGTTAGATTACTTAATTGTAATTTAAAGTTTACATGTATGAAAAATATTCATATGATAAATTAGTTACATTAATTTTATTTTAAAGTTTACATGAATGAAAAATATTCATATGACAAATTAGTTACATTAATTGTATTTTAAAGTTTACATGTATGAAAAATATTCATATGAAAAATTAGTTTATTTAATGAACACATGAACATTCATAACATTAAGGTTGTACATGACATAACATAATGTATACATAACATGTATAAAAATAAGTCTAAAATATGAAATAACACACTAACATATAACATGTACATATATTAAATGACTAAAATAAACATGTATATATATAATGTATAAAATATGAAATAACACACTGACATATAACATGTACATATATGAAATGACTAAAATGAACATGTATATATGTAATGTAGATAAAATATGAAATAACACATGATCATCATATAACATGTACATATATGAAATGACTAAAATGAACATGTATATATGTAATGTCTAAAATATGAAATAACGCACAAACATATAACATGTACATATATGAAATGACTAAAATGAACATGTATATATGTAATGTCTAAAATATGCAATAACACACGAACATATAACATGTACATATATGAAATGACTAAAATGGACATGTATATATGTAATGTTTAAAATATGAAATAACACATGAACATATAACATGTACATGTATATATCTCAAATAACATGTATATGAAATGTCTAGGATAGATGTGTTAAATGAAATATCTAAAATAACATGTGTGCTCAACTAGGCTCATGTCACATGAAGAGAAGCCCTGCACTGAGGAAAAGCTTAAGGGAATAGATTATGACATCCTTTATATGGCTAAAGAGTTTACGAAATATTAGGAAAGGAAGATAGAGAACAACCTAAACACTAATGAGAGAGATTCATTTATGGCTATAGGTGACTTGTCCAGGAAGGAGGATTGCACTATTGGGTTTTTACATACAGCTAAAGTGAAAGCCCTTTACTCTTTTAGGAACGAAAACTGGGCCTACCAGGAAATTAAGAAGCTCGAAGAGCAGAACAGTAAGCTGGAAACCAATCTCCAAATCGTGAAGGACAGTATATAATAGAGGTAAAGATAATGATAATTTTGAGGAATTTTGTGCCCCTATCATGTTGTTATCTAGAATTCAATGCTTGGGGAAAATGTTGGAGAACATGATGGAGCACTCCAAGGAGGGTATGAAGGCCTCAGCTAACAACATTCATCTTTTGGTCAACATGCTGGAGAATCTTGTTATTAATTAGACCACAACTACTAAGGGCAAAGGACTAGGTTCAAGAACTAGAGCTATGATGAACCAAACCTCCTCGTCCAACAGGGATATTTTGGAGCTTAAAGAGAGTGTGGCTAAGATGAAAAAGCTGGATGTGAAAATAGATGAAACCCTCTAGGGTCTTAAAGGATGGTAGTAGGTGGTTTATTTTTGTTGTTTCCTTTTTAGTTGTCAAGTTTGGGTTTTTTTTTGAGGGGTTATTCGTCCCCCCTCTTGTTTTTTTGTTGATATTCATTTCTGTTGCTCTTAAACTCCTATCATGTTACCTTGTAAACTTTGGGTTTTGGGTCCCTATAAAACCTAATTTTGCTTGATTTTCAAAATTAGGGCCATGTCCTAATCCATGACCTGATGATGGTCCACCTCCTCCTAATCTCTGTGTGCAATAAAAGAAACATATATGTCATGCATACACACATGTACAATAAATAAATACTTCTGATCATAGAAAAATTATTTTTGAACAAACATCTTAATTTACCTGTGTGTCATGATCGGGGTAAGTCTGTAAATATCCATATGCCCCACCCTTTGTCTGCAATATACCTTTAGACAAAAGTGGATTCTCGATGTATAGTATTGGTCTTGAAAGCTTCATGTGAGTCCTGAGTCTAAGTCTAGCTATCACCTTAAGCTAGGAGACCTTTATCAAATTTCCCAAATTTGACTTCTCTTTTGCGAGCCAGAGGGAATCTATAGTTGAGGTCATGTTTTCATTGGGTAGGTTAAGTTCCCAATCCAGTAAATGCCACAGTTTTAAAAATTCTAACAACAATCTTAGATGTAGTTGAAGTACTTAGCGATAACTCTTCATATTGCAGCATTGGTAGGAAATTGATTTCGAGCTTTGCCACGACAGAAAATCACCTGCAGAGTGTTTTTTCTACAAATTCATAGACCTAAGAGTATCAGAGGTCAATGAAGGTTGAAAATGAGAAATATGGGAATAAGAAAGCTTTGGGCATTTAGATCAAACCTATTTCAAGGAAAGAGAATTATTGAGTGAAGAAAAATTTAAGGTGTAAGCTTATAGGCGGAAAAGAGGAAAATGGCTTCTCCACTACTCCAACAAGGGGTTTCGACCTGTGGAGTGCGCTTTCTGCCAAACCTTTAAAATGAAGGAATTTTTTGGAAAAATCTATCTCATGAGGAATCCAAGATACAAAGAAGGCCGATGAAATCAACACATGTCATCTTGGCACCTCCACAGACCAAATTTCTCCTTCGACGGATTTTTGAACAGAGAGTACTCCAAAAGCATTTCTCTGCCCAGAGGAGAAGTGGAAAAGTAATTTTCTGCTACCTCAGGAAAGTTACCCTTGCGGTTACTAAAGTGAAAAGATATTCATTAACGGCCCGTAAGAGCAAAGTAATTAATTCAAATAAATCCATTTTACTTCATAACGAACTGTTTCATTAATGTTGAGGTATGTTCATTCATGTGGCGTGGGAAGTCGGTTGTTAAACGGTAAGAATTCAAAAGTTATAAGATTAGTTGAAGATTTCCAATAGGAGCTACCATTTGTTTAACAAATTGTTTGAATTCAAAGCCTTTGATACTGGTTGTTCGTCACCCCTGCATTCTTGAAAGATATTCTTCATTCCTGAATCAAATCATTTGAAGTATGGCTTCCAAATTTATGGGATTCGATGGAATGAATGACATTACCTCTGAATGGCATAAGATCTCTGATATGTCTCTAAAGTTCTTTGATATGCAGAACTTTTAGAGCAGGCTAAAAGCTGATTATTATCACTGAGAAACTGAGAGAGAGCAGATTAGTTGAAGCCGCTAGTTTTCCCATGGTTGTTCAAGCCCCATAATTGATCTAGGAATGTATAGCTTGATACAACACAGATACCAAGAAAATCCTCTTGCCCAATGATACGGTGTTACTATCTGTCAATAGAGAATCGGTCCAGAACTCACTTCGCATCCCAGAGCAAGCTGAGTATTCAGAAATGACATACAGTTGGGCGCTGACTGAATATATAGCCAAAGGGTCAATTTGGAAGAAGGAGATAATGAAAGCATGGTTTCAAGAACCTAGTAACACCAAAGGGAATCTGCCAAAAACACTATATGGCACTAATATGAAGTCAAAGATCATAGACATCCTGGTGCTACTCCACAGGATTAGAGGTGAGAGTGAGGCACTCAATTTTGTTGACCATCACTTCTTCGTGGTTCAGGTAATATGTTCCCAACATCATTTCATTGCTTGGGCCCTTATGGTAAGTGAGAACCTCTCGAAGGACCTAGATAGAGCTAAGCGCCAAAATGAAATTTTTATGTCTTCAGTCCTTTTATATATTCTAGCTACAATCCAAATTTGGCTAGGGCTTCCTAGATTAGAGGAATTTTTTGATGATGTTAAGAGTTAGAAATTTTTCCCCTCTTTGCAATTGCACAACAGTTAAGCTGAATATCTTCGGGTTAATGATGCATTTACAATGAGATTGTGCAAGGAGCTAAAAGGCTATCCAAAAAGGATATTATCTCCTGAAGCTGTGGCTTTTATTAGCTAGTTTGGATGTTATTTCATTTAGTTTGGGGATTTCTCATATCTTCGTCTTGCAGGATTCAACGACTTCCCTTTGAAGCTGCCTAGATATCCTATGGATATGATCATCCTAGTGGAGGTGATGATACAAGTTCTTCAAGTGAATTTGATCTGTGCTGATACCAGGAAGAAAGGCTACAACTCTTCTATGACTATCGGAGCCTATAGTTGTGCATCCCGGTCTGAGGTGAAGAATGTTCTGAAGGTATTCTCAAAGAGGTTTTCATTGGAAACCTATGATGTTCTAAGGCCACAATATGATCTAGTTAATTATGCTCATGAATACCTGCAAATGAGCCAAGCTATCCACCATGTAGATGACATTCAAGACTATTGGGCCAATTGTAGAGATGATCTGGAGAGCAAAGGTAGATTTTATGCCAGGTTAACCATTGAACAAATCAAAAAGTTCAAGGTCAATCTTGCAGTTGAGGGGCTAGAAGATGGCGTCTAGCATATGTATGATAATACATATCTCAAGAAGATCAAACCCCTCTCCATCAGCTCGGAGCCCATGTTGGAGCAAACCATCAATGATTTTCTGACTTTGATGAGTGGTATATATAAAAGAATGAAGCAATGGGTTGAATGGACCACAGGAAGAAGGAAGAGGTTAGAAAGGAAGCCTCCTACTCAAAGGACCTTGGCAAAGGATACTTCAAACATCACAATGAATTCCTCAGTGATAATACCAACTATGAACAAAAGTTCATCTCAGCCAGCTAGGGGAGGTGATGAACCTCCCAAAAAATAAGTTCAACCATGGAAGACTTGTGGAGAAGGCCCGCTTCCAGATATTGGGTCGACAGAGAAACCTACCAAAGATGCAAAACCAGAGCAGCCAGCTAAAGCAATCATTGTAGATGTACCGGTTGGAATTTCAACCCAAGACTCTCCAAGGCGAGGATCCCCTATCATAGTAGAAGTGGGTGAAGATACTCCTTCAACCACGGAATCAGAAGAAGAGGCCAGGAAAAAGAAGAAGGTGGCTTCAGTAGCCAAATTGGTGTCCTCTTCTCCTAATTCAGTAAATCCATTTGCTTCAAGGCCAAAGTCTACTCCTCCAATCATTAGGATACTATTTATAGAGGATTTGGTCTCTGCTACTAGGGTCACCAGCACCAAATCATGGATAGAGAACACTCTATAGTGCAAAAGAAAGAGAGTGGAAGAAGAGGCTCCCAGTAAAGATACTTTAGCTTGAGCCATGCAACCCGACACTGCTATAGTAAAGACTAAGAAAGTAAAGATTCTTTCCACATTGGGAAGGGACCCAGAGACTGGGCATTTCACTATGGAGATAGAAAAGCCCATGAAGGAGGGCCATTTTGAAGATTTAACCCCTTTAGATTTTGAGCTACACTGATTTGACATGGGCTTAGCCTGACATGATACCAAAGTGGATTGGTGGAAATCCACTAATGTAGTAATTGAAGATGAGCTGGAAGAAATTAAAATGATAAAGGTACAACTTAAGGCCAAAGTTAGTGAACTGACTAATTTCATCCAGCAATTGGTTACTCCAGTTTCTAGTATCCCCAGTTCTCAGACCACATTCGATCACAATGCCATGGAGAATTAGGCCATAATAGCATGGTTGCAGGAGGATAGGCACTTTGTGCAGATCAGAAATGGATGGTTTGAGAGACTCAAATCTAAGGGGTTGGCAGTTGTCAAGTAGTTGAGTAATGCTCTCTTGAGATTGGAGATGGAAGGAACAACATTGAGAAGAATCTGCAGACTCTCGCATCTGAGAGAGTGAAGTGTCAAGAGTGTATAGTGACACTTGATGTGGCAGTAAAAATGAAGACCAAAGAGGAATTAAAAGAAAAGATTCTACAAAAGGGAGATGAACCTCTAATCGAGTGGCTTTAAAGCCTAGAGTTCAAAATCGAGATGATCATTTAGGTTGAGACCTGGTTGCAGCAAGTAGATACTAAGGTCAAAGAAGAACAGAAAAAAGACTTGAAGATTCTTCAAGGTCTGCACATAGAATCACAGACGAGTGGGCAAGGAAAATAAATGATAGGATTAGCCAATATGTAGAAATTATTTTCTGATTATGTGCACAAGCCATTAGAGCAATCTTCCACCCATTTGGACAAAGTGTCAGAACTCCAGCAGTTGAGTGGATGCATTTATAAAGCCATGGAAGAATTGAAGGACCAGACAGATGAAATTAAGAGCCTAGCTAAAGAGCATTCTAGGTGGCTCATCCGATATACCAACGTCCATGTCAACAGACATGAGGAGCTCATCAAAGTTATCATAGCTGTCACTGCCTATAGGGCTAAATTTTGGTGTAAAAGATAGCATTTTTTTTTAGTCAATTGTGTGTCTAAATACCATTTCTTTAACTATTCCATTTGCATTCCATTTATCTTTCTATTGAATCCGAATGTTTCTTTGAAGTTAGAATTACAATCTGTATCTGAACCAGGTTTCTGTATTATGATTTGATATAGTTAATTTAGGGTAAGATCTATTGTTATAATGAGTTGGGAAATTTTTCTATGATATAGATTGATTCATTGTCATTTCATTATTAATCTTTAGTCTTGCATCTACATTTTCAGTAGAAGTTCATGCATTACCGATATTGGGGTTTAATCCGATTGATGAAATCTCAGAATCGGTTAGATTTAGAGTTGAATTTATCCTGCCTGAGCTATTTCCTATTTAGGTTTAGCTTGGTTTACCTTTTCTGTTCTTGGGTCAAGAACATACCCCTGTTAGATTAGGAAAGATCAAGATTCACTAAAAATTATTCATACAAGGGAGTTGTACCTTTAAATTTAGAGGGAAATTAGTTTTTTTTCAATAACAATTTCCCAACTATTGTATTCAATTGTTCTTAAGTATTTTGGGTATTTTAGAGTTAAATTCAAAAGAACAATCTGTTTACCAACAATGTCAAAATTCAAATTCAAATTATTTATGTACTCGAATAGATACATGTGTAAGTTTTTAAAATAAAATCAAAATTTAAATAAATATAAACCGTAGCAGTGTGTAATGATCTCCTGATAGTGGTCAAATCTGAATCATGTAAGGACACCTCTATGGGATCAATCTAGTCATCTGTAAGCAAGATGGTAAAAATTTGATGAGATGGACATGATGAAGTGGGTTGAGTAGACTGGTGAGGTGCATCCTCATCAACTCCAGTCTGCTGAGGAGTTGTAGGTGGTGCAGGAATATCCTCCTGTCTCTATGCACCCTAAGAACATGATCCAGTAGATCTACTAAAAATGGTGGTGATAAATGATGGGACCTCCCTGAGAGGAACCCCTCCAACTATCTATAAAGGCTAATATGCACAAAGTAGAACACTGGATAAACATGCACCCATACGATGCAACTGGTCCAAATCTGATAAAGCTGCAACCTCTAAGGGAGATGGTATGTCTACTATCTGGTATAGATCATCACTCGAGGATGCATCTTGTGTAGGTGGAGGAATGATAGAATGGGAATGCAACATGTATCTCCTCAAACAATTAGATGAAATCTCCTAAACATGTATCGTGATACTCACAATACTAGAAAATAGATCCCTCATGGTCCTGTCATCCGGTACACTCTATCCTGCAACTACCATTTCTAAACCTTTTGGTATGACCAAAATGTTTGGACCCACCTTTTCCTTCTTATTAGCGGGCAGTGGGACATTAGGCCCTCTGAATCTATCAAATAATCTCCCCTTTCCTTGCCCAACATGACCAGGAAAATCTATATAATCAACATCATACAACAAATGAAATTCTGCAAACAATTATTTATAGAAATATAGTGGAAGCGCATACTTTTAGGGCCCCCTATGATGAGAATCCAACCATTGAGGATATATAAATGGTGCAGCAAGGTCATCCTTGCATCTAGTAGTCATATATCCTCTCACCTAAGATATGTCCAGTAATGAGGAAACATGGTCTTCACCATAGCAGTGGAAATCTCTAAGTCAACCTATCTATACTTCATAGTGCCAGTAACACTACAGGTAAGAGAAGTATAGAATGTATCAATAGAAATGCTATCATAAGGTTTGTATGATTGAACTGTGTCAATCATATGAACTAGGTCCTCTCTAATAATATTCACCCTATCCCCATTAGGAAGGGTGGTGGATGACTGAATGCTCTAATTGAGAACCTCAATAGCTTGTCTCAATCTAGCAATGGTACTAGCAAATAGCTCCTCCCTTCTCTCTCAACACTCAATAGATCAACGTGAAGAGTGGTCACTACCACCCCCTAAACACTAGCCTATCCTGAATCTGTAGATGATTCCCCTCTAGTCGATGCCATATGATAGAAAAAATAGATATATGCGAAACTCTAAAAAAGAACATATATAGATCTCTACATATGTACATTATAATCATCTAGTGTAAATGAAATATATGACAATTCTAGTTTAATTGCATATTTAAACACACGTGTTACAAATTAATGAAAGAAAATACAAATACATATGTTTGAAAGAAAAATGATTTAATCATATGTACATACATATTTTCTAATGAAAAGAGGCTTTGAGTTATGTTTTAATTATGTCTACATTTACAACTAGCCTAGTTTAATGTAGATTAATAGTTCATACTTAGGTTTAGGGATCAACTTGATTTATTTCTCAATTAGGTTTAAGGTTAATGTTTGTGGTTAGGGTTCATGTTGGTTTCTAGCTGATACAATGTGATAGATTAAATAGATATAAGTGAAGGTATAAATAGGAATATATATATAGATCTATGCACATGTACTTTATAATCATCTAGTTTAAATGATATATATATATATATATATAT
>MU226845.1:2168325-2190506 GCA_018584345.1 Thuja plicata
CTCTCTCTCTCTCCCCCCCCCTCTCTCTCTCTCTCCATTTGGGTATTTTACTCATGTCTCCCCCTCTAGATACCTCACCTTTCTGTTTAGCCCTCTCTAGTTCTCTCCCTCCCTCTCCACCTCTCTCTCCATCCCTCATTAGGAATATCACTCTATGTACTCTCTCATCTTCTCTCTTCTCCTTAACATGTAAGAGATAGAAAGTAACTCCATCATAATGATCCACTCTCACAAAAGTAACTCCCTAACATGTAAAAGATAGAAATTAAATTTGCATACAAGGATAAACACTATAACTCTCATTGTTGGCTTACCAGCTGTAACCTCCATATTAGTGCTATTATAAAATAATTTGTGATTCTTGAGAAAATAATAATAAAATACTATGCATTAACAACCCATAGGTATCCAACTACCTATTGTAAATGCATTGGAAACACATGTAAAATAGATAAGTTTGAAAGGTTAATATCAAACCTTAACATATCAACATTATCCATATGTAAACACATTTTGATATGTTCTCCTAGGGCATGTATTAATTATGACCATTTATGCACACATATCTTAGTACATCTATTAGCCACCTAAATTTGACTATTTCAATGTCTTAAGTGAATAATATGCATGTTTGTTTGACCTTGAATGTATAAATTTGACCTTTGAATTTTTAAAATTCATATTTAAATGTAGTTGACTGCAAGTCAATCTGCTAGTCCTCATTAGATAAATAAACACATACTTATGCAATTTTATGTTTAGATTAATGTATAAAAAAATTACTTGCATCTATTTCACATCCTCTCACATTCAATGTTTAGATTAATGTATAAAAGAATTACTTGCATCTATTTCACATCCTCTCACATTCAATCCTCTTCCCTTAACCTAGAGACATTTAAGAAGTAATTAATAAAGAAATGCATTAAACTTGTGCACTTAATAAGAATGTCAATGTACATACATCACACCAACACCAAGGAATTGTCTTCAATCCTTTACCATTTTTTTTTCTAAGTTTGACCTAGAAGAATATGCCCAGCCATATAGTGAGAATCCCTTAAGGTATTTAAAAATACCACCAATTCCCATGGTGGATTAGAAGATAAAATACACAAGTATAAGTTAATTCAATAAGTCCGCAAGCATAAATGATTTGAAGAGACTTGAGTACACCAGAGGTGCATATTTGTATATGTAGAAAAGAACTGGGTGAACAAACATAAATTTATCTGAAATAGAAGTTGACGCAAGAGTATCGGGTCACAATTCTATGGTTTATTATGTAATTCCTCCCTATCGAAAGACCATTCCCATATGGTTCGCATAAAGGATTGGAGAGAAGGTCGGTGGAGGGAAGCACATGTGTGTCTGTATGGGAGCCATTGGATGAGGAAACACCCAGACTCAATGCATTGAAGAGTAGTTCGACCTAACAGAGGACTATCGGGTATGATAAGGTGAAATTTGAATTAAAAAATAAGGATCAATTTGGCAATGTAACTTTGTGTTGAAAAATAAAAGAAATACCAATTCATAATCTCAGATTTGTATCTAGCTCCATATGATCAATTGTAATGAGTAGCGATTTAATAGTTTTTATTTGCTCTATTTTCATTGTGACTGTGTGACTCTATCTCGTAGGCTGTAGAGGGATCAATTTATTATTTACCGAATGGGAGTTGCCCTTGTGTCTCCTGTCGCCATCATTAAAATAGTATTTCGAAGTGACTATTATTTAGTTTATTATTATTATTATTATTATTATTATTATTTTTTTTTTTTTTGGTCTCTGTTAAAAAGGAAACTTCCATTGTGTAGTATCTGAGTATGAGAGTATTAGAGAAAGAGTATGTGAGGGGTGTGTCATTAGAGGTTTAGGATAAGATTTAAGACATTAAATTGACAAAAATATAATATCTTCATATCAGTAGCAATATAAAATCCATTATTTGTATTAGACTCATTCATTGTTTTGTCATAGAGCTAAGTGTTGTAATTACTACATTTATTATTCATAGCTTTATTTTATTTTTCATAATAAATATATCTACACATTAATTAATTTTTCTAAATAAATTATTTTAACTTAGGTAACTATTGTTTTGAAAGGGCCCTGAACCTTATACAAAGGGAAAGATAGAATGAGAAACACTACAAGACAAAAAAGAACAACCAATAAGAACTAAAACAAATCAACAAACTATCAAGTAATAAAATTCATAGTCATGTCAACTAGTGTGACCATGGTTCCAATAGATATTCCTGTCTAGCCTGCAAATTTGAACTCAACATCTTTAGCAACGGTGCTTTCTACCTATGGGGGCTCACTCAGTGCCGACAATGACTCTCTACTAGGGGCTTCTACAATGGTGTTTGGCTCCTTACATGTCAAGTCCACTTTCACATTTGCAACAAAGCTAAATACCATTTCTAATTCCTTTAAAAATTAGAGCAAACTCTCTGCAACAGTGCTTTCCATGATGAGGTTTATGTTGGGTGCCAGCCCACTATTAGATTCCTCAGCTCCACCTCAATTTGCGGTTGGTTTGGGGGTTTTCTTTGGTTTTAGCACTGGCAATGAGGGGGTTCTCACTAAAGTGGTGCTCATTGGGCAATCCACTTAGAGACTGATTCTTGGGTTTACCAAGGTTGTGAATGAGGGGGTCCCACTCCCAAAGCCTCTTTCTATTGCTGGTGGCGGGACTTTTCTCATGTTTGATGTGGTGGATAATATGGAATTCTACAAATATTACGGGTTGGTTTGCAAATTTGTTTGTTTTGGGCCTTCTCTTCTAGATCTTCATCATTGGGTGAGAAACCATTGGAGACCCTTAGTTTTTGGCAACATTTAGTCTCTTGCTTGTGCTAAGGGTTTATTTTATTTTATTTCTGCTTTAGTTTCTTTTATTTAATGAGATTTGGTGTTGAATAAGTTGTAGGCATAGAGGACACACTCTCTTTCAGTCAAACCTTGGATAGTCTCCTTCAACCCTCTTACTGAACTACTCAATGTGTGTTTAGTGTGCATTCATATTTCCAATCTTCTCCTTCATTTTTGGAAGATATTTTGTTTTGAGGCTTCTACTAGGCATTTCTTAAAGGTGGATGATACCTCAACCGCTATGGGTCTCTCTACCTTTGCACACATTATGGTTGACATTAACATCTCCACACATTTTCTTGGGGATGTGGCTCTCATGGTTGGGGATGGGGCCGATAGTTTATGGACTCAATTGATGGACTATAAGGGTGTCCCCTTTCAGTGCCATCAGTGATTGTCAACCGGTCACCTGGTAATAGATTATTCTCTCTCGCATTGTAAATTCACTGCCACTTCGTGGAAGAGAACTAATGATGTTCATTTAAAAATCCTAGCTAGTGATTTTTCCTTTGTTGAATCTTCACATATCAATGATGACTCCTCTCAAGATGGCGCTCCTACTATTGATAGTATCGTTTGGATGTTTGTTTGATAGTATAGGAAAAAAAAAATTTAGTGTCTCATTCTCTACCCCATGTTGTGGGTGAACTATCTACCCACTCTTGAGCTAGGTTACTAGCTTTTCTGGTAGTGTGTTATTAATAGTCTACTTTTGACCCTATTGTAAATGTCCTTTATGTTATGTCTTTACAAGGGCCAACACTCTTGTTTAAATTTTGTTTAATAAAAAAAAAATTTATCAAACCTCTGATATTATTTATATTTATATATAATTAAATTAATATAAATTTAGTAAAAAAATATTTTTGATATAAAAATAAATCAATTTTATTAAATATTTTTCAAAATTCAAAATAAAATAGAAAAATACATAATCAACTAAATGGTTTTGAGACTAACTTTTAAAATGAATAAGTTTACAATGGAAAAGTTAAATAAAGAGGTGAGAGTATTGTTCCAAAATATTAACTTGTCTTCCTCACTCAGTATGTTTCAAATCAGACTTTTTGTGGACACTCTAAATGAAACACTAATATTTGAAGACAACTCTTATCGTGTTGAATTAATTTAAGATTCTAAAACCAAACCCTATTGTTTAATTAGCTAACAAAACATTTATAATAGTAGGGAAAAAATAACTTATAGCATTTTTTTTAATAATAAATAGCTCAAAAAATACCTCAAAATATTACATAGATTACAAAAATATCAAATAGTAAAAAAGCATAGTAATATCAACTAGTGTGCCCATGGTTCCAATGATAATTCCCACCCAACTTGCAAATTTGAACTCACCTTCTACAACAGTACTTTCTCCCTGTGGGGGCTCATTGGGTGCTAATAATGACTTGTTGGTGAGGCTTCTATAGTGGTTGTTGGATCCTTATAGGTCAAGTCCGATTTCGCACCCACAACAAAGCCAATTGTTATTTCTGGTTCCTCGAAAAAAATGAATGAGAACTTTGCATCAATGCTTGCTAGGACAGTGTATGTGTTGGGTGCCACTCTATTTTGGATTCCACTGCTCCAGGTTATCTTAGAGTTGGTTCTTAGGGGTCTTCTCTAGTTTTGGAACTAGTGGTGAGGTCGTTTCTACTAAAGTGATGCTCACTAAATAATCTTATAAGAGACATGTTCCTAGGTCTAATAAGGTTGGGAATGAGGGGATCCCCCTCCCAAAGCCTCTTTCTACTGCTAGTGGTAAATATTTTCTTGTTTTGAGGCCATCAACAACTCCATTGTGTGTTTCTTAAAGGGGATTGATACCATGACTACCATGGGTCTCTCTATCTTTGCACATAGTTTGGTTGACATTGACATCTCCACACCTCTTCTTGGGGATGTGGTTCTCATCATTCGGGATAGACCATGGACTCAATCGCTAGATTTTCAGGGCTTCCCCTTTCAATGTTATCAGTACTTTTTAACTGGTCACCTGGAAACAAATTGTTCTCTCTCGCACCATAAAGACATTGTCACTTGGTGGAAGGGCACTAAATATATTAATTTGATAGTTTCAACTTCTAACTCTTCATAGACTGATGATGAATCCTGTTGAGATGATGCTTCTACTACTGATTTAGCCTTCTCAAACCCAATAGATCCTACTCCACCCCGTTTTGGTAGTGTGGGCCCCTCTGGCTATGTGTAACCTCCTTAATCTACTCCTACTCTGCTCCAACCTATGGCTAACAATGTGCAACCTTCTCAAAACTTTGCCTCTTGTGTTTAGAGTGTCTCAAAGAGGATTCCACCACTTGTTCCCCCTATGGTGGGGATCGTAGCAATAGTATCAAGTCTAGATGGTTGTCCAATGGTGTAGAAAATTTATTTTTCAATCTCTCATTCTCCTCCCCACATTGTAGGTGAGCTGTCTAACCACTATTCAGGTGCATTACTAACTTTTTCTAGTAGTGTGTTGTAATGATCTATTCTTGACCCTGTTGTAAATGACCTTTTTGGCATGTCTTTGTAATATCCATCACCCTTATTTTGTTGTTGTTGTTGAATATAAAAACAAACTATCAAACTTATAATATTATTTGTACTTATATATTATTAAATTAATATAAATTTAATTAAAAATGTATTTTTGATTAAAAAAATGAATCATTTTTATTATATTTTTCAAAATTGAAAATAAAATAGAAAAGTACATAATCAAATAAATAGTTTTGGGGCTAACTTTTAAAGTAAACAAGTTTACAATGGAAAAGTGAAGTAAAGAGGTGAAAGTACTATTCTAAAATATTAACTTGTCTTCCCCATGGTATGTTTCAAATGAGGCATTTTTTGGACACTCCCAGTGAAACGCTAACATTTGAAGACAACTCTTATCGTGATGAATTGATTGAAGATTCTAAAAACAAACCTTGTTCTTTCATTAGCTAATAAAACATTTATAATACTAGGAAACATTATATTACTAGGAAAAATTAACGTATAGCATTTAATTTTCAGTCAAAAAGAAATAGCTCACAAAATACTTCAAAATATTACATAGATTACAAATATATCAATCAGCTGGTTGCTCTGCAAAAGACACTCAAAATGCGTATTATTTCATTGAAAATTTTCAACCATACTCTTATTTTTCTAGTCTACCGAAACCACACTTTTTGGTCTACCTAAATCCTATAAGGAAACTATTTCTTTTAGAGGTTGCAACCTTGAAATAATTATCATGTACTATTTTTGTTTAATAGAAATATGTCAGCATAAATAGATGTGGGCATCTCTGTCTTTATATATATTTTAAAATATAAATGAAGTAAGAAAATGCATATATAAACTAGACAATTGTGAAGATATTTTTAAAATATTAATTTAGTAAGAAAATGCATAAATAAACTAGACAATTGCTAAGATATTGCTATCAAGATTCAAGTGTGTAGTTTTTTAGTCAAACTCATTAATCCATGTGTCAATGAGTTTGACTCAATGAACTCAATTACTACACAGCTAAATTTTGATAGCAATATCATAATTTGACTTACTATGAAAAATAACTACTAATTATTAATAGACAATTGTTTCCAAACTTTATAAATACAAATAAAAAATACTTACCTCTAATTGATTTTCTCCATTTTCAATTGAATTTTTAAACTAATAGCATTGATTTCTTTCCATTGAAGTCGAACATTGTAAAATACAATGCATAAGAAAGGATGACAGGACGACAGACATTTTTATCACAACATTGTGAAATACAATGCAAAAAAAAGGATGACAAGACGACTAATTTTTGTTTTTCCATTATTAATTTGCAAGGCAACTTGTGTTCAAGCCTTCATTTATTTCAAGAAACGTGGGTTACCATTCATATCCCTGGGTAACTCCTCATCTCTGTAAATATAGATGATTTTTGCGTTGAAAAGTTGTGGTACTCCTCGTATCCATGGGATGGGTGAAATCTAACTTTTCTGCATTTAAAAAGAAATTACCTTATAAGATAATTACTATTTGTAAAAGAATTTCGAATTCTAATCAATGTTTAAGATTGAATACGAAAATTAGCCTAAAGATTTAAATTAAGTTCCATTATTCATATTACTGTTACTATAGATATGATTAGGACCTTCGGCTTTATAATTATTATCCAGAATTTGTATAAAGCTGAAGGTATTGGTATTATACAATTGCTTCCAATCTTTATAAATATAGACAGTAAAAATAAGTACTTCTAGTGAATTTTCTGTTGCATTTCAATCTTGTAGCAGCACTGATTTGAATCCAATAAAATACTAAATAAATTATGGCAAGGAAGCCTCAACTTCCATGCGAGGCGATCAATATGCAAATGTTACCTTTCGATGCCTTGCCTGACAACTTGAGTTGGAGTCTTGATCTATTTCGAAAAGAGCTTTTGCCAGGAAAAATTCTGAGTTTTGTGAGCTTGGACTCTATTTTTTCTGAATTGAAGGAAAAAAAAAACATGTTACTTTGTGATAATTACTATATATATAAATGAACATTGAAGTATAAGTTTTGCTTAAGATTGCATCTAATTGGCCTAAAGATTTCAACAAAAATCCATTATTCATAATAATATTATAAATGTGATTAGGAGCTTGAGTTATACAGTTTTCATCTACTCTTTGTATGAAGATGAAAGAATACGAATCGAATCGAATATGTAGTATTTACTTACGACATTCAGCGGCCAATATTGCCCTAAATTCCGCCATGGCTTCTCTAGAAAGTAGACTAGACTCTTGAGTAGTGCGCTCCTCCATTTGATCTTCATTCTCCCTTCCACATCCTTCCGCTATTCGACTCTTCCGCCACTTGTCCACCTCAGGAGGTAATCCTAAAAGGCTTAGTGTTGGCTTCATCAAAATAGCACAAGGAATCGACTTCCAGGCAGAATAACAACTCAGAACATCCAACTTTTCCAGCTTTGACAACTTGCTAATGCTTTCTGGAAGGCTCTCCAATTTTCCGCACCAGCTGAGACTTAACTGCTTCAGCTGTGATAGCCTGCCAATGCTGTCTGGAAGTTCAATTAAGATTTTACAACAAGTTAAGTTCAAGTACTCCAGCTCTGACAAGTTTCCAATGTCGTCAGGAAGGTATCTTAATTTTTCACAGTAACTCAAATTCAAGTATAGAAGTTGTGAGAGGTTGGAAATGGTGCTAGGAAGACAACCCAACTTCTGACATCCAGACAAATTCAAAGATTGCATATGCGAGAAATGACCAATGTTGTCAGGGAGGTTTTGTAAGGATCTGCAGTTGGTCAAGTCCATGATCCTTAATTGCGATATGCTGCCCACAACAGAGGAAGATTTCTTCTTCATTGTTAAAATTAAGTCCTTGAACAAGTTCAAGCTCTGCATCGTGCTTGGAAAGGAACAAGAATCTACTTTTAGCCATCTCAAACTTGAAGGAAGACTGTCTATGCCATCTTCTACGTGCATATGCTCTAAATGAAGATACCGATGGCTAGGTGTGCACAACTTTTTAAGACACTGTGAATCACCTTTACAGAGACGAAGACGAGAGACATTGATATTGTTGAGTGAGCTACTTGACTGAGCAGTCTGCCATTGCCGAGTTTGCTCTTCTTCAGCAATGATTCGCCCCATATCTCGCACGATGTCATGCATATCAAACACACATTTCTCGTCTATCTTTATTAGCAGCTTCATAGAAAGATTAGTGATAGAAATGCGCACATTCTTGTACATAGATTTCCAGAAAGCAATGGGAGAAGTTGTGCATTCTCCAATAAAAAAGCAAGCAATGTCCAGAAATATCTCCTTTTCCTCAGCACTAAGACCACTATAACTGATGTAGAGTGTTTTAAAAATGTCTCTATTCACTTTAATGTTGTTAAGAGTTTCATTCCAGCAATCAATGTCATTTTCATCCTGCTTATCAAACAAGAAAGCTGCAATGACCTCCAGAGAAAGAGGGTGGCCCTTGCAAGCCTCCACTATTCTTCTGGAGAGCTCTTCAAAACGGGGAATAGGGGATGGTCTGAGGAAGGCGTGCCAACTAAACAATTGGAGACCTTCACTTTCCCCCAATCTGGTTATCTCGTGAATGCATTCGGATGAGATCTGAGCAGCATTGAGAATGTGTCAATCTCGTGAAGTTATGATTAGGTGGCTGCCAGAGGACAGCCAATCCACCGCCAACGCATCCAGTTGCGCGCGATCGTCCACATCATCCAAAATGACAAGAGCATGCACTCCTCGCAGACGATCTCTCAACAAAGATATACCTTTTTCCACACTGTACAGTTCTTCATCATAGTTGACCAAATCTTTGAGAATTTGCCCCTGCAATTTTGTAAGGCTAGTGGACCGGACATTAAATAGAAAGGTAGCAGCAACGAAATAACTATAAACTCCATTATACAAGGCTTTTGCAACTGTGGTCTTCCCAATACCACCTATACCCCAGATTCCAAGTTTAGCCACAGGTTCGGCTGTATTGAGATGTAATTTCTGAATGAGTGCCTTTTTCACGGCTTCCAATCCCACTGGGTATCTGGCAACTTGTAAGAGCACCATATCCAGTGTCTTTATTATGTCGCTCACCACCTTCTTCACTAGCTGAGCTTCGAAGCTACATATGATGAAACAAAGAAACAAGTGAATATATATTGTTTCTGTACTGCACAAATCTCAGTGCAATTAGAAAGTGTCTATTTTATACACATTCTAATTATCTGCCAAAAAATAAATCTTCATACTATTGCTGATAAGGTAGTGTTCAGGAAGTACATTTGATCGTATTTACTTATCGAATAAAAAATTAATCAGAAAAAGTAAAAAATAAAATTGATAAATCATACTCCATTGATTACAATGAAGTATGATTTATATATAATTCACGACGCGTGTGCTCTGTTCTTTGCTTGGCTTGAAACTATATGGTCAGTTATATTAATGCTATTACGAATTCGAATTACAATGTTGAGATTTAAGATTTGGAATTCATTCTGAATTGTTTCTAGTACATCTAGTGCAAATTCATAGTGTTCCGTATTAATGATATCTTCAATATTACAATCAGCTTATTTTGGAAGGTCTCACTAAAACAGAAATCGTGTTACATTATGCTTTATTGGTTTTCCATACTCTGTTTGTTAAAACTGACTTGCCAACATTTAGAAGGAACTACATTATAGTGCAACTTCGTTTATTTTCCAAGAAAATAAACTGTCCAAACTATTTAACACACACAATGTAGCAGGTAACAATATATTCATCACCAACAACAAATAGCTAAATCCAAACAATACGATTTCTCTTTATGCTCACAAATTATCATTATCTTGACGAGAAAATCTTCTATCTATACAGATAATCATACAGGATTTCTCTTTTTATCTTCTAAAGTTCAGCAGACTAATAAAAAGCTACATTTTTCCTTATATCCTCTTAATCTAATAGTTACCACGATCTCCAACACTAGTTGATAATACATCAGGACTAACCATTTTTTACCAAATAATTCTTGTAAACGGGTACAAGTTTTGGCCACACTATAGTGAAAAATAACAAAAACACGGAAAGATGGCTACACAGCAATAAATTGTTAATTCATAATTGAATCTTTATTCATTTAAATGATATTACAAAATCTTTTTGATCACATGATTAAGATCAATTGATCAAAGATCACACATAAAGACTTCATTACATTATACCTCTTTAAATAAGATTTAGACCAATCAAAAGCAACTATAATAGAAGAAATCTAATGCATATTCATGCAAAGCTAGATATCAAACAATCTATTTTTACCTTCAATCAATTCATAGAAGGCTACATAAACAGTTTTCCTCATACAAAGTGCGGGAGATTACAAACCGTTCCAACATTCCCTCCTTAATTTCGACCACTAACTTATTCAACACAAAAAAAATTATTTCTTCTTCCAACTTTAAGTGATTCTCTCATATCACATTACATTATGTGTCAATCTCTTTTTGACAAATTCTTTACTGTGACTCCTTCAGGATTCCATGCTTTCTCTCCTTTAATAGAGAAGTTCAATTCTTCTTGACAAAATGCTATGGCCTAAAGCTTTGATTTAACTTCCTCACAACATGTCAAATTTTCTCTTTGACTTTGATCTGCTCTTTTGAAGGTTAGCTTCACCTTTTTTTAATGGTGGCACCTGCATTGACAGCAGATTTGACTTCTTTATCCTTTATGTAACTGGACTATATTTGCATGTCTTTATTGGAAATAAATTTATGTTGACACCTGGTAGTTTTTTAATAAATAGCCACTGCTTATTTTAAGCTCCCTTTTTCTTCATAGCTTGTTTTTATTTCTTAGACAATTGTTGCTACACAAAAATAGGAAAAGATTTCATATTATCCCTTTTCCACAACTTTAATTTTTCATAAGAACACTCTAATTGCTGAAATTTAAGCAAAAAATGCACTTAAGACATGGGAACATAGAGTAATAATTGACTTACATTCAAACTTAAATTATAGGAATTAACTCACAGCAACTGATTTGCATTCAAACTTACATGACAATTAATGCAAAGAAGGCAACGGCTCGAAACAGTGCGGGAAACCGTTTCGCCCATTGAAACGCGAAACGCAAGTCTCCCGTTGCATTTCTGGCAGCATAGATCAGAACTGTTCAGAGTTCAGAGATAAATTTTTTTATTACATTCTACCTTTTTATCTAAAAATCTTAGACAAATCAGAGGACAGCCTAAAAATAGAAGAAATGTCAAGCATATTCATGTGAAATTGGAGATCAAACAATTATTTGTACCTCCATGCAATTCATACAAGACTGCAGAAGCAGTTCCCCTCATGCAAAGTGGGAGTGATTACAAACCTTTTCAACATAAGTAACACGAGATATGTTTTTTTCATAATTTTGTTGGAATGGCTAATCCCAGCTACCATAGTTATGTCATTCTCTGTTAACGTAGTCATTCTCTGTTAACGTAGTTCTTACCAAGGGGGACACTTAGTTTTTTTTTCCAATCGCCTTTATATTTTTAACGTTTTAGTCGGCTATTTAGCCAATACCTTTCCTGTTCATCCTTCATCTCACCAGGACAGGGCGCCACTAGGTACTTCATTCTGTACATGAAGACTTTTGTTATGAATTATCCTATCCTTATATCCCTCTGCCCTTCATTTTCAAACTCTTTTATTCTCATATTTATTATTCCTCAGCAGCCCGCCCATACGCAGCCCATGCTCTACAGTTTGAAAGCTTTCATTTATAAAAGGAATTACGATTTTTATGTATATTGCTGCTACTGGTTGTGATTTATATATAGCAGAAAAAAGATACACTCTGTTTTCGTATGTCAGGGCACCAGCTCTGTTTCAACCAAAAAAAAAACATATATTCTATCTTTCTGTGTAAGAGCAGCAGCTCTTTAATCTAATTCTATATCTGTACTGTACTGTGTATTTTTAAGTGTAATTGCTGAAGCTCTATGTTGATCAGCCGAACCTGTGTTTGAGATGTTTTTTTTATTCTCTATCCCTTGTGATTCCTTCAAGTTTTACAGCTTAAAATACGGAAAAATTAACCTTATCATTATTCATCTCCATTATTTAGATATATCTCTAGAAATGAGCAGACAAACTCACCGGATATTACGGATTTAACAAATTACAACTATTTTGGTAAATGGTACCATACAAGGCACTAGGCTTGATCGGTGCATCCAACACACTGGATTGATACAGCTGTGTGTATGTAATGTGAAAAGATGGCGATACAAAATCTATTGAAATTTTAAGTGGCTTGTGAAAATCAAAGATGGTTCCATCAACAAAGGCAAGTTAAATACTTATATTTAGGAAATGGTTTGTGTGCAGTGGATTTGATTTTGAGCTATTACTTAAAATTGGATCGAAACAAGGAGAAAGTGGAGTAAATTACTTACCCTCCAGTCATATCCAGGGACCATCCTGAGCGAGAGCAGATCTGTTGAAGGGCAAGCTTCCACCCATCAATCTCTTCTCTCGAATATCTATCTGGATGGCTGTAATGTTTTTCAAAGCATTTCTCATAAGGACTAGAATCTCCTTGAGGAAATCTGACATGGGTTGGTTCCATCTGGTAAAAGAGAGGAATGATCAAACCAGGAGAGGCCAACATTAAGGCGGCCTCCCTCAGACACCATGCCGACCCTGCATATCCTTCAGAAAATATAGGAATGCATATCGCGCTGCACTCAATTGCTTTCTTCAGGCTTAAATCAATGTTTTCCCCCTTTTTTAACTTGTGGGTGTCAAGAAACACATTCAATCCAGCTGCCGAGAAAGCTTGGAAGAGATGATCAACCAGGGTCTTTCTCACATCTTTTCCCCTGAAACTCAAAAACACGTGATATCTCATACCTTTTGCAGCGCCAGGGGTGTAGGGCTTGAATATGTCCATCTTAGAGTCCCAGTTGTAAGGAAGGAGAAAGTAAAGATTGTATACGAGACACATCAATAATTGAGCAGAAGGAAGTAGTTTTAAACATTAATTTTGTATTGTCCTCGTCTAAGCCAACGGAAAACAGTTCCTAAAACGGTTCTGCCTTCCAATACAATACGTTGGACCCTCGGTTTGGCTAGCACTCCATCTACCACGATACTCCATCTACCAGGATTATCGATATTTCTTGAATACCTTTTTCAAGATAGCTTTTTATTAGTTGTGAATGGTTTGACTTGCAATAGATTTTTATTTTTTTAATAAGTTGTGAATACTTTGACAATAGCTTTTTGCTAAGTTGTGAATACTTTGACTTGCACTTCATCACTTCATTTACTATGAGACCTCTTTACTTCATTTACTACGACACTTCTTTAGTAGCTTTTTGCAAGTTGTGAATTGTTTGAATTGCACTCCATCTACCATGAGACTTTCTCAATAGCTTTTTGTAAGTTATTGACTTTCAGTTATCTACCATAAGACTTCCTCAATAGCTTTATGCAAGTTTTAAATAGCCATTGTATACTAGTGAATGTGGGCAGCCTACATGTGCTTTGTTATAAAAGAACATTATTGTGTGAATTGATATTCTATGTTGGTTTTTTAGATTTTTTTTCATTATAAACTAGTTATGTATATATTTTTCTTATTCTTTCTATCAAATTTTATTAGCACTTGCACCAAATGAAGGTGCAAGGGGTACTCCGATAGGTCTATGATGTGAAAGCATTTTTTAAAATAGTGTATCATTGTAGAAGGAATTCTTGTACACAATAACATCCACTTTGAATGAGTTGAAGTTACAGTTTTGGCGAGTTGTATATTTTGAAGTTAGAACCGAAAAAAAAGTGTAGCATTGAAATGTATTTGAACACATTAGAAAATGGTGTATTTGTAAATACAAACACAACAGGTATAAACAAAACAAAGTAGAAAATGAAGGTTGTTTTCCCAACAAAAATGGATGAAAATAAACACAAAGCCTGCAAAACAAAATGTGTTTATAATACTTTTGTTATTGACCCAAAGATTCTGAGCATTTTTAGCTCCTGAATTCCTTTATTGTTACATAAATTAGAAAAATACTCTGTTAATCAATTTTGGCTTGTAGGTTGGTTTGGCCAACCATCCATGAATAAGCACTAAGTATAAAGTGCCTAGTGTGTGTTTGAGGTGTGTGTTAGGTTTGGAAAGATTAGAGTTGTGTTGTTTGGGTCTAGTTGATTCTAGGAGTCTAAGGCCTAGGAGTCAACTCAAAAGTCAAAGAGTTGACCAAAGTCCCAAATTGGGACGATTTTTAATGTTTTGTTGTTTTATAACCATTTCAGGTCAATTGGTAAAGTTTATAACCAATTAGAGCACTCAAGTTGTGAAAATGGCAATTTTGACAAAAGTTGTCATGACAACTTTTAAAGTTGTCATGACAACATTTCCTAGATTTTAGGAATCAGCCATTAAGGTGCCCAAATCCCGACCAAATGGTCTAGACAAATGGGATAGGAGTATATAAGGTAAATCCAACCCTAATTTGTCAGTTAGTTCTCATATTGTACGGACTGATTGCAAGGAAGAATGAATTTACAAAGAAAATTTGTGACAGAGCCATCATCCATCACTTTATTGGATTGAATGGACTAAATGAATGATTGGATAGTGTTTGCAATGTAGTTTCCAAGCTTTGTGTGGTGTTATTTTGTTAGTTTGTTCATTCTGGTTAAGCTTTGTCAAATTATTTGTGTTTTGTAGCTTCACTGGCCAGTTTTGGTCCAGTTATGTAAATAATGGGTTTCTTTGGAGTTCCCGTGGCTCAAACTCCATGAGCACTTGGAATCCACTATGACCTTGTATATACTGTGTAGATATGGCTTTTGGAGTGTGTGAGTTCAGGGAAGGCTTGAGAACATTCAAGCCCTAGGTGAGTGGTGAGCATTCTAGCTAGGGTAACTGAACAAGACAGTGGCAATGGAGATTGTAGATTGATTGGTATGAGCCAATCAAGTTTGGAAAAGTGTGGAGGCATGTGGTATAGACCTTCTAGTGGAGGGAGAAGTTCAAAAGAGGCCAACTGATCAAAGAAAGGAGATCTAATTACCAAACTAGTCTACATGTCTCCAAAACCCTTGTTATTAGGGGTTTGGTAGAAAACTACTGTACGGACACCATTAGGAATTGAGACCTAGTAAATCTTCAAGGGGAAGAAAAACCCACAAATAATATTTAATTTTTTTTTGGGGTTGTTAAGGGTTTGTGGAAGCAAGAACATATTTTCATTTTTTTGGAGGGCTAATAGGCCTAAAAAGGCTACAAGGCCAAAGAGTTGGATTTTTGGGTCTTGATTGGAAAATGGTTTAAGGGTCTAGAAAATTGGATCCATAGGAGTGTAATTTGACCTAAGGTGAGTAGGAAAGCCCAACCTTAGGAAGTTGACACCATTGGGGTGAAAGGAGGCTTGTGAAGCCATGCTTGCAAGAAAGCTAAGAGGAGAGTAGGGATTTGAGTTTGAAGTTGATGGGAAGTTCCTAGTGAGTTAAAGGATTAGGAAAGAATCCTCTAAGTTAGGGTAAAGAGAGTGAGACCCTAAGGAAGACCCAGTGAAGGTCTTGGAGAGAGATAGAGGCTCTAGGAGAGGGAACTCCTCATCAACTAAGCAACATGGACAGTCATGGGATCATATTATTGGACAACCAGAATATGCCTACAATGAATCCATTAATAGGAGTACTGGTGAAATCCCCTTTGAGATAGTTTATGGGACTAATCCTAAAGGGATCTTGGAGTTGAGGGATCTCAGTCTACATGACAAAAGGAGTGCACAAGGGGAATCATTTGCAGAGCAGATGAAAGAGCTACATGATCAAGTCAAGAAGACTTTACAACAGCAAGTGGACAAATATAAGGCCAAGGCAGATAAGACAAGGATGGATTTACAATTCAAGGTGGGGGATCTGGTACTTGCTTACCTCAGGAAGGAAATATTACCTAAGAGTAAGATAAAAATAGAAGAGATCTCATGCATATTCATGCAAAGCTAGATATGAAACAATCTATTTTTACCTTCAAGCAATTCATAGAAGACTACATAAATAGTTTCCCTCATACAAAGTGAGGAAGATTATAAATTGTTTCAACATTCCCTCCTTAATTTCAACCACTAACTAATTCTTCTTCCAACTTTAAGTGATTCTCTCAGATCACATTACATTATGTTGTAATCTCTTTTTAACAAATTCTTTACTCTGACTCCTTCAGGATTCCATGCTTTCTCTCCTTTAATAGAGAACTTCAATTCTTCTTGACAAAATGGTATGGCCTAAAGCTTTGATTTAACTTCCTCACAACATGTCAAATCTTCTCTTTGACTTTGATCTACTCTTTTGAAGGTTAGCTTCACCTTTTTTGAAGGTTAGTGGATTTGACTTCTTTGTCCTTTTTATGTAACTCGACTATATTTGCATGTCTTTTTTGGGAATGGATCTGCACCGTCTTATTCCCGTGATCTTTTTTATCCTTCATTGGCTGTGTTGGCTTCTTCTCAATGCTTATGCTTGTCTTCAAGCCGCCACGATTTCTATCTTCGGCGCTTTCCACATGCAAAGGCTTTTTGCATTAAATTGGGTGATTTCTTGCGCCTGCAGCCTCTTTGCTTCACGGACGATTGCTACCCTTGGCAGCAGATCTCTTCTTGCATTTCAGTCAAACGCCAACTCCATTGTAAGGCTGCAACTTAACAAATTCTATGACCTTTGTTTACCTATGATATTTCTTTCCAATTATTTTCTTATAAATTGAGGGGACACCTTAAAAATATGCTGTCTTTCCTTGGCTTTTTTTCACAATAAGCTGCAATTTCTTTCTTTTGATCTACAGTGATCAATTTTTTCCTTTGCCTTTTAATTTATTCTCGACCTTCAGCAATTGCTGGATCAGACAATAGCTATGGCTATGCTCTTTGTCGACTTTTTCATTCTTTATATCAGCTTTTAAAATAGAAAACCTTCTTATACTTTCCTACCGTCTGTTTGTTCGATTCTCCTTCTCAATGATTACAAACTGATGTCTCATCTTGGCAGCGATTGTCTATTCATGCAACTTACAAAAAAATGTGGCCTTCCGTTCCTTTGGCAGCTTTTTCAAATAATTTCTGTGTCATTTTCTCAAAAAAATCCTTCGGTCTGCAATCTAATTTGCCAGTGGCTTATATCCTTGTTCTTTTTTATCTTTCTGTTCTTAGTGACTTTTCTCTTCCTGTAACTGCTATGGTGAGTAATTACAAGCTTCTTTTTTCCTCTAGACTACAAATGTTTTCTTTGCTCGACAATATTAGATTTCGGTTGGCCTTCTTTCTTCCTATGCAATAGCAGCAACTCTGGATCTAATTCTATATTTGTACTGAACTGTGTATTTTTAAGTGTAATTGATGAAGCTCTATGTTGATCAGCTGAACCTGTGTTTGAGATGTTTTTTTATTCTCTATCCATTGTGATTCCTTCAAGTTTCACAGCTTAAAATGGGGAAAAATTAACCTTATCATTGTACATCTCCATTAATTAGATATATCTCTAGAAATTTAACATTAGTAAACATTTATTGACAAGGAAGGAAGCATTGTCAATCTGAAAAATGAGCAGACAAACCACTTAAAATTTAAATTTCAATAGACAGGTGTGTGTATTGTGAATCTGAAAGATGTCGATACTGTTAGGAAAGCTACTTGCGGAACCGCTTTCCAAATGTCAACTTACAGGAGAAATAATATAAAGTTCAAACTACTGAGATGCATAGGAAAGAAAAGAACAGAGAAAACACAATAATGCACAAAAGATAAATGCATGAGACCAGATTTAACGTGGGAAACCCTTTCAGGTAAAAACCCACCACACAAGAACCCGACCAACTCTTTGTATTACAGTAATCAATATTACATACAATGAACAACATATTCTTGCACAGGCTCACAGGCTCAGATTGTCGTTACAATCAACCTGACACTTCACCATCCAGCCCTTCATTCCTAACGAATCCCACAAATATTTATACACTCTGTGATTCGTTATAGAATTTGGTAGAACAACTGCTGCTCCATGAAACGGTTACTAGCAGCCTTGGCACTCCTCTAGTCGACGGTCCCTTCGGCATCGGGTCACTCCCTTCGCCTTGGACACTCCCTTCGGCACTTTTGCCTCTGTCGGGTGACCTTTACCTCCATCGGGTGATTACCTCCGTTGGGTGACCTTTTACCTCCGGGTGACCTTTTACCTCCATCAGATGATTACCTCCGTTGGGTGACCTTTTACCTCCGAGTGACCTTTTACCTCCGTCGGATGACCTTTTATCTCCTGGTGACCTTTTACCTCCAGCCTTCACCACACTCCAGCCGTATGACATCTCTCCACTGTACCTCCAGCCTTCGTCGTACAAGAGTCTCCTTGTCGTACGGGAACTCCTCTTTTCATTCTTTTCACTGTACGGTGACTTTCTGTCATACGGTGCAAACACGTACTTGATTATTCCAACAATCTCCCACTTGATGAAGTACAGACTTCCTCAACATGGTTAACATGAAAGTAGAATCCACACCTTTATCGAGGACCCCGTTGAGCCCTCAAGATGTCAACATCTTCAGTCACATGAAGATAAACATCTCCAAACAGTACTTCAACAATTGTGAAAAAATCCTTCTGCCACATCAAGGTTTCACCTTCCACCATCTACAATACTAATGAAGACCATTTGCTACGTCACTGCCAACAACTCCCACTGAACTGTGGTGATGAGTTACACATGACACGTACGTCACTGCCAACAACTCCTACCCTATTGTAGTGTCGAGTCGCACATGGCATTGTGACCACCATCTTCCACATGAAGATTGAATTATTCCAACCAATCATCAGCAGATGACCGATTAGCCAAAGCAACACTGCTAGCATCTTTACCGTCACTATCAGAAGACTCAGAATCAAAAGAACTCTCCCTTTTCTTCTTTTTCTTCTTCCCTTTGTAATCCTTCCGGATATGACCAGTCTACCCGCAATTCCAGCACTTTGCTTTGCATTTCTTCTTTTCGTTGTCCTTTGATTGGTCTCGAACAACAAGAGCCTCCTTAGCCACCTCAGAAGATCTCCTCTGCATCTCCTCTGATAGAAGTGCGGAAACTACTTCATCCATTTTAAACTGAGTAGTCGTACTTCCAATGGCCATCACAAGATGGTCCCACAAATCAGGCAAAGAACTCAACAACAACATGCAACGCTCCTCTTCACTTATGGACACACCAACAGATGTCAGTTGTGCAATCACCATATTGAACGCGTTTAAATGACCAGCCACAATAGTTTCTTCATCCATCTTCAGAGAGTACAATTTCTTTCTCAGGAAAAGCTTGTTCACCAAGGATTTTCTCTGATAAATATCTCCCAATTTCTTCCACAAAGAATGTGTAGTTTTTTCCTCATAGACGTTTAACAGAACACTATCTGCTAGTGTCAATCGTATCATTCCTCTCACCTTTCGATCTGCCAGATCCCAATCTTCCTGCTTCATGCCTGAAGGCTTGTTCCCAGACATAGCAGTCCATAGATCTCGGTCTACCAACATATCTTCAAATTTAAGTTTCCATAACTCAAAGTTTGTGTCATTAAACTTTTTAATTTCTATTCTCCCTAATGTACCCACCATCTCGATTGCAAGAACAACACTTCACTAACTCCCACTGGAACCAAATTGACACCAATGACCAACCCTATCCAATGAATAATGGTAATGGGTCTGGCTCTGATACCACTTGTTAGGAAAGCTACTTGCGGAACCGCTTTCCAAATGTCAACTTACAAGAGAAATAATATAAATTTCAAACAACTGAGATGCATAGGAAAGAAAAGAATAGAGAAAAAAAAATAATGCACAAAAGATAAACACATGAGACCAGATTTAACGTGGGAAACCCTTTCAGGTAAAAGCCCACCACACAAGAACCTAACCAACTCTTTGTATTACAGTAATCAATATTACATACAATGAACAACAGATTCTTGCACAGGCTCACAGGCTCAGATTACCATTACAATCAACTGACACTTCACCGTCCAGCCCTTCATTCCTAATAAATCCCACAAATATTTATACACTCTGTGATTCATTATAGAATTCGGTAGAACAACTATCGCTCCATGAAATGGTTACTAGCAGCCTTGGCACTCCTCCAATCGACGGTCCCTTCGGCATCGGGTCACTCCCTTTGCCTCAGACACTCCCTTTGGCACTTTTGCCTTCATCGGGTGACCTTTACCTTTGTCAGGTGATTACCTCTGTCAGGTGACCTTTTAACTCCGCATGACCTTTTACCTCCATCGGATGACCTTTTATCTCTAGGTGACCTTTTACCTCCAGCCTTCGCCACACTACAGCCATACAAAATCACTCCACTATACCTCCAGCCTTTGCCGTATGGGAGTCTCCCTATCGTACGGGAACTCCTCTTTTCATTATTCCAACAGATACAAAATCTACTGAAATTTTAAGTGGCTTGTGAAACTCAAAGATGGTTCCTTCAACAAAGACAAGTTAAATCTAGGGACCATCCTGAGCGACAAAAAATCTGATGAAGGGCATGCTTCCACCCATCAATCTCTTCTCTTGAATATCGATCTGGATGGCTTAATGTTTTTCAAAGGATTTCTCATAAGGACTAGAATCTCCTTGAGGAAATCTGACATGGGTTGGTTCCATCAGGTAAAAGAGAGGAATGATCAAGGAGAGGCCAACATTAAGGTGACCTCCCTCAAACACCATGCCGACCCTGCATATCCTTCAGAAAATATAGGAATGCATATCGCGCTGCACTCAATTGCTTTCTTCAGGCTTAAATCAATGTTTTCCCCCTTTTTTAACTTGTGGGTGTCTAGAAACACATTCAATCCAGCTGCCGAGAAATCTTGGAAGAGATGATCAACTAGGGTCTTTCTCACATCTTTTCCCCTAAAACTCAAAAACATGTGATATCTCATACCTTTTGCAGCGCCAGGGGTGTAGGGCTTGAATCCGTCCATTTTAGAGTCCCAGTTGTAAGGAAGGAGAAAGTAAAGATTGTACTCTACTGAGCACTTCTTGTAATTGGTATAGAATTATGATACGAGACACATCAATAATTGAGTAGAAGGAAGTAGTTTTAAACATTAATTTTGTATTGTCCTCATCTAAGCCAATGGAAAGCAGTTCCTAAAATGGTTCTTCCTTTCAATACAATACGTTGGACACTCAGTTTGGCTAGCACTCCATCTACCATGATACTCCATCTACCACATGTAACCAGCTAAATTTGGTCTGTTGCAACTATGGACCCTATTTGCCCTAAGTGTGATCATACCCTTAATTATATCCAAACGACCCTGTTACTGCTTGGCATAATTCTTTGAATCAATTTAATGTCCTAGGTGATTTTAATCACTGAATTATATTAACTATTATAGCCATATGATTCAAATCAATTCAAACCATTTAAATCAAACCAAATTCAGACATGGCTATAGTATTTAATTATAAAAGAATTAAATAAATCCCTAAATCAAATACCCACTTGCAAATAACCCATTCCGCTAGCCTATTTAATTCAACTAAAATGGCTATAGTCCCCTAATTATTAAAAAACAATTAAATTGTTTAAATAATTAGTTCTTATTTTTGAATGAATTAAATAAGTTTAATTCATTTAATTAATATTCCCCTAAACCCCAACCTAACCTATCTCAACCACTTCTACCCTGGGTTCTAACCCTTCTCAACCCATTCACCCTTGCTAATCT
>MU226845.1:2192681-2203410 GCA_018584345.1 Thuja plicata
AGAAAAATCTCCCTATTCCTTTGATTCAAAATTTCACCACCTGGATAATTTTAAAAGCCTCCTACCCCCTCTTTTTATACATGAAGTTAGCCAAAATAAGGCTAAAACAAATAGTCACAAAGATAACCCCTTCAACTAATACAATCTTCGTAATAACCTATTAATAAATTTATGGCTTTTGGCTTTCATGTCATTTTAGGAGTTAGGTTTAACTAATAACCTTATTTAGAATAAGGTTGGCAGGCGCCGGCCTTCCTTTCATTGCAATACCGAATTTTCCATTGTTTAAAAAAATATACTAAAACTAGCAAAGTGCATTTGTGGTTTAGCGGCATTGGAGGAGTTCGGTGGAAGGGAAGTTAAGGGATCTAATCCCGTCCACGCCATATTTTGTTATACACCAACCGCATTCCATAACCTTCACGCGAGATGCCATGTGGCATTTTTTTTAATTCGATTTATATGCCATGTGTCCATTATTGATTGGACAAAAGGGCCACTATGACATGTCATCACACCTGCCACGTGTCAAGCTCTAATTGGTTGAAGATGACACGTCATTCTTTTGCTACATCAGTATGATGACGTCAACAGTCAAAAGTCAACATGAGTCAACTTGGTCAACCAAACTTTGACCTTGCATATCTTTTGCATCCGAGCTCCGATTTTGACAAATAGCATATCGTCAGAATCGTCTCGACAAGACCTTTGCAATGATGCTGACTTTGACCAAGTTTGGAAAGTTCAAATTTTCACCCTTTTTTAGCGGCCTCTGTACCAGGTTTGACCAAACTTTGACCGACCATAACTTGAGCATACGGACTCCATTTTTGTCCGTTCAAGTTGCGTTGGATTCAGGACGCCGAGATCTTTTTGATGGTTCAGATTCTAGAGAGAAATGAGACACTTCAATTTTCACTGAAAATATCCACCGGATCAATTAGTGCAATGATACTGCAAGAGTTATGGATGGTGATTCACCTACAAGTACATGAGCTATGTACGTAGAAGTTTTATGGAAATAATTAAATACAATTAAATAGTAATATGGACAATTGAACTAAAATAATATAACATATTTGAAAAGCAATTGTATATTTACTATCATTAGGTAAATAAAAAATAGACATTAAATTAAGTCATTGGAAGCATATATATCTCGCGCTTATAAAAGATACAAAATTCATTAATAAGCTCTAGTATAGAGATTTCATGAAAAATATAAGCCAATAATATACATATAAAAATAATAGTAATTGGAAAATTGGTGAAATAAAGAAAAGAGTAGTCATAATTATGTATATAACAAAATAAGAATGAATTTTTATTCTTAATTTTTTAAAAAGTCATTATTCTCTTTTATAGTTCTAAAATAATGAAAATGATTGAACTGTGTGTGATCTTCTAGAGAAAAAAAAAATATTTCATATCATTATAGAATGTCACTTTTATATACAAACCTTGCTAATTTATTGAATTAAGAAAAAAATTATAAAATAAATACCACTAAGAAACAAATATAAAGGCATTAAAAAAAAGAATTGTTTTTTTAGGAAAAAGTGGGCAAGCCAAAGAACCAAAAAGAAAAGCCAGAATCACTTCCTGAATAGAATTGTTGAATAAGTGTGCCATCACATTGGCATAACATGTTAATAAAGTACCTTGTGCAAAAATCATTCAGAGGCCTTCTTAGAAGAACACACATTGGTGTAGATTTCGTTGACTCTAGGCAATGGGGTGGGGTGTCTAAATACTTCACAAACTTCCTTTAAGATCTATGCAAAAAGAGGTGGGGTGTCTAAATACTTCACAAACTTCCTTTAAAGATCTATGCAAAAAGAATTAAGAAGTAAAGGGAGAAACAATGCAAAGCAAGCAACATATTTTAGAATAATTTCAACAAGTAAAAAGTAGAATAGGACACTCAAATTGATGAAGAGGGAGTGATGATAGATAGATTGAAAAATGCAGCCAAGGGTGCTCTAAGGATTGAGGGAAAAATGAGGGCACTAGACGCGGCTTTTTTCATCCTGCAGACCTGCGATCGTTTGCTATGATCAGCATTCACTCGGCAATAAAATTCACTGGTATCGACATTCGGCTGTGGAAGAGCAGTCGTTCCATGTGAATCCGGTGATTTGAAGGTTGTAGGTTTTTGTTGGGTTCTTATGGCCGTGAGTGGGGTTCCCAAGACTCTCATTCTTGCTGGTGCCTCAGCTTGTGGTGGTTCTTCTCCCAGTGTGAGTTCACAGGCGAAGGAGACATTTTATGTTGGAGAGAGCTCAAAGTTAAATAAAGTTAATGGCTACCTTCCACGTAGCCAGGATCGGCCTATGATGGTTATCCCTCTGGAGGTAGTAATGGAGATGTGGACTATTTGGCCAAACATGCATTGATATGTAAGTTTCTTGGTATCTGGATCTCCCTGTCGGCTCTGGAAGCCTAGATTCATCGTTCATGGTAGGTGGAAGGTGATATGGATATTATGCTGGCTGGTAATAGTTACTTTTTGGTAGCTTTCTCTTGCATGTCAGATTAGGACTGGGTCTTTGAGGGAGGCCCATATTTTTATGATCGTGTGGGACTTTTTGTCAAACCCTGGCATACGGGGTTCAATTCTACTGAGGATCTCCCTTCGAGGGTTCCTATTTGGGTCCGCCTACCACGGCTTCCTTTGGATTTCTGGTGCGAGGATATCCTTCGGCAAATTGCTGCTTTGCTTGGGAAGCCAGTTTCTATAGCACATCAATCACTGGATAAAAAGGTTATTTCTTATGCCCGTATTTGTGTTGAAATTGAATTTAAATAATCCTTTGCTAGATTCTTTGGAAATTTTCCTAGGCTCTTCTTCTTGGATTCAGCAGCTAGACTATGAATCCCTACCCTTCCGATGCCGCATTTGTCATGAGTATGGTCATTTACAATGTCAATGCCCTCAAGCCTCTAAAGGTAATGGTACTCATGGCAGGTTCTCAAGCCCAAGGATGGCTAATGATGGTAAGGGGAATGGTCAAACAGTTAGTACTGGAAAAGGGAAAGTTCACATTGATAGTACTGGTAAAGGGAAAGCTCAGATGAATACTTCAAGTCAGGGGCAAGGGCCAACAAATACTACCGGTCCTGATAAGGATGGTTTATCCCTGCTCAAAACCGTGCTAAGGGGAGGGGTCAGAAGCAATCTCATCTAGATCGGCAAGTGGACTAGGGTTCAATCAATTTGAGGTGCTAGACAACATGGTCATAGAAGAAGGCATTCCTACAGATGCTCAATGTGGGGTTACTGGCTCAGATAGGAGGAGTTCTATTCTTAGTGGCAACCAGGATGTTGTAGTTTAGCAGAAGCCAGAGACCTCTATTAGCCCTGAGTCTGGTGCCCTTGTGGTTTCTCCTGCTCCATAGGAAAAGGATATTCTTCTATAAGATTTGGTCAAAGATGTGTTTTCCTCTAGTAAAGGGAAGGGATCTTCTCTTGCTTTGGGCCTGATGCAAAGACCATTTAAGAAAGTCTCTTTTGCTACTCGCTCAAGAGTTGGGCGAAAGCAGGATCAGGAAAAAATTAAACTTACTGGAGATTTACTGGCAAAGTCTAGGGCTGTAAAGACCATGGATGAACATTTCCCCCACTCTACCCAATAATTATTCTCTCATGGAATGTGAGGGGGTTGAATAGCATCCCTAGACAAAAAGCTATTCATGAGCTGGTGGCTAATCATTCTCCAGATATCCTTGTATCCAGGAGACCAAGCTTTCAGTGGATTCCATGTTTAGATGTGCTCCTAATATTTGGTTTCTGGGGAAATGTCAGTGTGTTGGTGCTTTGGGGAGCTCTGGTGGTCTTTCCATTTGTTGGGATCCTAGGAAAGTTACGCCTCTCCACTGGATCTCTTGCCATTCAGCTCTCTCAATGGTGGCCTCTTCTCTGGAAACTGGAGAGATGATTCTTGTTACTAATGTGTATGCCCCTATTGATCTCCCTGGCAAGATTAAGCTCTGGGCACATATTAGGCATGTCGAAAGCTGTCACCCATTCTTGCCCTGGATTGTAGCCGGGGATTTCAACTCTGTCATTTTTCTGGAGGAGAAGCGGGGTGGGTTGGCCCACTTAGGTCCATCTTCTGAGCTTCTTCGAGAAAATATGGATCTTTTACATCTCTCTGATGTCAGACCTCTTAATGGTCTCTTCACATGGAACAATAGAAGGGTTGGAGATGATGCCATCTCAGAATGCTTGGACAGGTTCCTAGTTTGCTACTTTTGGAATTGTGGCTCTCATTCTCTCTCTTCTAAAATTCTTGATTGGAGAGGATCTAATCACTGGCCTATCAAGCTCACAACTAGTTATGGTTCTGTCCCCAAGAAGCTTCCCTTTAAGTTCTAGCTGATGTGGCTTCGAGACTCTTCTCTCCATGATTTAATGGCTCACTGGTGGAGACAGGGTGGCCCTGCCTATGGCACTGCTATGTTCTCCTTCTCTAAAAAATTACAGAATGTCAAAAGGAAGTTGAAGAATTGGAACAGGACTTGTTTTGGTAATCTCCACATCATGAAGAAGAGGGCTCAGGATCATCTTGATGTTATTACTAGGCAGATTCAGGATTTGGGTTTTTCTGAAGCTCTTGGCATAGCAGAATCCCAAGATTCTAGTGATTTAGCAGAGTGGGATCTTAGAGAAGAAATTTATTGGAAACAAAAGGCTTGAGTTGAGTGGCTTCAAGAAGGGGACAAGAACACCACATTTTTCCATAAATCTGTGTAGGATCGACGTAATAGGAGTTACATTTATTCTCTTGTTACTTCTGATTGGATGCAACTGACCTCCTCTCAAGCTGTGTCTAGGGAAGCTATTCAGTTTTACTCTACTCTCTTCTCAGATGACTTGCCTCCATCAAAGATTGAGGAGAATACTATCTTGTCCTATATTCCCTTTGTTGTGACCAGGGAGATGTATGATTCTCTTATGTGGCTGATTTGTATGTCTGACTTGGAGGAGGTGGTCTTTAGCTTGCGTAAAGGAAAAGCTCCAAGGCCTAATGGCTTCCCTGTTGAATTCTTCCAAGAATTTTGGGATATTATCAATCAAGACCTTTTGGATGTGGTTCAGGAGTCCTATTCCAACAAAGATATGCTCTGGGCTTTGAATGCTAATTTCCTAGTCCTTATTATGAAGAAGGAAGAGGCTAATCAGCTAGACTTCTTTCAGCCCATTACTCTATGTAATGTGGTCTATAAAATCATTACTAAGCTCCTAGCGAAGAGGCTTAAAGTTTGGATTCCCATGGTTATCTCTGAGGAACAAGGGGGATTTGTGGTTAGAAAACAAATTTTGGATAGGGTGCTTATTGCTTCTGAAGCCATCCACTCTATGTGTACTTCTAGATAGCACACCATGTTCATCGAGCTTGATATGGCTAAGGCTTATGACAGAGTCAATTGGGGTTTCTTGCGGAAAGTTCTTCTGGCTTTTGGCTTCAGTCAGGAATGGGTTAGCTGGGTTTTGAGCTACGTTACTACTCCCTCCTTCTCAGTCCTTCTTAATGGTGAACCATCTGAGTTATTTGGGGCCTCTAGGGGTCTTTTCCAGGGAGATCCTCTTTCTCCTTATTTGTTTATCATTATGGCTGAGGGACTTGGCACACTTATCAATTCTCATGTGTCCCAAAATCTGATTCATGGCTGGCAATGGGGAAATGGTTTGTCCACTCTTTCCCACCTCCAGTTTTTTGATGATACTGCCCTTGTTGGGAGAGCTTAGATTCGGGAAGATGAAGCCTTTCGGCTCACTTTGGATACTTATTTGGCTGCCTCAGGTCAGAAAATCAATGACCACAAGTCCTGTATTTTTTTCTTCAACACTCTTGAGACTATTCAGTGGAGGATTGCTAATATCTTAAGATTTCAGATTGGGTCTCTCCCTCCGACTTACTTGGGTGTCCCTATTGTGGTGGGAAGACAACCTAGGCTTTTCTGGCAGAGCTTGCTTGACAAGCTTCGACAAAAATTCAATCATTGGACTCATAGGTGGCTCTCTACTGCTGGCAGGGTGACTCTCCTGCAATCTGTGATTCAGACCCTTCTTATATACAAAAGCATGGTTCAGGCTGCCCCGGTGTATTTTCTTAAAGAATTTGATGCTCTTTCTTGCCAATTTCTTTGGAGTGGCAATTTGCAACATTATAAATGTAGCCTCATCAATTGGGATACTGTCTACAGCCCAAAAAAGGAAGGAGGCCTCGGCCTTCACTCTGTTATCCTTTGTAGTCAAGCTCTTGCTGCCAAGCTCTATTAGCGCTATTGTTCCAATCAGTCTCAGCTTTGGGTATGTATCCTATCACACAAGTATTTACCTGGCATTGAACTTTCAGATGTTTCTAGGTTTCCTCTTGAGGGAAGAGGCTTTATGGTGTGGAATATCGTCAAGATTGGTACTCACCTGGTGAAGAGAAGTCTATTTTGGATATGTAATAGAGGCACTGAGGCTCTATTTTGGAGTGATTCCTAGAATGGGCATCCTCCTCTCTTGTCCTCTCATCCACACTTACGGCCTCTTTGTGATTTTTTCCTTTTTGCTGGATGGAATAAGGTGGCTCAGTATAAGGAGGCTCATAACCTGGGCCCTGTTGTTGGTTATAGATGGAAGAATTCTTCTGATTGGCCGCTGAGTGGTTCTCTAGGGGATCAATTGGAGCTTTCTCAGATCTTGGCTTCTAGGGAGTGCAACTCTCTATAGGAACCTAATGTTTTTGCCTAGGGAGGTGCTTCTTCTGGCAAGTATTTTTTTTCTTCAGGATACCTTGTGCTGACTAAGCAATTGTTTGGTGAGGTGGAGGTTTCTTGGTGGAAGAAAGCTTGGAATAGCTTTTCTTGGCCTAAGTGTAACTTTTTCCTCTGGACTCTGGTTTACAATTGCTATCTTACTTGGGAGAATCTTTGCAAGAGAGGCTTCCAGGGGCCCTCCATCTATGTCTTATGCCGCAATAGTGAAGAGACTATTTCCCACCTTTTTTTCCAGTTCTCCTTTGTCAAGCAGATTTGGCACTTCTAGTGGAGTGTGTGGGGATGCTTGTGCTGGCATGTTTCTTCCTTGTCTGAGTTTTGGGACCATCTGGGTCATCCCCCTTCGAAGACCTCTTTTCTTCAGGTTTCTTGGACTATTGGCCCTTCCTTTATTTTATGGCATGTTTGGCTTGAGAGAAATAGGAGAATCTTTCATGATGTGCAGCTGGGGATTAGGCAGCTGTGGGGGAAAATTGTTCATTCTCTTCATGAAACACTCTTGGAAAAATGTGACTTTTGTGGAGGTTTGGACCCTGGAGATGTTGGTATTTACTCATGCCTTTCCTTTCCTCTTCAGGGTAGCACTCCCTCTCTACCCCACAGACGCTCTTGAAATAGAGCCAAGCATCGCTCTTAGCGTGTTAATCGTGAGGGGCACTGGACTCCTCCCCAAGCTGGCATTCTTAAAATCAACATTGATGGCTCTTCTCACGGAAATCCTAGACCGGCTGGCATTGGAGGAGTTGGGTGTGATAGCTCTGGTGATGTTCAGTTTCTGTTTTCTATCTACAAGGGTTACCATACAAATAACCTCATGGAAGCCCTTTCTATCTTGGTTGCAGTGGAACAGTGTTGTCAACGTGGCTAGAGAAGAATTACCTGTGAGACAAACTCGTAGGTGGTAGTGAATTTATTAAATAGATAGAACCTTCTAGATGTGGATTGGCATTTGGCTCTGGTTATTCAACAGATCATTTAGTTATGCAATTCTTTGGAATCTATGTCTTTTATGCATATCCCTCGGGAGTGGAATGGTGTGGCTGAATGCTTGGCTAAATGGGCTTCCGAGCATGCACTGGATTGAAATATTGTTGATCATAGGATGCTTCCCCCTGATTTATCTCATAAGCTGGCTCAACTTGTTGACCAGGATAAAGCTCTTTAGTGCTCTTTGTTTCCTCTGTTGTTCTGTTCTCTTTGGTATTCAATAAATTTTTTAGCCCTCTTTTAGATGAAGAGGGAGTGATATTTTCTAAAAGAGAATAATTTCATATGTGCATAGAAGATGTATTGATTTAATTTACAATATCTTATGTATGAAATAATTTTTTTCTTAACTTTTGAAACTCAACCTCGAGTTTAGGTAGATGATTTCTTTCTAAGCTCTAATTTATATCTATAAATTTTTCTTCAAAAATTTGGGGGTATGATTGTGATGGAGATGCAACAGTTATTTCAATTTTAATTTATATTCTAATGTTTTATAAGTTTGAGAGTACTATTGAATCAAAATGTTTTATGAAAGACCTTAAAATGATGTAACTCATGGCATGTTAATCTAGATATAAATGGCTTTGATCCTTAAATAAGAATATAGGCTATATGACATTTAAAAGAATTATTTCAGAGTTTGTATGTATCTAGAGAGTATATCTCAATATTTTATATACTAAAAAGTGCATCATATAATTTTTTTACAGTAATTTTTGATAACTAAGATTAAATCCCTTTAAACTAAAATGACAAATTGTTCTACCCCAAATTGTATTATCAATTTTCAAATAAGCACATTGTGAGTATGAATCAAAACACAATCAATAAAATCATATGCATTGCTAAAGTTGTTGGTGAATCATGAAAAGCTATGGCTAAAAAATATATGTTCTAATTTGTAAAAGTTAATTGTTAAATGCAAAAATGTTGAATTTTTAAATGTATTATATTATTGGTGTGAAATATTTATTAAATTACTAAGAACCTTTCATATGATTATTTTGTAGAGCACATGAATAATTAGCAATCTTATCAATCTAAATATTTAATATTGAATTTTGAAAACGTGAAAGTGAGTATGTTTTAATGATGCATAATTTTGAATATGACTAAATTATTCATCTCATTCCCTAAGGTACACTCCAATTCAGACATTGGGTTTGTGTGAACTTAAGCTAAAAGAAGAGTAAGATCTTTTTTGTGCTTTATGGTTGGGATCTTTTTTTCCATATCTTTCCTTGCATTCATTTCAATTAAATTATTTTTTATTATATTCTAATTTTATATTACGTTATATAATTATTTAGATTTTATATATTTATTATTATATCTATATATTATTACATTGATATTAATAGTGGAATTATTATATATTAATCATGTTGCTATGGTATTTTATTATTGTTATGTTTTTAGTTGATTATACATATATTATATTTATAAGGTCATGGTTATTATTATATTTAAGATGATAATATATTATTAGAAGCCTAGATTAGGTATGATGCATTGCTTGATGAACAAAGAAGGGCAGAGGAGTAGTGAAGTGCAGGAAGTGAGGCAGAGCATGCTTTAACATTTTTTTAAATTATCATTTTTATTTAAAGTCAAAGTGATATTGAGGAATGGATTCACACAATTTAGATTGATTTTAGATTCAATTGTGAAGACTAAGAATATAATGGCATGTTTGAATTTTTGGTAATGATTTTTTAGATTTGATTGCTTGTAATTCTTCTATCCAATGTTTGGAATCACACTCTATGATCCATCACCACTTCTCTTTTCTCATGTTTGAATGTAATATCTCTTTATTTATGATTGATTAATATGAATTCAATTATCTATATTTGTATTAGATAGAAGAAATAATGATAAATAATTGTGATGATAAATATAAATAGAAAATATATACAATTAATATTTTAAAAACCATATAAACTAAAGAAGACTTTTCAATAAATATTTATATTTATTTTTAAATTTTTCTTAATTGAAATATATTATTTTATAGTTTTTTATTTACTTTAAAACTCAATCTCTTCAATTGCAAAATTATTATATTGCACTTAAAGAAAGACATACTTTCAATATTGTTGAAATTAAAGAAAGACATACTTTCAATATTATTTCCCACTTCAAATTTTGATATATCAATTAATTTTGATTATTGTGTGAGACAAATTTTTTTGGTGAATAGTGCCTTTTCTATTAAAAAATATTAAAGTTACATATCCACAAAAAAGGGGCCGGGGGATATAGAAATCACCCCGTAGAGTTCACACGGCAAAGCTGGAAACGAAGACTATTCATCAAAAAAACATAAAGCCATTAGGCAGCAAGAGCAGTAGCAGAAGGTGGAGGATCTTTATCATCCGATCCCCACTCCTTAGTGGGATTGACAGGAGGGTTGGGAAGCGACCAACCATCATCATCTTCTTTTTCTTTTTCTTTTTCATCTGCCCTGGGCGGGGAGATAGAAAGAGCCAGGCGGGGAAACTTGGAAGAGGTGGCAGGAGGCCAATCCCAACCACGGCGAGCACCAGGAGCATCAGGAGGGGCAGACTGCGTCGGAGCCGGCACCCGCCCAGAAGGCTGAGGAGGTGGAGAAGCCGAGCGGTGCCGCCATCCGTCCCCACCACCTCTCGGAGAGTGGTGACGAGGAGCCTGGGACCGAGGAGTGTGTGAGCGGTGCGCTGAAGAACTGCGCCCACGGCGGTGGCCTTTGGGAGGCGTACCCTCAATAGAAAGGGCATCCAGAGGAACCTGAGCAACAGTGCAGGGAGCATTGCCCCAATGATTGAGCAGCTCCTATAGGTGAGCTACTTCCAGATTCACTTTATTTGCTTGCACTTGAATCTGCATCATAACATTATTACATATACAAGCTTTGTTAAACAAAGCAACATTCGTATCAAGAGAGCTGTGAGAGAAAATAACAGCATTTCTATCTTTCCAAATA
>MU226845.1:2228524-2239152 GCA_018584345.1 Thuja plicata
TTGCATGTAGTTAATCAATCATTTAGCTCAATCATCTAGATTAAATCCTTCGTTTAGGTCTTCAGTGTAGTCACTAAGCTTGCAATGATCTGAGAGCAAGCTCATACTCCTGCCTACTAGGAGGCAATAGGTCAATTCATTCACACATGCAGGATGAATTAATCTATATTCATTTCTGTATGTGATTGAAGAGCAATGAGCATGTTGAAGTGTATGGCTAAATTAGAGGCCCACATTTAGCTATCACATTTCTGGCACCCTCCATGCGGCCAAAAAATCAATTTTCTAGCCTCATTATGAACTTTGTTTTTTAATTCTATTTTCTATTCATTTTTAGCAAAATATGGGTCCGCCATTGCGTTCGGGTCATCATTTCGGGTTGAAACAACTATAAACACGCCTACCTTTACTGAAAGTTGAATCTATCTCTAAAATTTTTTTACAAACAAAGGTCGTACGACCTTCTACATGCAAATCGAGGTGAGTTGCAGGGTTGTCTTTCATTAATCAAGGTGGTTAAAAAATGGCAAAAAAATAAAGTTTGTTTTTTCTATAGGGCTCTGTAATAATCTGCAGTTAATTTGCAACATGAGATATTTTATTTCCTCTTTACCTTACTAATCGGCAATATACTCTCTGTACATACTGCTAAGCCTTTTGAGGGAAACCATTACCTAATAGTCAACTTTGAAATACAATCTATGTGTTCACATGTTTAAAAAAGTTAAAAGTTGCTCGCCCAACTCATGTGGGATGAAATCCCACCACCACCGCGCTGCTTGCACCCAAACCCCACAACCCAAGCTCCCTCCCACCTCCTTTCTTCTCCCAAGCACGCGCCATTCTCCCACCCCACTTCTTACTCCTCTACCCACTTCTTACACTTCCCCACCTCCTCCTTCCTCCCACAGCTAGCACAGCTAACTCCCACCTACCCCGCGCAACTCCTTATACCTCCCTTCCCTCTGCCACCTCCCATCTCCCATCCCCGTGTTGTCTCACAACTGCTTCTTCCCCATGCATATCACTTCCTCCCAGTGCAGTCTACCTTCTCCCCATCCCAAGCCCTTCTCCTCTATGCACAACCCTTACACCCCCAAGTTCCTTCACAAGGCAATGAAATAACTTTCTTTCTCTCTTCGGAAGGATACACATACTATCCCCCAATTCAAAAGCGGGGGATTGTTTGGTCTTGTTGGAGATAAAAAAGATGTGTTACTTTCTATTTTTTCTATAGAATTTGACAGCAGGTGGAGGATTTTGGGAATTATTGCCTGTAATTTCTCACATCTGCATTATTTGAAGAATGCTAGTATTTCAGATCTAAACAAGGGGAGAGTATGGAATGCATGGATCGACTATGACAGCCAAACACAAAAGCTGGATGTTTATCTTGCTAGTGACACTCAAGGTAGAGCACCATTTATCCCCACTCAAATATCCCTCCAAATGGGCCATTCACAAACTAACACGTGGCGGCCTTTCATTGCTTTGTTTTTTTTGCATACAGGGATTTTACACACATTAAAATTGATGGCCGTTTAGACGTCATTATGCAGGGATATTGGCATTTTACAATGGCCTAGAACCCATCAAATTTAATCTTCTGACTTGCTGACATCAGTAGAGGTTTGAATTTTCTTAGCCTTCACCAGCGAGCTTTTCCAGTTTGCAATCTGTTTTCAAACGTTCATATCTTGCTTGTTTTAACTCCAAATTAGATGCAATTTTTTTTTTTTTTTGGGTAAAATTTCCCAAAGAGTTCTGGGTTGGAGTTAGTTTTTGGTTTTGGAATCTCAGAGGTATCCTAAATTTTAGGTTTTCATGACTATTCCTGTCTAATCCTCATTTTTGCAGCTTCTGGAGCCTCGTATGGGCTCATACAATCACCTTTTTCAGTGAATTTTTTTTTGAAACTGCATGATTTTCTATGTACTTTCTAAATATGTGATCTTTTTTCTAATTTTCATATTTTGATAATATGGAATAATCTTTGGCTTTGATGTTCATCTGATTATCTTTTGCATACATCCTAATAGTGGTTTGCAGAATGTTACCCAAGAAGACTAAAACACAAACTACTTGTGAATTGGTTTTGCAGGTTGCCTTTGATTGATAGAACGCAAAACAATGTGCTTGCATCTTATTTTTTATTTCTTAAAATAGGAACCCACATGCAGGACTTCTTAAAATGAAAATTTATTTGTTGTTCTAGGAATGACAATAATGTCAGGAAACTATGCTCTCGCCCTTTTGGGATGATCAGAAATCTAGAAACATTATTTTCATTTTCTTATTCTGCTTGAAGTGTCTTTTAGTTTTGTAAACCCAAGGAATTGCATGGACATATCCTCTCCCCTCACCTTTGTAGATCTTGGGTGAAAGAGAAATCCATACAAATCCTTTAGCATGGCTACCTCCTGAGTGCTTTAACAGAGCCGGTGAGAGTGGATTGCCCAACCGGTAACAGGCTAAAGCCAAGCCCTTCCAAACTGGTATATAAAAAATGTCATTATGATTAATGTCATAGTAAACAGGTGTTGATTGCATTATATCAGGAAGAAGATCTCCCTCAGTACCCCTGTGGTGTGTTAAAACCTACAAAACTTAACTTCTGTAGGTTGGGAGGCCTCCATAACGGAGCTAATCTACCGCAAGTATAATCACCTGAATGGATGCCTTGACTACAAACTATTGTTCTAGTTTCCAAAAAACCCTCTATCTGTTGACGTGGAAGGTCAGAGACCGACTAAGACGCCCCACACTTTTACGGCTCTTAGTAGAGACAACAGCCCTTTGGGAAGCAATTCCTTTGGGGTTTGAAGCTTGGTGTGCTTGAGAAGTGAGTGCACATGTAAGGAGGAACCCGTGCCTCCAAGCTTCTAAGTTGTCCACTATGAGTAAGCGTAGCTAAACTTCAATTCAAGTAGGCATTCAACAGATACTGCCCTAACTATCCTAGGATTGTGATGTGTCTCTTCTGGTACTACAAACATTCTGCTTGATGTGTCTTACGTGGGTGAAGCATCAGAACAAACAAAACATCAAATCAAACATCAAAACGATCAATGATTCAAAATATACACTTCTAGGTGTTAAGCTGTCAACTCTTGTCTGAGTTTTTGTATCTGTTATCAAAATCTAAAATCTATCAACTTGTTGTCTAATTCTATATTCTTTTGTGAAGGTTTTGTCTAAAATTTCACAAATCTGTGTTCTCATCAACATCATCACTCATATATCTTTGATTTCAATCTATTGAAAGTTTGGCTTGTTGTTGTTTCAAAATTTGATTTTGTTGTGCTAGTCCAAGTGACTTGTTATCTTATCATCTTTGTTTGTGCTATCCTTATCCTGAGTTATGAGAGTAGGTTTGTTAACCTTGACTCAAGATTGGAGTCGTTGCTTCTCTCTTAGTTGGAATTTATCTCCTTTGTCCTTTGGTCTTGGACTTAATTAGCACTTTAGATATCACTTCAACAACTGTTAGTCAATCAATCAATTCATCATACCTTCTCTTTGATCTTCTATGCAAGCGCACCAATCCAATCTTGCAATGTCTAAAAGCAAATGGGATAAACCTTATGGTCCTAACAATGCACAAGAAGAGATTCTTATGGCAGCTTTATCAAAACAACTTCAAACTATGCAATCTGATATCCAAGAATTAAAGGGGGAAAAGGATACACAATCCAAAAAATCCTCATCAAGCTCAATCTATCCTTTTCTATTTGATAATTATCAAGCGAGTGGCTCCAAATCCCTAAAAGCTATTGAAAACACCATGAAGTCTTCCTCCAAAGGGATTAGTAACATCATGAAGAAAAACCTTAGGTTAAATGCATGAGAGACTTCACTCCTTTGGGGCAATCATATGAATCTACATTAGAATAAATTCTTGATAATTATCTCATCACATTACCTCAAGCCACATCATGTGGATGAAGATTCTTGAGTAACTATTGTGCATATCATCAACATAATGAGCATAAAACTTCATCTCGCATGGAGTTGAAACATAAAATCCAAGATCTCATGGATGATGGCATAATCGAAGTGGAAAATCCCAATGATTCATCTAATCTCAAGCATGATCGATATTTGGAATTCATGTCTAGCAATGGTTCCCATATCACATCTACTTCCTCCACCGTTTCTCCATCTCCTAAAGCTTCATCATCTGTATCAAGCATTGAGTCTAATGATGACTATGTCTACCCTCAAGGACTACCTCTAAAAGAGATCCAACCTAATCTTCATACAACTGCAAGTCCTTCTCAGGCTTCAAAGATCATTGACCCAAAGCTTCCATGTGCTTCAACGCTTATCATACATATTCCGAATGACTGTCCATCAGCATGTCAAGAATCCTTTATGCAAATCAAAAATCCTACCTCGTCCTTCAAAGTGGCTCCATGTCAAGAGGACAATCCACAATGTGAATAAATGAATATCGGTAATGATCAAGATCAAGACACCATCCATCCTTATCCAATGGTTGACCAAAGTCAAATATCCCTAGATTCTAAGGATGATCCTCTCATATCCTTTCATTCCTTCCTAGAAGATATCCCTCCAACTCAAGAACTACATAGCCATCCATCTCCCAAACAAGATTAAGATATCCCTTTTGGCATCTCCAATGGGCCTATTGAAAATCAAGAGAAAGGTACTCTTTGTACACCATCTAAGGATCCTTGTCAAGATCAGAGCATCCCATCATCTCCTTGTCATGCTCCTCCATATCCACCTCAAGAAACCATCATTCCTCCAAATCCTTTGTAGAATAATAAATCCCATCAAGCTTCAGCTGCTCCTATCCAAGTTGCTCCTATCAAAGCTACTCATTCATCTATTGATATGAATATGAATTCAAATGATGAGATCCTCGGCAACACATCTCTCTCTAAAGATGTTGATATCCCTTCCACACCTTATATCCCTCCATTCAAACATAAGCATCAACCTTTTCCATCCTCCAGGTCCATTCTTGGTCCCTATATCCCAAAGCTAAAACCATCAAACCTTCCATCTATATTGGGTCCTTATATCCCTCCATCCACTAAGCCTATCACTACTAGCTTGTCATACACTTATCCTATCCCCTATCGAGATCAACAAGGACATACATCCTTGAAATATCCTTATCAACCAATCCATATGAACCAGTCATATCAGTCTTATTCATCCACAATTCCCAAGTCTTTTGGAAGCAATTTGGATGTGCAACGAAGAAATCAGAAATCCAAGAATCCACTTACATATGAAGATCACTATGTCCCATCTAATCAACATGTGACTACAAAGAAAAAGGAAATATCCAAGAGACCACAAGGGTCCACTGAGAAAATATGGGTTCCTAAATCTATCATGGAAGAATTGTGTTCTAAATCCAAGAAAAGAATAAAATCAAAGAAAATATGGGTTCCTAAATCCATCATGGAAGAATTGTGTTCTCAATCATCCAAAAGAAAAGGAAAATCAAAAGCTGTGTGGATTCCCAAGTCTCTTCTAAAGGACTTGGATACAAAAAGAAAATCAAAATTTATGTGGATTCCCAAGTCTCTATTAAAAGGCTTGAACAAAAAGGAAAAGTCAGAGTTGGCATCCAAGCTTCCAAAGTCTTCTACTACATCTCCATCTAAACATCTCCCATCTTCTAACTCCATCTTGGGTCCTCATGTACCAAGATCCATATCCACTCATACATCAAAGTCTCGAGCTATTCTATCCACTTTTCCTCCATTTGTCCACTACCCTTCAAGGCGTGTGTCGATGTTGATCTTATCACCATATCCTTCCATCCCTCTTATCCAATCCATTACATAAATCCTTGGCTACCATCTTCCTTATCCTTCCAATCATTCTTCTCTACCATCACCCTATTAGCATCTTTGAGCATACTTTAGGTGGCCTTGACCCATCATAGCTTATCTTTCAAAAGAACACTATCCAAAGAGCATGAAGCTTAAGTTCATTCATAAAATCAAAAGTACAAAAAAAAAGGTGCCTTGGGAACCTGGTAAATAGGCACCTTGGTAGCAAAAGTAAAGAGAAATCAATCCATCCTATGGTGAAAACCACTTCTTGTGACACCTTGGATTAGTACCATGATGAAAACCTGGCAAACATGCATCATGCATAATTCCTCCTACTTGCACTCTTCACTTGGGGGCAAGATCCTTCCATGTCATCTTATCCATCATATCTTACATCCAGCTAGCCCGCGAACATCGATGTTCCTTCTACTGATCTTGACAAGGTTGAGTCTATCCATGAGCATCATGTATCATGACATGCATTATCCTTTCCATCAACTTATTCACTTTCTCTCATTCATGGCACCCTATTGTGATCTTGCTTATCCTAAGCCTATCTCTGAGCATTTGACCCTTTATCCTGATTGCACTATCATAGCTATATCCTATCCTATCCAACATTGACCCATTGGTCTTGATCTAAATGAAGAACAAACAAAAAAAAAAAAAAACTATTTCTTAAAAGTCTCTTGACATGTCCACTCTTTTGGACCACATAATTTTCATGACATCTGGTCATTATCCTATAAGATATCCAGCACCGCTCCATGAGCCTACATTGCTATATTCTTTTTCCCTAGCTCAGGTAATCTTAAGGAGACTGTCTTTAAGGGTTACATTCACCCTCTTCATCCATCTTTGTCTATTCTTCTCATCCGTCATCTTTCTGATCCATCTGTAATGACCTCTACCTTGCTAGACATTGGGGGCAAACCAATGTGAAAAAATATAAGAAATCATAAAATGTCCTGAAAAAATGATCATCTTGGTGAAAACCTAGAAATAGGTGCCTTGATGCATCAATCAAAAAAATGAAAAATTTGAAAAAACAAATTGAAATTGAAAAAAAGGATGGTGACAAAGGCATGCTTACCATGTTTTCAATGATCACCTCAATCAAGAAAGTCCCCATCGCTTGGGGCATCTCAGCTTCATCACATCACATCAAGTTGAGATTATCATAAATCAAGAGAAACCAAATCAATTGTCTTATACAGTGATGGGTGCACTCGAAACTAGATAGATCAGTCTTATACGAGTCATTCATTTATGAAACTAGGCACATTGATCAAATTGGCTTCATCACTTCAAATCAAGTCAATTTCTACTAAATATCATCTTTGCCAAGTAGGTGAAAACCTAGTAAATAGGCACCTCTTATACTCTGTGCTCGATCTATCAATGCTCAGTCTTGGCATCAATCCTTTGCTTCAGTTTGTACATAGCTTTCAGTCACTTTCGTGACACTGGTTCTTCTGAGAACCCTCCTGGCTTGAAACTGATCCAGAGTCATAACCTGGGGGCAATCAAATTGGATTTGTCCTTGCAGCATGAGTCAAGGCAGTTATCATCATTTTCTACTTGGTGCATGGGTCCCCAGTTTGATCACACCTTTGGTTTACACCAGAGTTAGTAATCTTGTCATTTCTAAACGATAATTCTCTACTGACACAAACAGGTGTTTCTCAACACCACAATCAATAGTGTTTCTTAACACTATCTTTGGACACATCTGTGTTTCTTAACATGCATTGGATATCACAAACATAAACAATAGATTGATAGCAATCAAAAACAAAGCATTCACATGCACAACAGTGTTTCTCAACACCTCATACATAAACACATTCAAAAACTTTGAAACTGGTTGAAATATGTTGAACTTATATTCCTATGTTGTCTGTTTTCATTAATTTTGCTAATATTTTATTTATTTACTGCTTGTTGGTGTGGTCCCGATGATCCAGCAATGTCAAATAAACAGGGTGTATGTGATAAGAGCTCTTGCATTAAGGCGTAAAATCCTCACATCCCTCGATCCTCTTTATTTGTATGCCAAGGTGAGGTCGGAACTATCTCCTTAACTGTTATTGCTTTGTTTGTTTACACAAGTGCACACTCATGGTTATCTTGGCTTTGAATGCCTTGATACTGGTGTACTCTTGCAAGATCAACTAGAAATGACATTCAGGTCATCTTAGCTTTTGTGCCTCGATGCTTACGTTAGTTTCCCATATCTTATTCGATGAAAGTCATATTCATATTCTTATGGTCGCAGTGGCACCAGTAAGGATTGTATCGACTCTGATGTCCCAAAAATGCTCAATGATGAAAATTTTCAACTACTAAAGCTCTGTGACTACACCTTAGGTTGCACTCATGTTAGTCTTGCATCCGCATCTACATATGCATAGTGTTGAAATCAGCATAATAACTGTATCTCTCTCCAATGTGAAGGATCTGAGGTTCTTATTGATCAATCTTCTCATCTTCAAGTGGTCATTTGTATGTGAACATGACTCCCCTTGCTAAATACACTATCCTGATTCTATTCTCAGGATCAAAATTAAAATCTGAATTTGACCACTTGCACAACCAATAGAAATCTCTCATGCTTTTCTTCTAATCAATCCATGTATCTTACTTATTGGTCAATATCGGTCAAACATGACCTCTCATCAAGTACATATTTTGTCCTAACCACATGGGACCTCTTTCTAATCAGATTAGTTTATTCCTAAATTGTCTAATCAATTGAATTGCTTCTCATCACTGGGGCACCTAGCCATATTTTGATTTCACTCTCGAGGGGGCAGGATCAGGATATCAACATTCCAGTGATCATATCTTCAATCAAAACCCCATCACTTGGGGCATCTCAGCTTCATCGCATCAAATCAAGTTGAGATCATATTAAATCAAAGGCAACCTAATCAATGGTCTTATATAGTGGTGAATACACTCAAACCAGACAAGATCGGTCTTATACGGGCTATTTATTCTTGAAACCAGATACATTGATCAAATTGGCTTCATCGCTTCAAATCAAGTCAATTTTCTTGCTAATCAAATCTCTTAATGGTAATTAGTTTCATCACTTCAAATCAAACTGGTTATGCATTCAAATCAATCAAAAAGGTTTAAGAGTTCCTGACAGATGTTTAGTTTCATCGCTTCAAATCAAACTGAGAATTCTATTTTATATCTTTTGATCGATCTTCATCCAATCAAGCTTGAAGTCAGTCTTCTTCTTCAAAAGAATGGTTTCATCACTTCAAATCAAACTATTCTTGATCTCATCAGTAACAGTTCTTTGAATCAATGCGCTGATCACACATCAATTCAAAGAGGGGAAAATGTAATCACCTAAAAATGGTCACATAAACCCTATACCCCTAATCTCAGCAATTAATCAAGAAACCCTAGTCTTGATTATTCTAAGTCCTAAATCAAATAGGCAATTCATCAAATCAAACTGGTCTGACCTAAACCCTAGGTCCTAATCAATCATCGTACTTGATTAATTAATTAATTCCTAAAATCATAATAAATTGGAAAATAAACCTTATGTTAATTATTTAATTGATATTCTAACATATTAATTAAATAAAAATACAAAATTGTCAATTAAATCGAAAAGGAATTAAATTAATTATAAAAACATAAATCTGCATTCAAAATCAATTAATTTATTAAAAATGCATATGACATCATCAAATTCAGTTGATTGATTATCAAAATGGAAACAATCAAGTTCCACTCAGTTAATTGATTCTCCACTGTTTATCATTTTGGAAACATCTCAGTTAACTGTAAATTGATTTTGGAAGTTTCTAAAATAACTGATCAGTCAGTTCAGTCAACTGACTCTCTTGACCAATTGAATCACTTGCACATGGATTGTGCTTCTTCAATCGAATCTAAGCCACTCTTTTTGTTCAATCTCGACTATTGATTCAAGAGAGATTTCTATAAAAGAGAAACTATTTTCCTTCACAAAGGATCCTAATTTTTATTAAAGTTATTATACTGCATTTTTATCTTAGCTTTCTTGTATGTTTTAGCTTTCATTTATGTAGCATTGTTGTTTACTTTTATTCAAGTATGCAAACATAAACTTAGAGCACACTTTGATTTGGTGTTGTTAAAATGAATATCTCACATTTCATTTATTGCTTCTAAAATGAATCTTAATCAGCTTTGGATGAACAACAATCTGCATTTTCATTTTGTATGTAGTTAATCAATCATTTAGCTCAATCATCTAGATTAAATCCTTCGTTTAGGTCTTCGGTGTAGTCACTGAGCTTGTAATGATCTAAGAGCAAGCTCATACTCCTACCTACTAAGAGGCAATAGGTCAATTCATTCACACATGTAGGTTGAATTAATCTATATTCATTTCAGTATGTGATTGAAGACGAATGACCATGTTGAAGTGTATGGCTAAATTAGAGGCCAACATTTAGCTTTCACAATGGGGACTTCCTATAGGTCCTAACACGTGATAAGGTATACTAGGACCCTTAGGAAGTCCCCATGACCCATTTTGACACATTTGAATGCTCAAGTGTTTCTTAAGGGGTCGTAGGACCCCTTGGGACACACTTGAGCATTTCAATGTGTTGAAAGGGATCATGGGGAATTCCTAGGGGTCCTAACACATGATAAGACCTACCAGGACCCCTAGGAAGTCCTCACGATCCCTTTCAACACATTATAACTCTCAAGTGTGTCAAAAGGGTCCTACGACCCCTTAGAACACACTTTAGTGTTCTAATCTGTTGAACGGGGTTATGGGGACTTCCT
>MU226845.1:2324982-2348637 GCA_018584345.1 Thuja plicata
GCATGCTAGGACCCCTAAGAAGTCCCCATGACTCCTTTTGACACATTGGAATGCTGAAGTGTGTCCCAAGGGGTCCCATGACCCCTTAGGACACACTTGAGTGTTCTAATTTGCCAAAAGGGGTCATGGGGACTTTCTAGGGGTCCTAACATGTGATAAGGCCTACTAGGACCCCTAGGAAGTGCCCATGACCCATTTTGACACATTGGAATGCTGAAGTGTGTCCCAAGGGGTGCTTCGACCCCTTAGGACACGCTTGAGTGTTCTAATGTGTCGAAAGGGGTCCTAGGGAATTCCTAGGGGTCCTAAGGAAAGATAAGGTGTACTAGGACCCCTAGGAAGTCCCCATTACCCCTTTCAACACATTGGAATTCTCAAGTGTGTCCCAAGGGGTTGTAGGACCCCCTGGGACACACTTGAGTGCTCTAATGTGTCCAAAAGGGTCATGGGGCCTTCCTAGGGGTCCTAACACATGATAATGCCTACTAGGACCCCTAGGAAGTCCCCATGACCCCTTTTGACACATTGGAATGCTCAAATGTGTGCCAAGGGGTCATAATACCCCTATATACCCATGTGAGTGGTCTAATGTGTCAAAAGTGGTCATGGGGACTTCCTAGGGGTCCTAACAGGTGATAAGGCATACTAGGACCCCTAGGAAGTCCTCGTGACCCCTTTTGACATATTGGAATGCTAAAGTGTGTCCCAAGGGTTTCTACAACTTCTTAAGCCACATTTGAGTATTCTAATGTGTCGAAAGAGGTCATGTGGACTTCCTAGGGGTCCTAGTAGGCCTTATCATGAGTTAGGACTCCTAGGAAGTCCCAATGACCCCTTTCGACACATTAAAATACTCAAGTGTGTCCTAAAGGGTCGTAGGACCCCTTAAGACACACTTTAGCATTCCAATGTGTTAGAAGGGGTCCTGGGGACTTCCTAGGGGTCCTAGTATGCCTTATCACATGTTAGGACCCCTAGGAAGTCCCCATGAACCCTTTGGACATATTAGAACACTCAAGTGTGTCCCAAGGAGTCCTACAACCCCTTGGGACACACTTGAGCATTTCAATGTGTCAAAAGTGATGCAGAGTGCAACAGTGGAAGGCTTGATCTCCTATGACCTTTGAGGTCAAATTGCTCCAAACTGCTAAGGGTTCCAATCAGAATCCTAGAAAGGTCTCAAACCTTTCTCTGACTATTATACACCCCTAATGATCCTTAAGAACAATTACAAGATTCAAAAACCACTTTTTACAACTTTTGACTATGTTTCTTAGACACTTCCCAAAACAGGGCTACAAGGCCAAAATTGACAAATTTGGGATATCAGACACAACCCCATACCCAACACAAGATCAATTGATGTAGTATGAAGTTTTTTATCAAACCCATCACTGCCCCACAAGACTAGCTTCCAATCTACTCCAGCACTCCAAGAATCCTCCAAGGTACACAGACCTAATAGGGCCCTAATAGGCTTGGTTTTCAAAGGAAGACCAATGGAATGGGTGCATAGATGAAAGGTAGGTCTTTGGATCTATTCAATGTTGTCTGAGAACACCTAATCCACCTTTGGATTGTTCAATTTGTGCAATTGTAACACTGGATACTCAATTTCCTATAATTCAGGGCCAAATACATCTAAATATTTGACCTAGGGCTTGCAAGAATAATTCATTCCCTTTACCTTATGTCCTATAGCTTTTAGAATATTAAAATACATTCTTAGAGCCTTCATTTTCAGTGGGTTTTGTGCAGAATGGATGGTATAGTCGCGAGCTATAACCCCATTTGTCCAAAACCCTGCTGGAACTAGGTTTTCCTGGGTAGTAGGAGGAAAAATGCGATAACTTTGGCTATAGACCACTAAAACACTTAAAACCAAATGAATTCAAAGGCTAGTTCACTAGAGCATCTTCTCCAACCATTAAACTGTCACTGCCAATCCATACAGCCCATGTAGAATCAGAAAAATAGTGATTTTTAGGAAAAAAATAGGGATTTTATTGATTTGAATAAAAAACGTTTACATCCATCAACCTCTGCCCATGGGAAGGTTGTATGACACTTATATAAGTGTGTTTCACCAATCAACTGTCTGAGATTTATTTTTAATCAGTTGAAACTTGCATATTACAACTTTTAAGCATATATTGTAAAGTTGATTAGCAACTTCGAAAAGTTGCTTAGCAACTTTTTATTGTTTTAGACAATTTGTGTATAGAATGGAACCTAGGGACTCTAGACTATCCTAGGACCTTATTTAAAGTATAATAACCTATTTTCTAACACATTCCTAACTACTCTAAGCCATAATGTCCCATAGGTCTTAAGACTCAAGGTTTATAGAATCACCAATGAGCCTTAGGCATTTACGCATGGACCAATATCAACTTAATAACTACATAACAACTTAAATGATGATGATCCCCATCATGATTCATTAAGTGGAGATGATTATGAATATAGTGCCATGTTCATGTAATGCCTTGACTGAAATAGTCTTGAATCAGTGATGTGTTGGTAGTGAGGGCTCTGCACCAAAAAGGGGTCATGGGGACTTCCTAGGGGTCCTAGTAGGCCTTATCATGTGTTAGGACCCCTACGAATGTTAAAACTAAGGAAAAATTAAAAGAGCACTCACGAGAATGATAGATTGTGCTTGAAATGTTGAACCATTAGAAGCACAGAGCATGACATATGGATTAGCTAATGCTTCGCAACGGATTTTCTAAAGAAACCTAATCTCCTCTTCTGGACTCTCACTTTGTTTCACTTCCTCTACACACAAGATTTCAATCTCTTTTTGCATTCTTTGAATTGTTCCCAATTGTTTCTTTCTCTCTACACACAATGATGAAATTTTCTATCTCAGGGCTTGGATAATTTGACCCAGTTCATTTTCCCCCTCTTCTCACAATAATCTCATCTCTTCTCGCAGATTTCTAGTAATTCCAAATTGTTTCTCACCCTCTGCCCTAAGTATTTCATTTTCTTCCTTCACCTCATGAAGTTAGTATAAAATACATGTATGGTAATCTTCATAGTATTTAGGAGGCACAAATTGGTAACAATTGGAGCAGTAGGAATTAGAAAATTCACACCCTTCTTCATCAAACTATATATATGGTCAACCTGAAATACATCTAGAAGTAGAGTTGCTCCCTCCAGCAAAATAGCTTATTTCAATGGCCCCCTATGAATTTTTTTTAATGGCGGATTGGTTGCCTTTGCTTATTTCAATGGACATCCATGATTGTTTCTGCAATCTTCCAACATTTCGTACATAGTTATTACAATTTAATACCCTCCTAGTACATAGGTGTTTCAAGTGAGTGAAATTGAACAAGACATTAATAAAAGATTGGAAGGTACACCTTATCATGCATTAGGATCTTGGGGAGACCCCATGACCCCTTTTGACACATTGGAATACTCAAGTGTGTTCCAAGAGGTCGTAAAACCCCTTGGAACACACTTGAATGTTCCAATGTGTTGAAAGGGGTCATGGGGACTTCCTAGGGGTCCTAACATGTGATAAAGTGTACTAGGACCCCTAGGAAGTCCCCTTTACCCCTTTCGACACATTAGAACACTCAAGTGTGTCTTACAGGGTCCTACAACCTCTTGGGACACACTTGAGTGTTGAAATGTGTGAAAGGGGTCATGGGGAATTCCTAGGGGTCCTAACACATGATAAGGTGTACTAGGACCCCTAAGAAGTCCTCATGACCCCTTTCAACACATTAGAACTCTCAAGTGTGTCCTAAGGGGTCCTACGACCCCTTCAAACACACTTGATTGTTTCAATGTGTGAAAGGGGGCATATGAAGTTGCATGACAGACCTTCCTGCAGACATGTCCAAAAAATTCAAACTTCTTCATACATCGGGCCTTGCAAATCCAATTCTCACATGTCCTCCATGATGACATTTCCTGGGACAAAGATGACAAAAAATTAAATTTTCCTCGCAATTTTTGGTACAAAAGCTCATACTTCCATTGCCATACCTCCTTAAATCATGAGATTTGTTAACAACATGTCTAGCATCATCTGGATGTTTAGGATAGTATAGTGGTATTCCATTACCAACATGTACCCATTATCTAGAAAATGCTTAATGATATCACTCCACACTGGAGAATTGTCTGAGACTAGCTTGTCATTTCCAAAGATATATAGACCAATTCTAGCCCTGGAAAGGGCAACACAGGTCTTGTTTGGAATGTTAAGAAATCATATATTTTATGATGTTTTTACATTCAAATTAGGAATTCAATGTTTCTTACCAAAGAAAATAATATGATATTTCTCTCTTGTCCCTGGTCAAGAGTACATTTGCTAAGAATTGAGCTCTGAGTTCTATATCCTAACCTTGCTAGACTTTTCTCATATTCATATATTTCCTCCAAAAATTGATCCAGAGCTCTGTTAGTAAAGCACACTATGAGAATGGGACCAGAGGAATTTGAAATCTTATAAAGAAAAGCCTTTACAAATTGAAACCCGGTAAATGTTTTTCCAGTGCCAGGAGGGCCCTAAATAATGGTCAATGTTTCAGTGAGCCCATGATTAATGGCCGCCTCCTGACTATCATCAACAGAATCACATTTACAGACTTGTTTCCAATTAAATTACATTCAAGCTGACCTATTTTGGCTTCCAGATAAACTAACTGCTCTATAAATAGAATATTGAATGAAATACCAAATTCTACACCATCTTTACCTCCTCTCATCCCCACATATTCAACAAAGTTATAAACCTAGAAATTAGAGGACCCTTCCTTCTCAACAAAACTCTCATTTTTTCTTGTAACTCCCTCTAATTTTCTTCACACACTCCCTATAAGCTTCAAGTAAATCTTCTCTTATAACCCTGAACTAGGTGTGTAAATAATTGTATACATTCTCATATGGCTCTACAATTCTCTATTTATAGGAATACAAGACTCTCCATCTGTGCCATCATTTTGCAAGAGTTCCATGAAAGGAGGTAATATATGGGTTTCTCTGAAACATTTCCCCTGCATAAAAAATAAAATTGTTGGCCCCAACTCATTATCTCTACATTTACAAACATAAAAAATAATTCTATGCCAAAAATAAGTTTCAAATTCGCTGGTATTTGCATGACAACTAACATTACGAGCATTACCATGGAGTAAATGAAAATTCTATGCCAATGTGTCGAAAGGGGTCATGGGGACTTCATAGGGGTTCTAACGTGTGATAAGGTGTACTAGGACCCCTAGGAAGTCCCAATGACCCCTTTTGACACATTGGAACACTCAAGTGTATCCCAAGGGGTCCTATGACCTCTTGGGACACACTTGAGTGATCCAATGTGTCGAAAGGGGTCATGTGGACTTCCTAGGGGTCCTAACACGTGATAAGGTGTACTAGGACCCCTTAGGTCCCTTTGTGACCTTTGAAAACACATTGGAACACTCAATTGTGTCCTCGGGGGTCATAGAGGGACCTAAGGGGTCCTAGTACACCTTCTTATGCGTTAAAAATCCTAGGAAGTCCCCATGACCCTTTTCAACACATTTCAACACTAAACTATGTCCCAAGGGGTTGTACGACCCCTTGTGATACACTTGAGTGTTCTAATGTGTTGGTGAGGGTTACAGAGGGACCTAAGGGGTCCTAGTACACTTTCTCAAGTGTTAGGACCCCTGGGAACCCTCTATGACCCCTTTGGAAACCTTTTCGATGCCTTATACTGGTGTAGTTAATATATATATTAATGTCCTATATATATACTATACTTGATTTTAAATTATATATACAACGATATTTTATATATAATATATAATACATATCATATTGAATATATATTTTTTTACTATATATATTATATCGTATCATACATATATATATATATATATATATATATATATATATATATATATATATTATATNATATATATATATATATATATATATATATATATATATATATATATTACATACAATTCAAATATGAAGATATTATGTGATATCTTGTAAAATACATATTAGTATATAATACATATAAAATAATATATAATATATGATATATAATGTAACATTTAATATTAATATATATTATATAATATTTAATATATAACAGATATTATATAATATTTAATATATAATAGATATTATATAATATTTAATATATATAATATATAATCTATCATATGATGGATGGAGAAACGGGAGGGAGAAAGGGGTTGGAAAAAAATTAAGAGGGAGAAACAGGGGGGAATTTTTAAAAATAAAAATTCTACCGGCATTTTTGGATACCCGAAAATATTGGGTACCCGATTAGGCTCGGTATTGCTTTGTGCACCAAACCTACATGGTCAACTATACAAATGTCCCAAAAACGTGTTTTCCCCTGTTTGTCTGAGTTCCAAACTTCGACCATGTAGCTGATGACTTTTTTTACACCCAATTTTGATGAAATGAAAAAGGGTATCTTAAGGAGATTATCATCTTTCTATCGATATAATTGTTGTCAAATTTTGAATTCGGTAAGTAATTATTAGTTATTTTCTAATTGAGTTACCTCTAAAGTGTTGATTTATATACTGATTGAAAAATGACTATAACTTTCAGGCGGTATAATATTTTTGAAATCCAAAAAATGTGTCACATTCTATGCTTCGCCTACTATAAGGGAATTTTTTTTTGAATTTTGTAAAGTTTTCAATGAGTTAAGGTGGTCAGACACAGGAGTTTTTTTATTCTGAAAATGTTGTAGTAGAAAATTCATAATTAATTATCTTTTTGGAATAAAATTATAAATAAATATGCGTCACATCCAAGCATGAGTATACTACTTATATATAAAATTGTATAATAAAATATTATCATTTGATTATGATTAAGGTGGTCAGACATACACCTACTTCTTCTTTTTTCCTAAATTTTTTGTACTGCTGCATTGAAATCTATACTTTTCACCAATCATATTAACTTTTTTTCAAAAAAGGCCTAGTAGTTTAGAAATTACATACAATTTTCTACAGAATCTATTCTTACAACGTTTTGATATTAGATTGATAGCTAGTTGAAATTTTCACGTCAAGTTGACTAACCCCGATTTGCTGATTTTTCATTGGCACTTAAGGGCATAGTTTGGCCCCTCATGATCTTGCACATACCCTATTGTGTAAATTGATATTCTAAGTTGGTTTTTTAGTTTTTTTTTTCATTATAAACTAGTTATGTATATATTTTTCCTATTCTTTCCATCAAATTTTACTAGCACTTACACCAAAAGAAGGTGCAAGGGGTACACCGATAGGTCTATGATGTGAAAGCATTTTTTAAATTAATGTATCATTGTAGAAGGAATTCTGGTACACAATAACATCCAGTTTGGATGAATTGAACTTAAATTTTTGACAAGTTGTATATTTTGAAGGTAGAACCTAGAAAAAGTGTAGCATTGAAATGAATTTGAACACATTTGAAAATGGTGTATTTGTAAATACAAACACATGTATAAAAACAACACAGTAGAATATGAAGGTTGTTTTCCCAACAAAAATGGATGAAAATAAACACTAAGCCTACAAAAAAATGTGTTTATAATAATTTTATTATTGGCCCAAAGATTCTGAGCATTTTTAGCTCCTGAATGCCTTTATTGTTACATAAATTAGAAAAATACTCTGCCTTTTTCAAGATGGGTTTCATCCCCTGAGTTCCATTCTTCATTCTTATACAAAATCCTATAGAAAAAATTCATTGTCATATTTTTCCTAATTATTGTTGGGTGCATTGATTTTACCATTTTTTTGTTGGATGTGTTATCTTACCAATTATTTCTAGGTATTGTCTTTATCTAAAAGGGGTTCTAAACATCAAATTTGTCTGAGCTTGTAGAAATTAGTATATAACTTATCTGTCTATGTTTATGGTTGCAAATATAGAGACAAGCCCTGATCAAGCAATTCAATCTTTGACCCAGACAAGATGAAGTTTGGTTTCATAATTGGAGGGAAAGGTAATAAATGGCTTGACCCATGCTCTTTGTTTGCATGTAGTTATTGTATTCTTTTGCATTTACGGTTTCTTTTTTGTTCCAACCATTATTGTGTTTTCAATCAACGGTTTGAGTGGGTCCTTTTCATTTTCAAATCATATTGTTAAATAATTGCAATGGAATATCAAATAAATAGGCTTCAATGTTGATAATATGGTCAAATCTTCTTGTATAATCTTTTTGGTTTCAACGATTTCTCTATTTCCAATCGAGGGTCTGTGTACTTCCATTTGTTTTTTGTATCATAGTATAAAATTATTACATGGAATTTCAAATAAATAGAGATCATTTTGGATAATATGATTTAATAACAAAATGTTACTGTTTCCTGATCTGGCCGACTTCTGCACTTAATTTATGTGGTGTAATTAATGTGGGGTCTCTCATTGGGATATGTGTGGATCTAAATCTGGGTCTTTCTTTGGGATTTGAGTGTCATCCTCTTTGGTAGACTCTTGTATATATTTGGTTTATGTTCTTCGATTAAGGGAGAGATCACTTGGTAACAATTTGGTATCAGTTTTGGGGATAGAAGATTAAGCGTTAGTAGATTTGGATGACAGGTTTGTGACCTCGCATGTAATAAGATCATTATGTAAACATTTGAATGTATATGGCTGAAAATGGGAAGGCTTTACAGCCTGACATGTATTGAGTTTGATAAATTAAAGAAAAGTATATGTTATTTCTTCTCTCCCTTCTTATGTTGTTTCTTTCATGTTGTTTTGCAAGTTGGTTTGGATAGCTGGGAGTGCCTTGGGCCCCTGTTCTCCTTGCCCTCCTTGTGTCAGGTGGTATCGGAGCGAAGGTTAGATCTAAGTTACTTCTTGTAATCCCGAAACCTAGTTGGTTGATATTGTTGTGGGGTGGAAGATTGTGATCTGACCTACAATTGCTGATGGTTTCAAGATGGTTTGTGGGAGAGGAAATGCAGATCCAGGTCTAGCTGATATCTTAAGATAATTGGCTACAAGATTGGAAGTTGTTGAGACAACCCAACATAGAGGAAGACATCTTGTAGATGTTAGTGATGATGAATTGAAAGAAGTGCAAGGAGAAGTTGCACCTGCACCTATTATGGATCAGGAAGAAGAGAGATTCCTGCGAGCATTGACAAGTTTGAAGTCCACACCTTAGTTTAATCCTCCTGAGTATAGTGGAAAATTGGATTCTGATGAATTGCTAGACTGGATAACTGAGATGGAAAATTACTTAGAATATGAGAATGTATCAGAGGAGAAGAAAGTGAAGATTGCAAGCACAAAGTTGAAAGGTCATGCATCCTTGTGGTGGAAGCATATGAAATTGGATTGAAAGAAGAAATGAAAAGAAAAGAGAAAGGTATGGAATAAGATGATAAACAAATTGAAAGGAAAGTTTCTACCTTGTGATTATCAGATTAACCTAATTAGGAGAATGCAAATTTTAAAGTAGAAAGATAGCTCGGTAAAAGACTATACTGAATAATTCTACAGATTAGACATCAGATCTGGACACATTGAGGATGAAGTGGAAATAATAACAAGGTATCTGAATGGATTAAGAAGTTCTATACAAGATGAGATAAGCTTGGTCAAGATGGAGAGCATTGAAGAGGCATATCAGTTTGCCCTAAAAGCTGAGGAGAATTTGAACAAAATATATGAACAAAGGAAAAGAGGAAGGGATGGTAGATTCCCTAGAGGAAGAGGAAGATCTCATGGTGAAAATAATAGATCTGAACTAGACAAGACAATTTTAGATGCATATCAAGATAAAGGAAAGACAAAATGGAAAGGTGGAAGTTCATTTCAAGGAAGAGAAAACTACTCCCGAGGTGTTTAGAACAGAAGAGGGTTCCAAGGAACTTGTTATAATTGTGGTGAAGAAGGACATCAATCTTTTGAGTGTACACATGCAAACAAGAAATTTGATAGCAAAAAAAATGCTTTGGTGCAAGAGGAGTCACCGAATGAACCTAAGAAGGAAATAAATCTCATGACCAGAATGATACTTTGGAGTGAGAAAGATAAGCAAGATCATGTTAGGAACAATTTGTTCAAGACCAGATGTAGAGTTGCAGATAAAGTTTAGAAGGTAATTATTGATAGTGGAAGCTTAAAGAATCTGACATCTGAGGAGATGGTCACAAAGTTGCAATTGGAAAGAATGAAGCATCCAAAGTCCTATCAGATTTCATGGATCAAGATTGAGCATACATTATTGGTGAGTGAACAATGTTTTGTGAATCTAAAAACTGGAAAGTGTTAAGATAAGGTGTTGTGTGATATTATGCCAATGGATTGTTGTCATATTTTATTGGGTAGACCTTGGCAGTATGATAGATATGTTACACATGATGGAAGATTGAATATATATACTATTTGAGTTTATGGTAAGAAAAAAATCTTGTTACCTTTGGTTGAAGAATATGTTGATGAGATATGTACATCTGTGAAGGTTTGTTTGATGGAAGGTAGACAGTTTGTTAAGGATTTGAAGAGAAATGATATTTGTTATGCTTTGATTCCTAACAAACCAAGTAAGAATACAGAAGATAAAATTCCTGTAGAGGTTGAGAAATTTCTTACTGAGTACAAGGAGATCATTTCATATAATATACCTAATGGGTTGCCACCAATGAGAGATATTAGTCATTGTACGGATCTGATTCTTGGAGATAGTTTACCGAACAAGGCACCACATTAGTTGACACCGACTGAGAATGAAGAGCTTAATCGACAAGTTCATGAGTTGTTGAACAAGGGTTTAATCAGAGAAAGTTTGAGTCCATGTGCAGTACCATCTGTATTGGCACCTAAGAAGAATGGAGAATGGTGAATGTGCACTAATTCAAGAGCAATCAATAAAATCATGTGTGAAGTATAGGTTTCCTTTGCCGAGGATGGATGATATAATGGATTGTTTGAGTGGAGCAAGATATTTTACCAAAATTGATTTGAAGAGTGGATATCATCAGATTAGAATCATAGAAGGTGATGAATGGAAGACTGCTTTCAAGACAAAAGAAGGTTTGTATGAGTGGTTGGTTATGCCCTTTGGTTTAACTAATGCACTGAGTACATTTATGAGGTTAATGAATAAAGTTTTAAATAAATTCTTGAATAAATGTGTGATTGTATACTTGGATGATATTTTGATATTTAGAAAGACTAGAGAAGAGAATTTGATACATCTAAGACAAGTATTATAGAGATTGAAAGAGGAAAAGTTGCCGATAAATTTGAAAAAGTGTTCCTTCGTGAAAGAAAAACTTGTGTATTTAGGTTTTTTGATTTCAGATGATGGTTTGAAGATGGATCCAGAGAAGGTTGAAGTTATACTTAGTTGGCCTACACCTGAGAATTTCAATGAGATAAGATCATTTCATGGATTGCCAAGTTTTTACAGGAAGTTTATCAAAAAATTTAGTTCTATTTGTAATGCTATGACTAAGACAATGAGAGGAGACAAAATAGAATTCAAATGGACATATGGAGTTGATAAGATTTTTAAGACTCTCAAGAAGAAAGTTGTTGACTTACCTGTATTAGCCTTACCTAATTTCAATAAGGTATTTTCAGTTGAGTGTGATGCAAGTGGAAGTGCAATAGGAGCTGTGTTGACCCAAGAAGGTAAACCTGTTGCTTTCTTTAGTGAAAATTTGAATGATGCTAAAAGGAAATATTGTGTCTATGATCAAGAATTCTATGCTATTGTTCAATCTCTAAAGAAATGGAGATATTACTTAATGCTGAGTGAATTTGTGTTGTATATTGATCATAAGGATTTACATTATTTGGGTAGTCAGAATAAGTTGAATCAGAGACATATGAAATGGGTAAAGTATTTGCAGAGTTTCACATTTGTGATAAACCATAAGAGTGGAGTTTCTAACTGAGTTGGTGATGCATTGAGTAGAAGAAGATCTTTGTTGGCTGAAATGAGAATTGAAGTTCTTGGTTTTGATGATATGAAGAATTTGTATGAAAATGATCCTGATTTTTTTGAGGGAGAGTGTGTAGAGAACCTATTCCAAATCAATCAAGTAAGCATGAAGATTATTTCATTTAGAAAGATATGTTGTTCAAAGGTATTAAATTGTGCATACTAAGAGGGTCAATGAGAACTAATTTGATAAATGAAAAATGCAGTAGTGGTTTGGCTGGACATTTTGGTATTGATAAGACATTGAGTTTTCTTAAGGAAAGGTATTTTTGGCCTCATTTGTATAAGGATGTTCAAAAATTTGTGAAAAGCTATGGAGTTTGTCAAGTTGCAAAAGGATTAAGTCAGAATACTGGATTGTATACACCGATTACTGTTCCTGAGAAACCTTGGAGTGATACTAGCATGGATTTTGTTCTTGGATTACTAAGGACATCAAGAGGTAATGATTCCATATTTGTTGTTGTGGATAGATTTTATAAGATGACACATTTCATACCATGTAAGAAAACATCAGATGCATAGAAGATCTTTTCTTTAAGGAGATTGTCAAATTACATGGATTACCGAGGAGTATCATCTCTGACCGAGATAGTAAGTTTTCTAGCTAATTTTGGAAAACACTTTGGAAGAAGTTGGGCACTGAGTTGAAGTATAGTTATACATTTCATCCATAGACTGATGGAAAAATAGAGGTTGTAAACCAAAGTTTGGGTAACTTGTTAAGATGTTTATTCGGAGACACACCGAGTAATTGGGATTTGATGTTAGCACAAGCAGAGTTTACATACAATAGTTCAGTAAATAGAAGCACTGGAAATACACCTTTTGGGATTGTTCATGGAACACAACCAAGAGGTATATCAGACTTGAGAGACATTGTTGGAGAAGAGAAATGAAGTGCTGAAGTAGAAAAGTTCGCTGATTTCATGAAGACATTGCATGAGGATGTAAAACAGAAGTTGGAGCAATGTAATCAAAATTACAAGGATAGTGCAGATAAATCAAGGAGACATAAAAATTTTGAAGTTGGTGATGTAGTAATGGTTCATTTGAAGAAGGGTAGATTTCCTATTGGAACTTATAAAAAATTGAAGATGAAGAAATTTGGTCCTTGCAAAATATTGAGAAGATTTGACAGTGGAAATGCTTATGAAGTTGAATTACCCAATGACATGGATATATCACCCATATTTAATATTTCAGACTTGTGTGAATATCATGAACCTATCGAAGAAGAAATAATATTGAGTGATTATCCTAAGAAACAGATAGAGGAAGTTGAACAAATTTTGAAACAAAGAGTTGGCAGAAGTACAAGAGGAAAGGAATACATGGAGTATCTGATAAAATGGAAAAAAAAGACTGATTAAGGACTCATCTTAGATTTCTCAATCTAATTTGGATTCATTTCAGGTTAGACTTGACACATGATTTGGGGAATCATTTCTTTTAACCCCAGGTGTCTGATGGAGGAGCATATTGGGTTCTTGGCAATCCTGATCAACCAAAAATATGTTTACTTTTGTTCTTTAGCCTGTTTGGAGGCTGCTTAGTGAAGTGCGCAGTAACTATTGTTTCTTGATTACTTGTTCTGTCTTTGTTTAGTAATGGGTCTCAGTGAATGTTGGCTGCTCGGTGGGTTCTTTCACCGAGTTATTTTTGAAACTCAGTTACCTTCTTACCGAGTTGTTCCTGTTGCTCGGTCGACTTCTTACCGAGTTGTTTATCCTGATCTAGCTGAATTTTGCATTTAATTTCTATGGCATAATTAATGTGGGGTCTCTCATTGGGATATGTGTAGACCTAAATCTAGGTCTTTCTTTGGGATTTGAGTGCCAACCTCTTTGGTGGACTCTTGTATATATTTGGTTTATGTTTTTAGTTTAAGGGAGAGATAACTTGGTAACAATTTGGTATCAGTTTTGGGGATAGAAGATTAAGCGTTAGCAAATTTAGATGGCAGGTTTGTGACCTCACATGGAATAAAATCATTATGTAAACATATGAATGTATATGGCCAAAATCAGGAAGGACTTACAACCTAACATGTATTGAGTTTGATGAATTAATGAAAAGTATATGTTGTTTCTTCTCTCCCTTCTTGTATTGTTGCTTCCATGTTGTTTTGAAAGTTGGTTTGGATAGCTGGGAGTGCCTTGGGCCCTTGTTCTCCTTACTCTCCTTGCATCATTTAGCTCCTCACTTATTTTCTCTTTTTTCATGTATTCATTTATACTTTGAAATTGAAAATACCATGAATAATGTTCTAGCTACTTCCACGACTTGTGTGAAGAATAAAAATAGTGCCTTGATAAATGAAATGTTTACATTCTCAGAAAAGATCCATAACCTGAATAGTTTTATAATGTTATTAGATTTTCTTCATTAAATGTAACACTTTATTTGATGTAATTCTTTTCAAAGCTATTGTATTTGATTCAAAGCTCATGAGTAGGATGAAAACCAGAATGTAGCTTTTGATCTGAGACACAAGGCTCTACCTGATTGAGCCAGTAGGTGAAAATTAGGTAACAGAAGCACTAAGCAAAATTTCTTGTGCATTGATGTGAGAATAATTAACATCTTCTTGTGCATTGAACTCTACATCTATAAAGTGCACGTTGTGAGTTACTCTTATACTTCTATTTCCACTGTTTACTATCTTTGACTTTCAATTGAGTGCCATAATACTCACTTAAGCTGCAATCAATTTGTACATATTAGTCATATACCAATTACCACATACATGGTTTTACTTGTTTAAATTTAAGAACACATGTTAAATCATTCAGAGATATTAATGTGTATACAAATTTTTTTTTTATATGTACATAGCTATATATTTATGTATGTATGTGCGTACACATAAATATGCATATGTGCACATGCATGTATGTGGGTGAACATACAATAGTGGGTTACACTTGTTTGCCTGAATAGACACTGAAGTCTTCATTTTGGAAAAAAAACCAGATTTGAATGCATATTGTCATTAAATAGTTTGAAATCGGAAGATGAAGTAAACTCGATTCTTTTAGGATTTTCTGTTTAGATTCTAATTTTTTTTTCTTTTTATAAAAAATTGATTTGAATGATTTTTTTCTCCCATGAAAACTGCTATGTTGCTGAAAAACATCATTTTCAAAGAGTTACATTGATTTCATAGAGCATAACTTTTTTTCTAAAATAGATATCAATGTGCTTCTTGCGAATTTAGTTTTGTAAAATCCATACATAGGGCATGCAATTATTTTGATGATATTATCATGCTTATTGCATATTTTATAAATGTTTGAGGTTGAGTAAATCATAATTTTGACATACCTTGACTACACGATTGTTTACCCGTTGGGGTAACCTAGTTTACTGATGCATAGACGTTACACAGAAATATAAATACATAAGATAGATAAGAGAATACCATAATATTTATTAATCATTCGTAACTTCAGTACCTTTTTAATAGTCCCTCTCCTCTCTTCTATCTCCGAAGAGAAAGTACATTTCTTATATAAACCCGAAGGGGTGTGACCAACCATCACCACCGATTCCCAACTGCCATCTAGTAGTAACTAAGTACCATCAACTACACATAATATAAATAACATAACATTAAGTAAGTACTACGGCTAACAATGATAACTTATTGTAGATGATGATTCTTTTTTTAGTATTATTTTATTTACATATGGTACTAAATTTTTATTTTTCATTTGACAATCTCTCCTTCAAAATTCATGACATAACAATCATCTATGTAAATCAAAGCACTTTTATAGAAAAAACAAAAATTGCACATATTTATTTGGAAGTTATTTGAAATGAATGTAATACACTCCATGCTCTAATTAGAATGAAGGTGAAAAAATGGCATCATATAGATTGTAAAATATTTATATATCTTATCATGTTCAAAAAGAAATATATGTTCAATGAATTATCACTTATAAATTACAATGCCTGATCAAGCAACTAAATACATTTAAAAGTGTGCAATTTGGTTCTACATACCTTGCTTCTCATATCGCATAATTGATTTACTTTCTAGCACATATATCTTATATAAAGCTATATTAAAAATGCATAGAGATATCCTTCTAAAAGTGCCCATTGTTCAATCTATTTTGTAATGTTTGAGAGAGAGAGAGAGATTGACATTTAGATGAGAGACCTAGAAAGTCTCAATGTCTCATCTTATATTTTATGACTAAGGTTGCAAGTTAAGTATACTTGATTATGAAAAATATTGTAATTAAACATGCTTGAACCATAACAATAATAGAATAGTTAATCTCTTATAAAATATTGATACTTTATCCTATGATCATTTTCCAAAAATATATACAAAAATTTACAATTATATACTTAAAAAAATCATCATTTAATTTAACAAGTCACTAAATTTTTAATAAGAATATAAGAATAGTCATCAAAAGAACCATAAAATAATTCAAAACATAAATTAAAAAACAAAAAGAAACATATTGACTTTAAAGTGGTTCTCACACTTTAAAAGCATGTTATTTTTTATTATTCAATTTTTTGAAAAATTTATTATTTTTTTATATTAGAATAATGCAAATATTTAAAAGAATAATACAAAGAAGGGCCTCCATAACGTAACAACTATCAATAGCCTATGACATGAAGAAATGTATAACCATCTAACAATCAACTACACACATGAAGAATTGTACAACCATCCATAAACTCAATAAAACCATAGATAAGAAGAATCGATTCGTCTCATTTATGAGATGAAAAATTGGGGGAAATCACTCTTTCATGGAATCCTTCGACGAAGCTCACTCTTGTTTTATTTAACTTTACCTACATGCCAACCAAACTTTCTTAAGTGGTTTTTGAGGAGGAGGAAAGGACATTCTCTCAAATATGAGAAGCAGAGCCAATCAATGTTTTTTTTTTATCAACAAGGGGCCATAGCCGAGGTTCTGTATTAAAATTATAAAAGCATATAAACAGGAAAACATGAAACATAACAGAAAATTGTTCCTGGTTCATAACCCAATCCCACCTAGAGGATTGTGAACCCCAAAAATAGAGCACCAAGGCTCATCCAAAGTTAATCTTAAGCATAAAAAAATATGATAATAAACAACAAAAATTCTAGATATTATCTAACCCAAAATTAACTTATCTCTGAAAATTCAATCAGAGGGAGAAGTGGTATCATTTGTAGTGGTGGGAGCAGATTTTGATTTGGAGCTAGTAGCTGGAAGAGAGTCCTTGCTGCCGTCTGTAGAATCATCCTCCAGAGAGACCTCCTCAAGCTCTGAGTTGACCACAATAGCCTTGTCCATCCCCACATCATCTTCAATATCATCCCCTATCTCATTTTTAGGATCATCTTCTTCGTCTGAGTCTTCCTCCATCTCTTCACCTCCATTATCTGTATCAAAATATATTGGGCTACCCAGCCCATCCAGTTTCTCATCATACTTAAATTGGTGTACCCAAGGAAGATTTTCATCTAGATCATCTCCAAATGGGGAAAAAAGCCCATCATCTATGCCCAGGAACTTAGAAAGAAAATTTAGTCCTCTGCACATCATCATAAGGCGCACTTGGTGATCCTCCCACTCCCACCCCTAGAGAATGAAAAGATGGCGAGGAGGGCCAGCATAGAAATTCCTTCACGCACCTATTGCAAACATAGGGAAAGGTTGCTCTTCCATCATGGATGTAGCTTGATCCCAAGGAAAAGGAGTGTTCAAGTCCGCATCAATATTCAGAACAACATTGTGGAGATCTGCAATGAATTTACCATAAAACAACCTATCACACATGTCTTCTGCTAAATTTTTTGAGGCCCTGACCACTAAAATGCTTGCAAGGAAGCCTGCACAAATGTCAGAAAGGACCCTGAATCTATGATTTGTGTTTAGGAAATTGAAGCCCAAAAATTTCCTCACTGCGTGAAAAACCAGGGGATGGTGGTAGATACACACATCCGAAAGATGGTTGAAAGAGAGAGGGATATCAAAAGTGAACTGGCCTACATCCGCACTAAATTTGATAGGAGTATCCATATAGGTGTAGCTTACAATGGTGTGAAAGAACAGAGGAGAAAACTAAAATGATACCAACTATCCAGACAAATAAATTCCCTGGCTTGTTATAATAGAATTAAACTTGCTGGGTAGCATAAATAAGAAAACTTATTGTATAATCGACCCCTCATTGGCAATGTACCCATGAGCTACCCCCAACAATGAATGACTCATTTCCATATGGGTCTGATAAATATCGATAGCTAAAGCTCCCACTTCAACTAGCCCATTCTTCCACTAAGGGTTGCGTGATAAGGTACCTCAGTACAGTTCCCGTCAGTTGGACAAGATGTGCATTTATGAAGATGTTCAATCCACACAAAAGATTGGGATATTAAGAAAACTTGTGCCATTAAGCTGAATGACAATCAGCCAGATGGAAATGTCAGGAGCTCTCTTTTCAACTCCAACGAACATCTTTTCCATGACCACGACTATATTGTGAATTAAAGAAGAAAAGACAATCTAACCTTTGAATTACCCCAGAACAAAAACCCAAAGCTCTAATGAAAGCCTAGACAAGTTCCATGATGAATTAGCAAGTACATTTAATGTATTCCCCCGAAGCAACAATATTGACCAACTCATCAGCCAGAGCATTCCCTTCCTGGTAAATATGATTGACCATTGAGGATTCAAATTTCCTTATTAAGTTTAAAATAACCTCCAAATTTTTTTGAAGTTTCTAATTATGGGTCATTCCAGCTCTAACTGCATTGATAGTAATCAATGAATCTCCTTCGATTTCTACTTTTTTGAGCCCTAATTTGAATGCCAGTGACAGGCCAAGAAGTAATGCTTTAAATTCTGTCATGTTGCTTGTGCCACATTCCAGTGGGCTTGCCAATTTTGCAATTACTTTTCCCTCTTCAGAATGAATAATGCATCCAGCTCCAGAAGGTCCCGGGTTGCCTTTTGAAGCACCATCAAAGTTTAATTTACTCCATCCAAAAGAAGGGGTCCTCCATTTGCAATTAGCTCTAAGACTTGCAGTAACTTTGACACCTTTACCAATTGTTAAAGGAAGTTTTAACCCAAACCAATTCTTGAACATAAGATCATCCCAACTTGTGTAGGACTTATGTTGAGCACTATGTAATTAGATCTTGGCATTCATAACTTCCACGATGGATGCCCCAATTCTACTTTGAGTAGAGGCATATTCCAGAGAGATATCTTGAAAGATTCTTCTGTTCCTCTCTTTCCATAGCTCCCAAATTAGAATGGATGGAGATATAATCCATAAGTTGCCACATAAAATGTCCTTGTAAAGCTGAGGCCAAGAAGTAAAGAGAGATAGAATGTCATTGGGGAGAGCGGAGGACCAACCCAGCTTAGCACATAACCATCTCCAACATTCCATTGCAAAGGGGCATGATAATAGTAGATGATCCATATCCTCTTCATCACTTTGACTTAACACACATCTAGAGGGGCCATAAAATCCCATTTTTTAAATGAATTGGCCGTCAGTATCCTTCCTTGAATTGCTTCCCAGGAAAATATTCCTTCTTTAGAAAGACAAATTTTGTTCTAGCATAACTGTTTATAAAATTGGGGTTGTTGTTAAGAAGGAATGATAGAGAGAATCTTATATCCATCCTTCACCTTATAATCCCCTATTTTTGAGCCATTCTAAATTAAATCATCCTGCCCTACTTTGATCGGAAAGGATATGTTTTTAATAAGTTTTTTCAAAGCATTAAGTTCTGAGGGGTCAATATTAAGAAGTTCAAACTTCTTCCACTGCCAAGAGCCATCAACAAAATTCTGAGAATCCATTTCTATGTAGTCTTTAACCAGGGGGCCCCATTCCTCTAAGAAAATCCTGCTAATATTATTCTGGCCTAACATTTGGTTAATGCAGGGCTCTCCACCCCAAGAGTCTTCCCAAAATTTGGCACAAGACCCATCTTTAATGTTCCAAGAGATGTTCTCTTCTATAACTCCTCTTGATTTGTAGATGAAATTCCAAATTCTGGAGCCTCTAGGAAGGTTGGATGCTCTTATCACATTTGCATCATCTAAATGATGGAAGTATTTTCCTCTAAGAATTCTGACCCATTTAAGATTCCGCTCTTTTAAAATTTTCCAAAATAGCTTTGCTCCAAGAGCCTGATTCTACCTCTGCTGATCCGTGATTCCAGTGCCTCCTTCCTCAAAATACCTTTTCCCAAGAAATAAGAGTGAATTTTCTATTAGTGTCTATACCTTGCCAGAAGAATTTTCTCAGTTTTTAAACTATATTCATGTAACACCCTACAGGTAGAGAGAGGCAAGACAAAAGATATATAGGGATAGAAACTAAAGTAGCTTTTATCATAACCACTCTCCCAGCCCAAGTTAACCATTTAGATTTCCAAGCATCCATCTTCCTATCCAGTCTTTCCTCAATGGGTTTCCATGCAGCATTAGACCTTAATGTTTTATCTATTGGAATGCCAAGGTATTGGCAAGGAAATAAGCCAATTTTAAACTTTAAAACCTTTTGAATGTCGTACTGAACTTTTTTCCTTGTTTTAAGAAAGTATATTTTTTATTTATCTTTGTTGGCCTCTTGCCCTGATGCCAATGAAAATGGGTGGAACAATCGATGCTTTATTTTGAGGTGTTGCACTGGATTTAATGCAGAAAATGGGTGGAACGCGAAAACTAATTTACCAACAGAAAATTCACAAATGTATAGCTTTTCAAGAAATTTGTGAAGCTAAGCGAATGTTTCTTCGTACCTACTCCCTTACCATTGATTGAGACAATTATTTTCAAAGTATTTTAATGAGTTTGTAACTGGTCTGTCTGTTGCTTTGTTTCCATTAAAAAATAATAATTTTTATTTTATTTTAATTATATCTTTTTAAGTAAGAGAAATTTTATTTAAGGAAAATTATATTGTATTGTTTAATGCTTTTCGTGATTATTTTTTAATTATTGTAGAGTCAATTTTTGATATTGTTAATAAAACTTGATGATCTTTTATCTTAATAAATATATGTGGTTATTAGATTTGATTTTCTAACTTTAAATATTATAAAATATGGTTAGAAGTATTTTATCTATACATTATATTATGTCTTAGTAGTTCCTTGATTCAAAATTGTCTGAGTAATTTCTATTATGAAGTTTTGATCATGCTTCATGTTCCATGCTTACTCATTCTCATGATGGATCATGGAGAATTATCTAAAAATATTGATGATAAAATTTGCTTACACAGTTAAATCCAAAAGCTATCAAGATGACTATAAAAATTTCATATACATTACATTAGTGACCATTTTTAAATTACTACTAAGTCCACTTGTGATATTGTTTGTGAATGTTGATTTTCATACAAGATGTGTTCACATTTACTAAATATTTATGACCATTATGCATGTGTCTATTCTTCTGACTTCAAAAATAAGTCAACATACATGCAAACAATTGTAATTAGAAGCATTATTGCTTGTGCATTGGTCAACATACATGCAAACAAATGCAATAAGAAGCATTATTCCCTATGCATTATAGTTAGTTGATATGTTTATTGATGGAATGTAATTCCTAAGTATTAATGATGATTTAGTTGACGGGCATAGATACATTTCATATGGACAATAGTCTTAATGAGTTTCAAAATACAAAAATATGCTCATAAGAGAGGTCTTTACAATTTGAGATTGGCAAATTAAAAGATATTATGTAGATTTGATATGGAGATACAAAGTTGCTTGATTAAAAAGGAGAGATTCTTTGTGATAACTTATTATTTTAACTATGAACACCCAAAACAAAGATTTACTACGTGCAAGTGTTTACCTCTTTACACATTTAGGCTAGAACAAAAACGTGTGAGACAATTTAAGTGTACCATTCTATTACTAGACTTAGATCATGATGACATATAAAGATGATATCCATATAATTTCTAATTAGGAATTCTATTTTTTAATATGCTGGTACCAAATTGAACAAGAAATGTTATAACTTAGTTGATGCAATATTCAAAACATGTAGCTAAAAATAACAATGAAAATCAACAATACTTAGTAAATAATTGTCCCCATTGAATTACTATTATTTAAGAATTTTTATGTTTTTTGAAATTTTTTAAATAAACAAGAAAAATCATTTTACCACTACACTGTCTAAGTCTCCTATCAACTTTATGGTCTACCAAAATGAAAACTATTGTGCAAAATTTCATTATCCAAAATGCTAAAATTGAACATTTGATTTTCCATTTTCCATTTGCTTTGTTAAACATAAATGATGTAGTAATTATTTATTACCAAAATATTTAAAATGATAAAATTGAACATTTAATTTTCCATCTACAATTTTTTTTGTCAAACATGAGTGATGAAGTAATTTATAACTAAAAATATCTTTTAGATTTATTTAAAACAACAACAATTAATATAAATTTTTTATAAACATAAGCTACTCTAACCTTCAAAAATAATAATATAATAGACATGAGAAATTTATTTTTGCAGTAAAATATAATTTGCTTTAATTGTGTACACACAATTTCATTAATTTACCAGATTTATTACATTATTAAATTGACAACTAATAATAAATAAAGAAATTTTAAAAAATATTACACATTTAAAAAAGATTAGATTCTATTTAATAAAGATTTTTTTTGAAAAAGTAATGATATGTCCAACTTCGATTCTGAGATTGGGAGCTCTGCGAAAACTGCGATGATTGGCGTTGTGAAACCTGCGATCTCCACTATTTCCAACTCGGTTTTCGACGCTGGAGGAAGACTTGGCGGTAGCAACCAAATTGGTGGTGGGATCTCCAATTCCAACATGGCAAACATTTATGACAGCAAAGATGGCTCCTCTGACAGTGGCATTACTCTGACGCCAGGTGTGTTCGCTCCTTACTCCCCTACATCTAATACCATTAATATCATTAACACCCCCGTAGATGCCGTACCCACTCCTCCTCTCTCGGCTCCGCCAAGGGAAGATATTAGCATTAACAAACTTAAATCCTCTGTGATTTCCTCTCCTCCTCCTGGCCGCCCTAAGTCATTTACAGAAGCCGTAGCCACCGCAGGGATAACAATTCACTCGGAAGCTAGGTTTAATGTTAACGATGGAACCCATCACGCTGGTAAGAACCCTGGAAGCTCCGAGTCTTTCTCTGTTTCTCCAAATTCTGAGATGCTTGCTGAAATTGTTGAGGAAAAAACTAGGTTAAAAAGCTCGGCAATTTTCTTTTCAGCAGTGGAAATTGATAAGGTTCCTCCTAGGAAATTTCTTGATGATTGGTTTCACAATTACTGGAATCTTAAATTAGGTTTGCATATTTCATTCTATCGGCAGATTCAAAAAGTTTTGTTTGTCATTTTTTTTGTTAACCATGAGGCTCAAGCAGAGGTCTTAAAAAAATAGTATTGGGATGTTGGCTCGACATCCTTTAGGGCAATAGCTTGGTCCCCAGAGGCAAATTACAAAGAAGTCCTCGCTCTATCGGCCCCTCGTTGGATCTTGATCAAACACATTCCCCCATTTCTATGGTGGTTTATTCCTCAACTTTTGCAACCCCTGGGAAAGGTCATTCGCATGGATGACACTGTTCGGTTTGTTCCACATATGGACGCCCGTGTCC
>MU226845.1:2377324-2402110 GCA_018584345.1 Thuja plicata
TGCAACACAGAAGACCTCCATTTCTTAGAACAAACAATACCCAAACAAACCAAATTAGCTGTGCAAGAATGAATGGGATCTTAGAAGATTCAGATTTACCTGCCCTGAAGCCAACACCACGGGATCTTCCATGAGATCGGAGGAGATGGGGCAAAGGAAATAGCATGCTATGGGATCCGTCTTTACTGGATCAAGACTGAATTTGAGCTCCTTCATGGCCATTACATTTTTTGAGATCTCGTCCAAAACCTCAACTCTGCAGTCGTCTTCCTCAGTAACCAAACCCACCAGTCTTTTCAACTCAGATTTAAGCCCTGTGATAGAGTTTTAGACGTTGCCCTCTTTTAGCCTCTCCATCAAATCCCGCCTTCAAATGTGGCCTGCAGATTTTGAAACTAATATTTTTCAAATTAATTGAGCGGGAGAGATTTTAAAAGTTTTTTATTTCAAATTAATTGAGCGGTAGAGATTTTAAAAATTCCGTATGGCACGGACCAAATGTCTGTCAAATCCTCTGGATGGCTCGTCACTGCTATTTGATTTGACATTTTTTGTAGGGGGGATCGTAATATGGCGACGTCAAATCTCAGCGTCCGGAAGGGTGGGTGGCCGCAGGCACGTATCGGATGGTGGCATGGTTTAACATACACATAAGGGCCATGGCATTATGTTTTAGTCTGCTATTTAGACACTGCCGATATACATTGTTAGTTGTTAAAGACCCCATCACTTTACAAGTCGCTATCAAAGACACCACATTGACTTTTCAGACTGTCACCACCACCTTGCTTTACCAATACAATGATTTACATCAAGGACAATGCAATCAAAAAACTCCCCCATTGTCCTTGAGGCAAAATCATTTGTTTGTACAATTCATTCATCATATTATATACCAAGATAAACATATGTTTCAGAAAGATGATCGTATACACTAATAAGTATATATATATGGCTTGAAAATGTATACTCATTAGTCTATATGATGAACTTAAAAATTCATTTACACTTGAAAAATTAATCATGATAAATCAATCATAAAAAATGAAATGCCAAATTAAATGAATAATGAATCTGATCAACTATTTCATATGTATACTTGTAGACCTCACCTTTCCAATACTATCACTACGTGTAATCAAATAACTGAATTCTGATATCACCTGAAATATGTTAAAAACCAATATTATCCTATCACACTGAACCAACACATATCACTGAATATCAATCACTATATCATTAATCGAAAACTTGGAACCTCACTAAAAAATTGAAATCACTAATTCATCATAGATCACTGAATTTCAATGCCATTTTCTTCCCCATTTTGCATCAAGGATAATCAACAAGAATGAGTAGTCAGAGATGATTAGCAAAATAGATGATTAACGTAGTGTATGAAGCATACAATGAAGAACAATATCACCATAAATACAATGTCTATAACAAAGTACACCATTAAACCATTGCATAGAATCCAAAGCTAGGAGCACTAATCAAGATAGGACAATGTGGAAACAAGCTCCCCCATACTGAATATAAAGACCACGTACAAGAGAGATAACTCTCCAACAAAATTTGTCAGTTGAATATCAAAACCTGAAGTCTAGGTAATCTATATAATACACATAAGCTATGAACAACCAAAGTAATTACTATGTCTCAATAATATCCAAAGTTTCTCCTCCTTTTGGCCACAAGGGCAAATGGGCGTAACGATCACTTTTGGAACCAATGTTGTAGGATAGAGCATAGAATCAGTAAGGCTCCCTCATAAAATACAAATTAAGTTCTTGAAGAACATTATGAACATCTATCACAAGTAAGTGTTGGCTGATATATGGATCAATGTAAACACATGCAAAAAAAATGTAAGCACCATATGAGTATCAAGACCACAAAATATTTAATCAGCCAAAAGAATGTATGTCAATCCTACCACCAAAACACCAATGATACCAATTTAAAAATGTCAAGTGCCAATGCATAAGCACATGGAACCATATAATTGTTAGCATAAACCTGTCTGCCCATCAAAAATAATGTACTAAGAGTCAAATCCATCAATAATATATCCGCCACAGAGTTGTCTTAATTCTGAAAATCAATGTTGAATACATACAATAATCAGAACTAGAGCTAAACTGATTTTTCTTCTCATTATACTTGAATCATATTATACTCCTTTTTCAAAGAAGAACTTCTAGCACCGTACAAACAAATCACTATGTTATTCTGATTATAAGCAGTACATTACTCTTACATATCTGCATACAAACATTGAATGATTCAATGATCTTCAAACATCTCATCCTGTAGTATTCTTCAAGTCAATCAAATCCATGTTGTCAAATTGATTACAAACTGACATTGTTGAAACATATCAACATATTATTTCTTGTTTCTCTCATTAAGAACTATTCACAAGTTTGTTTGACCCAGTATTGATAGTTTTAGACTGAATTCTTTTGAATCAAACTTTAAATATTGTGTTTTAACTTATGAACCAAACTTAATTGCATCATCCCATATCAGTAGAAACATCAAACTTCAATAGAAGTTGATGAAAATCATTTTATCATTCTGATACAAACAATTTACTGATTTGTACTTAATACAACATTAAAATATTAACACATTCTTGAACTGCCAATACTCTTACACCTTGGTTTGAGATTCCAAGATACAATATTTCATATAAAGTCTTAGACCTTATGTATGGATGATCTCAAATGCAACTATTTTCAATTATTTGATATATCTCCATTAAATTTGCTCTCTAGATCCTTTGTCTCAGAGTTAACACCATATTCACATAATTACATTTCATTTTGCCACTATTTATAATGATCATAGTCATATATTAATGAAAGAAAAAAATGAATCACATAATAGTATGAGCTATTTTATCCATAGTAATTTCTTAGACAAAAATGGTGAGACAAGAATACCTACCAAAGATAAGACAAGTTAACTCCTTTAAGCAATGGTTATCAAATCTTGTACAAATCTATATAATTAATGATCTTGTGTAACCATTAATGAATCAGTCAACATAACGTTAGATGACTTCCATATCTTGTATACCCACCATTGGACATGTAAAATGTGATAATGTTGTAACTTGTAGCCTTCTCATATATAATTGCTTTCATATAGTACTAAGTCATACCAGTATCATGTAAAAGTTGTTGTGAAAAACAATAAAGCACAAAAGCATCACATTCTTCACAACCTGTATGGTTAGATTCAAATCATATTTCCCATGCAAAATTTATTAAGAACATTCCAGAAACCATGGGTTCATTTTTGTGATCTAGGATCTTTGAAAACTTGTAAACATCAAGAAAATTCTTTAAACTAGTTCCTAAACAAATTTCAAGTTTTTCATCCAGAAGAGTTAAGAGACATGGTTTTGATTTAATCTACTCATCATAGGAGTAAGAGACATGATACCATATTTGACTCCCCATGAATTCTTTCTACTTATCAAGATTTGGATGACATAACATGTGCAAGGAGTGCACATGGGGATTTATTTTCAGCTTGGTTACTTTTCCTTGTCCAAACCATAATAGACCATTTCTTCTCATCTTCCTTAGAGAGCACAATTTGACAAAAAAATTCTATATGTCCAAGATGGTTACATTTATAGCATTTTATATTTTTATCTTTCATAAACATATTACCAAAATTTGTATACCTTCTAAAACTTGTAGATTTATGACCAAATCCATGACAACTATAACATTATTGACTCATGAAATAGTTCCTTCTATTTCTACAAGTTGCAACTTTGTGACCATATGCATTACACCCATAATAGTAGCATTGAAAAGAATGATTAGACCTGATCTTCTGATTATACCAAGAAGGTGAAGATTTCAAAACACCTTTTCTATAACAATTATTCACATCTTTCTCTTTAGGTGCAGCATTATAATAGCTCAGATCAACATTCTTTCTAGGAGTTCTCTTGAATGTAAATTCTTTCCCACCTATGGTAGAAAATAATATCTTATGTCTTGATTCATATGAAGAGCTTTGTCCTTCATCATATCCCAGACCTGTAGGTTCCTTCGAATGTCTTTTCCTATCCAACATCTCATTTAATAGGTTGGTACTATTATCAAACTTATGAGTAATCTTTGATTGATTTTTGACAACTTCAATTTCTTTTCTTAGATTCACAACTTCTGCTTCAAACTTTAGACACTCTACATTTTTTTATCTCCAGATCGGATCTTAGCACATCTGTTATCCGTTTATGTTCTTCAATCTCATCTTTTTGACTTATGATCATATTGTCCCTAATAGTTTGTTCTTTCAATAGGTAATCTTTATCCAAACTTTCTCTCAAGTATGTAACCTCATTTTCAAGTTTGTTACACTAGTCATTTTTTCTCTAGTTTAGTTTTCAGTTCCTCTACAAGTATTGACTTGTCATCAATAGTCATTTTAGCCTCATCATGAATTTTAACCTTATTATCTTCAATGCTTTCATGTAAATGTAGCTTGAGATCATGATTTTGTTTTTAAGACTCTTAATCTCATGTAGGAATGCAAGTAACTCAGGTTCAAAACTAACCATGTCATTTTCCTCTTCTATTTTCTAATCAATAGAAACACATAACACATCTACAATGTTATCTTTGGGATTTAGAGTATTAATCATAACATCATTTAAATCTGAATTCCTCTTGGGCATATCTTTCAACTTCTTATTTCTACACTTTTTTCTCATAGTATTCTCTATTAAGTCCAAATCAAGATTGATAGACCTCAAAAAAAGCAATGCAGTTTAAACTCACACAGATAACTTAGAACAATGAACATAATTTCAAAAAGACCAGAATCATTCCCAAGGTAAGACCTATAAGCAAGGACCCTATGCTCTAATACCACTTGTGGGAAGTGGATTCACTCTGGGGGGAAGGGGGTCGAATCAGAGTGAAGAACTTTATTTTCAAATGTAACACTTTACAACTTTTGCAAATATTGAATACCAAAACAATAAATGATGAATTGGTTAAGGTCATGTACTACTTGACTGAAAATGAAAGTGATCATCCAATCAATCATGATCAAAATTACACTAATGAATTTGTGAATAGTGAATGTACTAAAAACCATTATAAGAAGATGACCTTAATAATGCAAAACATGTGTTGATACAGCAAGACACAAAAACATGATGATATGTTTGAACAAGTAACTATATGAAAGTATTAGAACATACAGATGAACAAACAATGCATCATAATATGAAGACACATAAGTCAAATAGAAGCTTCAAATAACACATATTTTGTGTCGAGTGGAAAACCCTCAAAACTAAACCGGTTTTGTCATAGGGAGAAAAACCACTCCAAAACCTGTAACTTTTATTGAGCACCAACTCTTTTCATCATTCTACAGCTCCAACTGTAAGGAGCGCCAACCCCTCCTTTTTCTTTTTCTTTTACAATGTGTAGTCCATCATATTATATATACATATAAATACATGTTTCATATTTCATACATTCATACATATAAATAATCATATGAATTTTCTTTCATACACCTTCATATTCCACATACAAGAAAGTATGAATATGCTTCTTTTAATTCACGCTACATCTCTATCTTTGACACATACACATACTCCCTTATATAGGGATACATCAGGATTTTACATTCCCTATCTCATTTACATTTGCATCAAACTTGCAACTGTTTGTAAACACACCCTCTTATTTTGGGAAAATAGTTGCACATTACATTTGAAGAATTTGTTCATTTATATCTGATTTTTACAATTAGAAAATACCAGTCCTCATGAAATAACATAATAAATGTTGTTATATTTTACCAAGGAAAATTGTTCTAATTTTTCATGAACACCTTCTTAACCATGTATTTCGTTAGAGTCAAGTAACTGTCTCATAGAAATAGTTCAACAAACAATTTGAAGTATACATCTTTCTTGTATGAAAGAAAATGAACAAATTTTAGTCAGTTACAACGCCATTTAAAAAACCTATTCAAATGCCCTTATATGCATCTTCATTTAAACATAAAGTTTCTTCAAGACATTCAATTTTACCCAGAATGTTGAATTTGAAATGTTTCACAAAACCCTCATTCTATTTTGAATGGAACAAGAAAAAAACTTCTTCATTTTTAGAAAAATTGAAAGCATTGTGAACCCAATTTTTTTGAGCAGAAGAATCATGAAATCCTTTTCAATGTTAACACAGAACCATTTTCACGAATATGCACCAGTCGTTGAAATTAAAGTCTGAAATATCTAAAGATAAACTCCTTCTTTCTTATCCATAAAGAAATACATAAGCATAGCAGCATACCTGATGTATGTGAAATGAAACATAAATACCCCTATTTTGGTTCTTGAATGCTATTTCAGTGCCCAAATGTTGTTCACACAACCATTATGGTGAACCCAACATCAAGACTCAAGATATTCCATACAAAAAATATAGAATCTTTTATTAGTAATTGTTTGAAGAAGAAACAAATTGAATATCAAGAACTCTGAATTTTCTTTTGTCCAGAGATTCATAATACCTTGACCAAAATGCTGCGAAAAATAGTATCATTAGAATCAGAACTTCTTGTTGTGCATTATACCAAAAACCCTAAAAGAAATCTAAATAAACAAGTTTCAAAAATGACTGAACAATACATCATGGTGGTGCTGTAGGTTTTCCAAAACATAGAACAAAAACTTAAAACATCTTTTACATATGCTTCTCAAGAAAACCCTTAATCAAATTTAATGAAATTTGACATCCACTATACGAATTTTCCAAGTGGCTGCATAATCACCAAGTTAAACTTATGTTGGGTTCGATTAAACTCAAGTCGAGGTTGTACACATTTTAATTGATATACATTGCCAGTTGTTAAAGAGCATGTCACTTTGAACAAGTCATTATCAAAGACACCACATTGACTTTTCAGACTACCACTACCACCTTTCTTTACCAATACAATGATTTGCATCAAGGAGAATGTAATAAAAAAACTCCCACATTGTCCTTGAGGAAAAATGATTTGTTACAATCGATTCATCATATTATGTACAAATATATATGAATGTTTCAGAAAGATGATCATATACACTAATAAATATATATATATATATATATATATATATATATATATATATATCTGTGTGTAGTCTGAAAATGTATACTCATTAGTCTATATGATGAACTCAAACATTCATTTACGCTTTAAAAAGTAATCATGATAAATCAATCATAACAAATGAAATGCCAAATCAAGTGAATAATGAATCTGATCAACCATTTCATACCTGTAAGTCACTTGTCCAGTACTGTCACTACTTGTAATCAAATAACTAAATTCTAATATCACCTAAAATCTGTCAAAAATCCATATTATCCTATCACACGGAACCAACACATATCACTAAATATTAATCACCATAACATTAATCAGAAACTCATAAACTCGCTGAAAAACTAAAATCACTCAGAAACTCACTGAAAAATGAAAATCACTGAGTCATCATAGATCACTGAAAGTCGATGCCATTTTCTCCCCCATTTGGCATCAAGGAGAATCAACAAGAATGATTATTCAGATATGATTAAAAAACATAAAATTAACGTAGTGTATGAAGCATATACAATGAAGAGCAATATCACCAGAAATACACAGTTTATAACCAAGTGCACCACAAACTACTGCAGAGAATCCAAAGCTAGGAGCAATAATCGAGACAAGACAATGTGGAAACAAGCTCCCCCATACTGAATATAAAGATCAGGTAAGACAGATAACTCTCCAACAAAAACTATCAATTGAATATCAAAACTTGAAGTCAAGGTAATCTGTATAATACACATAATCTATGAACAACCAAAGTAATTATTGTGTTTCAATAATATCCAAATTTTATCCTCCTATTGGCCACAAGGGAAAAGGGGCATAACGATCATTCTTTTTGGAACCAATGTTGTACGATAGAGAAAAGAATCAGTAATGCTCCCTCATAAAATATGAGTTCAGTGCTTGAAGAGCATTGTGAACATCTATCACAAGTGTTAGTTGATATATGGATGTAAACACATGTAAAAAAAATATAAACACCATATGAGTATCAAGACCATAAAATATTTAATCAGCCAAAAGAATGTCTATCAATCCTACCACCAAAACACCAATGATACCAATTTAAAAATTTCAAGTGCCAATGCATAAGCACACTGAACCATATAATTGTCAGCATAAACTTGTCTGCCCATAAAAAATCATGCACTAAGAGTCAAATCCATTATTAATATATATCCACCATAGAATTGTCTTAATTCTAAAAATGAATGTTGAATACATACCATAATCAGAACTAGAGCTAAATTGTTTTTTCTTCTCATTATACTTGAATCATATTATACTCCTTTTTCAAAGAAGAACTTCTGGCACTGTACAAAAAAATTAGTATGTTATTCTGATTATAAGCAGTAGATTACTCTTACATATCTGCATATAAACATTGAATGATTCAATGATCTTAAAACATCCCAACCTGTAGTATTCTTCAATTCAATCAAATCCATGTTGTCAGATTGATTACAAACTGACATTGTTAAAACATATCAACATATTATTTCTTGTTTCTCTCATTAAGACCTATTCACAAGTTTGTCCGACCTAGTATTGATAGCTTTAGACTGAATTCCCTTGAATTAAACCTTAAATCTTGTGTTTTAACTTAAGAACCAAACTTATTTGCATCATCCCATATCAGTAGAAACATCAAACTTCAATAGTAGTTGATGAAAATCATTTTACCAGTTGGATACAAACAACTTACTGATTTATACCTGATAGGGCATTAAAATATTCACACATGCTTGAACTACCAATACTCTTACACCTTGGTTTGAGATTCCAAGATAAAATATTTCATATAAAGTCTTAGACCTTATGTATGGATAATCTTAAATGCAATCATTTTCGATTATTTGATTTATCTCCATTAAATATGTTCTCTATCCTTTGTCTCAGAGTTAACACCATCTTCACATAATTAGGTTTCATTTTTCCACTTTTTATACTTATAATATTCATATATTAGTGAGACAAAAAAAGAATCACATAATATTATGAGTTATTTTATCCATAGTGATTTATCAGACAAAAATGGTGAGACAAGACTACCTTCCCAAGATAAGACAAGTTAACTCCTCTAAGAAATGATTATCAAATCTTGTACAAATCTATATAATCAATGATCCTGTGTAACCATTAATGAATCAATCAACATAATGTCAGAAGACTTCCATATCTTGTATAACCACTATTGGACATGTTAAATGTGATAATGTTGTAACATGTAGCCTTCTCATATAGAATTGCTTTCATATAGTACCAAGTCATATCAGTATAATGTAAAAGTTGTTATGAGAAAATATAAAGCACAAAAGCAACACATTCTTCACAACTTGTATGGTTAGAGTCAAATCATATTTCCAATGCAAAAATTATTAAGAACAGTCCATAAAACATGGGTTCATTGTTGTGAACTAGGATCTTTGAAAACTTGTAAACATCAAGAAAATTCTTTGAACTAGTTCCAAAAAAAATTTCAAGTTTTTCATCCAGAAGAGTTAAGAGACATAGTTTTGATTTAATCTACTCATCATAGGAGAAAGAGATATGATACCATATTTGAATCCCCATGAATTCTTGTTACTTATCAAGATCTGGATGACATAACATGTGCAAGGAGTGCACATGGGGCTTTTTTTAAAGCTTGGTTACTTTTCCTTCACCAAACCATAATAGACCCTTTCTTCTCATCTTCCTTAGAGAGCACAATCTGACAAAAATTTTCTATATGTCCAAGATGGTTACATTTATACCATTTTATATTTTTATCTTTCATAAACATATTACCAAAATTTGTAGACCATCTACAACTTGTAGCTTTATGACCAAATCCATGACAACTATAACATTTTTGACTCATGACATATTTCCTTCTATTTCTACAAGTTGCAACTTTGTGACCATATGCATTACATCCATAACAATAGCCTTGAAAACAATGATTATACCATTACCACTACCACTTGTCTTTACCAATACAATGATTTGCATCAAGGATAACGTAATCTAAAAACTCCCCCATTTTCCTTGAGGCAAAATAATTTGTTACAATCCATTCATCATATTATGTACAAATATAAATGAATGTTTCAGAAAGATGATCATATACACTAATGAGTATATATTATTGTTTGAAAATGTATACTCATTAGTCTCTATGCTGAACTTAAACATTCATTTACACTTGAAAAATTAATCATGATTAATCAATCATAACAAATGAAATGCCAAATCAAGTGAATAATGAATCTAATCAACTATTTTATATGTATACTCGTAGGTCACCTATTCAGTACTGTCACTACGTGTAATCAAATAACTGAATTCTAATATCACCTAAAATCTGTCAAAAATCAATATTATCCTATCACACTGAACCAACACATATCACTAAATATCAATGACCATATCATTAATCAGAAACTCAGAAACTCACTGAAAAACTAAAATCACTGGGTCATCATAGATCACTGAATGCCAACTCAGAAACTCACTGAAAAGCTGAAATCACTGAGAAACTCACTAAAATACTAAAATCACTGAGTCATCATAGGTCATTGAATGCCAATGTCATTTTCTTCCCCATTTTTCATCAAGGGAAATCAACAAGAATGAGTAGTCAAAGATGATTAATAATACATATGATTAACGTAGTGTATGAAGCATATACAATGAAGAACAATATCACCAGAAATACATTGTTTATAACCAAGTGCACCATGAAACCACTATAGAGAATCCAAAGATAGGAGCAATAATTGAGATAGGACATGAAGGCATTATATTTTTCCATTAGTATGCTTAGAGAAAAACATGATCTGCACCATTGGTTTACTCTACACCGACAGACAGGGCACAACACTATCCAACACCAAGGTAACCCAACAAACACTGTTAAGTGTTACTCGATGACAAAAAGGTAAAAGATACCCGACGATTAACAAAAGTGCTACCTAACATTACGTCAAAGAGAGGCTACTGAAACATATAGGGAACCCGATGAATAGCTAAGTCAAGGAACATCGATAGACTACAAGTTCTAACTGATGACCAAGAACCGACAGTCAGTTACATTCCGCAAAAAGTGGATATGACTTTCCATGTCAGATAAATCACTGAAGTTGTATTTATAACTTCTTTATTTTCTTTTAAATCCATTATGTGCAGAAGAAGCAATGTAATTGTTATTTTTTTAATTAGTTTTACTATTTTAAAACATGCAAAATAAAGATCAAGGTCAAGTTGTAAACCTTGGATTTGAGAGTTAACATTGTAAAATGTGAATTCCAAGATAGGTCAAATGCTTTTATAAATAGGTGCTCAATCCATTGAGAATAGTAGTTGTTCAATGAAGAAAGTAGCCACGAAGAGAAACTAAAGACCATACAGAGAATTTAGCAAGAAGAACACAAACATAATCTAATCAGTTTTCAAAAACAGAACAGAGGCTATCGACAAGCAGAGAAAAGGTATTCATCAATCACTTAAGGTGATATTATTATGGTAAAAGCTTTAATGAATCTGTAAATCAGAAATAGTAGATTGCATACAGTCAGGTCAACATTTATACTCATTCTAACAAGTGTAGTACACTAATGAAATCCTTTCAAGAAAGGTGGGCTTAACTGTCTTATTGTAAATCTCATAACTGAGTGCACACTTAAATCAGTGTTACTAAAGCTCTTAACAAAGTAGATCTTAACAGGTCTCCACTTTAATACTCTTAACAGGGTAGATCACTAGAAGTGATCAAATTGTAAGCCTTAACCGGCTCCCTTCCATTCTGCAGATAGTGAAGTTTTGTGGGTGCCATTCCCACCACATTTTTTACTTCCTAATAGGAGTTTCTTGCGATACCATATCTTGTGTTATGTGTTTGACAATTTCATGAAGGTTTTTATGAATGATTGAAAAATATTAAAGATTGTGAACAAACAATAGGTACATAAGAAAGTATAACAGTAATGGTTGGTAAATCAGAATTGAATGATTACTAATGATGAATTATGTAAGGTGTTAAAATTTTTAGAGGTACTGATTCACCCCTCCCCTCTCAATACTACTTCCCATTAATTCCAACAATTGGTATCAGAGCTAAGTATCTTCTTGAAAAGCTTAAAGGCTTAAGAGCAAAGATCATACAATGGAGAAGTACAAACTTGATAAGAATATTGAGAACAAAAATCTTGAGATACAGATGTTCTATGAACAATATAAAGAAGCAAGAATCAAGATGAGAGAGTTGTTGGATGAAAGAAAAGGTATGGCTACCTAGAACAATGAAATATACTATCAAGAAGAAGAGATTCTAGATTTCTTTAAATCTTCAGGATCAAATGCAAGTAATACATCAGATACATCAGAAGAGATCATCACAAATCTTAAGGAGATCAATCTACATCTGATAGAGAAAATAAAGATGCTGCAAATCGGTCAAGAGACCCAGATGGTAAGAACAATTGATGTGATGAGTTCTGCCAGACAAGATGAAACAGAAAGAACACTTGCTATTGATGATAGAAGGAATATTTCAAAGAAACTACAAGAAAAGGAAATGGAAATTCAAAGACATGCTGAGCATCACCATGATCTCACAAATCAGATTATCCTTATGAGTCAAGAAGCAAACATAATAAATGTGGAATTCATTGAGAGAATACAGATTATCGGTGAACTAAGAGAAGAAAATGAAAAGCTAAAGCATGAGGTTAGAATTCAACAACAACATAATGAGATTATCAAAAAGGCTAAAGAAAGCAATAAAATAATGGATGACTTTATTGAGGGACAACAAAGAGTCAATAGAAACAACGGTATAGGCTTTACCAAAAAGGGAGAATCATCAAATCCAAAGAATGTCTACCAAAATCCAAGACCAAGAAAGTTAACATGCAAGCACTGTGGAAAGAAAGGACACACATCAAATGCATGCAGAGGTAAAATGAAAGGTACTCCTAATCTACACCTACACCTTCATTCATAGGATTCTATTATAAATATAACAAGAAGGGACATAAGCCTTATGAATGCAAGAGCAAGATAGAAAAGCCAAAGAAGGAAACCTACATGGACAAATACTGTCCTACATGCAAGATGAATGGGCACACATCTGAAGAATGTTGGAAAAAGAAAAGGCAAGCATGGAAGCCAAAAGGTAAAGAATTTCCTTATCAGCCAAAGAGAATTGGTAATCAATATGTATGGGATTACAACATGTGGAAAAACCATACAATATGTGATAGATATGGTCACATTGCTGCAAACTACATGAGAGCATGGACCAAAAGGTCTAGAGGCTGGTCAAACCCTGAAATGGCATGCTTACACTGTCATAAAGTTGGTCACCTCAAGAAAGATTGCAAAGACAGATTGACAGAAATAAGCACATATTCCAATGGTAACACCATTGAAGATATCCAGAGGGCAAGAGACAAAATGTGGATAAAAGCTTCAAGAAATGATGAAGTTGGACCAAGAAATGCAAATGGTGACACCCAATCCAATGGATCTGGTGAAACCACGAACCCCACTTGAGCTGAACAAGTATGGAACTGCACTATACCAAGTTATATTTTGTATCAGTTCCATTATATAAATTGAGACATAGTCAAAATCTGCATGAACCAAAGATGCATACTACTTTACTTGTTACTAATCTAAGAATGCAACACCGTCGATAAACACTTACCAAAAATCATCGGTGAACACAATAATGAGTTATTTATGCTTACCAGAAATTGTCGGTCCACTAGTAAATATGGTAAACTGCCAATGTAACCTGACGACCATCGGTAAGAAAGCAAAGTTTAGAATAGGTCGTAACATAATATTGATATCCATTGGTAAAATCAAAGTGGTTAACAAACTTCCCTAAGCATCATATCTTCACCAAAAATAATTGGAAACATCCTCCCAACAAAACCCGTCTTCACGTCTCGACGAGTTGTTGAGCATTTATTGCAAAGACTCAGGTCAAAAAATTTATAAATAGTCGATAGGACAACTTTATTTTTCACCCATGATTTGAAGAGAAAGAAGAGTGACATCAAAGCGATTAAAGAGAAAAAAGAAAAAGCGTCTATAGATCGGTTCAGCACACAGAGAATAGATTCCTCATCACCATTACAAATCGAAGTAAGTACCAAAGGCATAGAAAGATCTCTGTCATTGTTTTATCAAGAAAGCCCTAATTTCAAGAATACCCTAGAAACTTGAAATATAATGGCAACCACATCAAGAACCTCTAAGATAAAGAATAATAAGAGGAATGTGGTGAGACTCATCAAGAATAGTACATGTGTAGAACCGAAGTATAAAATTTGCCCAGAGATTGCATCGAAACCCGATGAAATCAGTGTGTTTTCAAAAATTCCACCTAGGGTTTTGCTCATAGAAGATGTTAGGTCTTATATTCACTACAAGATTGTAGAATTAGGTGATCTTGAAATGGATGAAGCTTTCAAGAAGATATGTGATGCCGAAGGAAAATTGAAAGAAGAGCACAAACACTTGGAGTTCAAAGGGTTAACCAATGCCCTACATTTCCCAAGGGAATTCAAGAAAAAATGGATTAGGTTAGTCTTGAGCAAGATGCATGACAAAAAAATATGGCTAGACCAACCCCAGCAAATAACAAAGGATGTTCTTCATGTTGTCACTAGTTATCTGATAACCAACAAGCCTAGGGCACACAAACATCCATCCATGAAAGAAGTTACAAAACTCACCAATGTAGAAGGAGACAACAGAGGTCTCAAAGTAAACACAATCACCGATGAAGAGTTAAAATTTGGTGCATGTGTTATTGGTTACAAAAAATTTTAGGCTAGCAAAATTAACAGCATTTCTACAACAACAGTAAGCACAACTTACAAGATTGTAACAAAAGGAATTCACATGGATCTGTGTGAGATCCTATTGAAACAACTTGATGAAAATAAGATCAAAATCAGGTCTGCAAAGAAAAACACATGTAAGTTTGGATCACTTATCATGTGTACATTTTTCTATTTTCAAGAATACCTTCCTTCAGTAGGAAAATTTGTATGGGACTCTACCAAACCGGTAACCCAATAGATTAGTGAACTGATTAAGACACTAGGAAACAACTTTGAGTTTGTCATGTTTGCATACTTCCTTGAGTTCAAGGAAAAGATGATGGAAAGAACTAGGATTCCTGAACAACTAGTTGAAAAACACAAAGATGAGATATGTTTCATGATAGACACAGACTACACACATATCAAACTGGTTGTACCAAGAACAACTTGGTTAGCACCATTAGACTATGAGATCAATATTGATCTAGCTACAAGTGCAATTGAGGCACTGATCAATAAGCCCGTTAATAAGAAACATCCAAGTTTTGGAACATATGAGGAGGGAAAATCTAAGATAAAACATGGCCTATAAGTCAAGAAGACTATAAACAAGAAAGATAAAATGGTTAAGAATCTCAAGAAGATTCTATCGGTCTCAGAAGAAGAGCAAGATCAACAAGAGGAAACCGATGAACAGGGCACCATCGGTGAAGAACTAGAAGAAAAAAAATCAGATACAGAGGATACTAAATCTGATACACCTCCATCTCCACCTGCTGCAAAGAAGCAAAGAACACGAAGTCAAAATGTTGCTACCAATACCACACCACTTAAGAAAGGTCAAGTAACGACCTATATGAGGAAGTAGCCAGGAAAAAGAACAAAACAACAACCTGTCAAAACCACACCAAAAAAGAAAATAAAAAGGTTTGTTAGGACAAAGGCCGACTTGGATGAAACCAAAGATGATGAACTAGATGTAGTAAAGAAAAAATTCAGAAATCAAATGGTAGATGAAGCTGCCAAATCAATTGCTACTCATGGCATAATGACTGATAAAAAGATTAGGCAATGGGATACACTGAATCTAGAGGATTAGAGTAAAATACAAGAGGCAGACATAAAATCAATGATTAAGAACAAGTATGCGCCTGCTGAATTTGTAAATCAAATACCTGAAGAGCTAGGTAAAAGGGTATACCAACCATGGTCATATGCCCTGCAAACAGAAAGAGAAGCAAGAGAAAGAGTTCTTGTAAGACTGATGCCTCCTGAATCCAAAGTTGAAGAGATACAAGAAGTACTAAAGAAACACTCAAGTAAATTTGTAGCCAAAATAAGGGCTTACAAATTACTAGAGAACAAGTTTATAGATCTGGATTCAATGACAGAAACCAAATGGAGACATCTCCTAGATCTACCGGCAGAGTCAACAAGTGTTGAGAAGAAATTAATTCTCACAAACACACCTCACAGAGAGGAGGAGGTAGATAGTGCAAGTCCTTAGCATATTGCTCTAGAAAATCAAGAAAGTGAGATGAGCCTATTCACGTCTTAGATACAGGCATGGATGATAATATCCAAGATATCACTCACTATGATTCCAATAATGATCCAAAGAAGAAAGATGATGTAATATTTATCACACTTAAGGATCAACAAAGCCATCAAGTACTAAAGACATCAGATAATAAGATAATTGACATTGCTGATGAACAAGTGCAGGACACTTCAATCATGCACTCAAAAGTGCAAGACCCTGCAAAAGCTATACAAAAAGATGAGGATGTCATTGCTGACAAAGCACTAACCGATGAGAAGGACACCAATACTAACAAAGCCCAAGTCGCAACTCAAAGTAACATGCCTATCCTAATGAAGGCAATAAAATTACTAGAGGGAAATGAGGGATCAAATGAAAATGAAACAAGAACACCCAAAGACAAGGGTGATGAAGAAGACCAAAGAACAACAAATACAAATGTAGAGCAAGCTACAACCAATGATCAGAAAGATACATCTACTGATCAAAATAAGGAAGAAACTCAAAAGGAAATAGGGGACAAGCCTTCACAAAAAGGTGAAGAAGGAGAGAAGGATGAGATAGCAAAGAAATTAGGAGCACATTCTACAGAAACACCCAAGGTTAATGAAGGGATGTCTTCACATAACTAACAGGTGTAAACTAAGCAGAAAATACAAGATGCATCATCAACAAAACCTTCACTGGGAAATTCAAAGTGAACAAATGAACTAGCTATGGTAGTTCATACATTTGCATCCCCTCAAATCTCAAAGAAGAAGAAAGGAAAGAATAAAAATCCAGTAACTCTGGATGAAATCATTGAGATTCTAGTCTGTGATCCAAGGAAATTGAATCCAATAGAATTGAAAAAATATGCAAAGCTCTATGAAAGAAAAGCAATTCAAGACAAGCTAAAGAGAGTGGCAAAAGAGGCCACGGTACTGGAAGTAGCAAGAAATATACTTCAACAAATTATACCAGACATAGATATGGATCAAAAATATCCAATTATTGATCAACTGGTCATACTCATAGATGCAATAACATCTTAGAATACCGATGCTGAGAAGACTATGGAAGAGAGACATGAACAAAAGTATGAATTCAAGCTCACAGAGAAAATAAGCCAGGAAGTGACACAGAAAAAGGTCAAGCTATCTGAAATTGTGAGTACAATTAACCCAATTTTAGAATTTGTTACCTTAATCAAGAAATTGTGCACTTTAGATCAACTCACTAAGGATTATACCAAAAAGATAGCAAAAATAGATGCTGATCTTCAGTCCAGTGCACAAAATCTAGCCAACACAAAAGAAGTACTTAAATTGCACAATCAACAAATCATACAGGCTAGGAAACAGAGACAGGAAATTCAGTTTGCAGAGATGAAGTACAAAGATGAGGTCAATGAGCTCCAATTTAAGCTCTTACTGACACTTATACTCCTGCAAAAAAATATGACACAGGCAAATACTCTAATTGCCACCCCATAAATGTCTGTCCTAGACAACATTTATGATATGCACGCAAGACTAGAGCTGAAACACATGGCACTAGAACATTTGAAAGAACACTGGGAGAAACTAATGGAAGATATCAAAATTACCCATTTTAACATATTTGTCACATTGTAAGTTATACATTTTTGTCACAATTTTGGCATATTATAAGTTGTACGTTATTTTCATCAGTATCAAAGAAAGGGGGAATTTGATATGTACATCACCTCAATTAAAAGGAGGAAATTATATGTATAGTAAACAAAAGGGGGAAATAATGTACATAAAGAAATAAAATAGTATACATGTACATATTCATACACTGTACCAACGCACACAGTAAGGGGGAGTCATATTATGACAATGATATAAATGTAGTGTAATAATTTTAGTATTATGCACATATCGATTTTTGATACTAATGTCAAAGGGGCATATTGAAGGAATTATATTTTTCCATTAGTATGCTTAGAGAAAAACATGATCTGCACCATCGATTTACTCTACACTGACAGACAGCGCACAACACCATCCAATGCCAAGGTTACTTGATAAACATTGTTAAGTATTACCTGATGACAAAAAGGTAAAAGATACCCGACGAGTAACAACAGTGCTACCTGATAGTACATCAAAGAGAGGCTACTGACAGATATAGGGAACCCGATGAATAGTTCATTCAAGGAACACTGACAGACTGCAAGTTCAAAACGATGACCAAGAACCGACAGTTAGTTACATTCCACAAAAAGTGGATCTGACTTTCTATGTCTGATAAATCACTGAAGTTGTATTTATAACTTATTGATTTTATTTTAAATCCATTATGTGTGGAGGAAGCAATGTAATTTTTATTGTTTTAATTATTTTTACTGTTTTAAAACATGCAAACTAAAGATCAAGGTCAAGTTGTAAACCTTGGATCTGATAGTTAACATTGTAAAATGTGAATTCCAAGATAGGTCAAATGCTTTTATAAATAGGTGCTCAATCCATTGAGAATAGTAGTTGTTCAATGAAGATAGTAGCCACGAAGAGAAACTAAAGACCAGATAGAGAATTCAGCAAGAAGAACACAAACAGAATCTAATCAGTTTTCAAGAACAGAACAAAGGCTACCGACAAGTAGAGAAAAAGTATTCATTAATCACTTAAGGTGATATTATTATGGTAAAATCTTTAATGGATCTATAAATCAGCAATAGTAGATTGCATACAGTCAGGTCAACATTTGTACTCATTCTAATAAGTGTACTACATTAATGAAATCCTTTCAAGAAAGGTGGGCTTAACCGTCCTATTGTAAATCTCATAACTGAGTGCACACTTAAATAAGTGTTTCTAAAGCTCTTAACAGATTCAATCTTAATAGGTCTCCACCTTAATACTCTTAACATGGTAGATCATCAGAAGTGATCAAATTGTAAGCCTTAACCGGCTCCCTTCCATTTTACAGATAGTGAAGTTTTGTGGGTGCCATCCCCACCATAGTTTTTACTTCCTAACAAGAGTTTTCTGTGATACCATATCTTGTAATATGTGTTTGAAAATTTCATGAAGGTTTCTATAAATGATTGAAAACTATTAAAGATTGTGAAAAAATAATAGATACATAAGAAAGAATAACAGTAATGGTTGGTAAATCAGAATTGAATGATTACTAATGATGAATTGTGTAAGGTGTTAAAATTTTTAGAGGTACTGATTCACCCCTCCCCTCTCAGTACTACTTCCCATTAATTCCAACAAGGAAAATGTGGAAACAAGCTCCCCCATACTGAATACAAAGATCAGGTAAGACAGATAACTCTCCAACAAAAACTGTCAGCTGAATATCAAAAGCTGAAGTCAAGGTAATCTGTACAATACACATAATCTATGAATATAGATATATTTAAAACACTTTACATCAGTTATAGTGATCTTAGTGTAGAGGAAAAGGAAATATTTTTGGACATTGCTTTTTTTTTTTCATTAGGGAAGGCATAATTCATCCTGTTCTTTTCTGTAAATCCATGTATAAGAAGGTGCACACTGCTATCGCTAATCTTTCAATGAAGATGCTAATAAATATAGATGAGAAAGGTGTATTTAATATGCATGACCTTGTGTGAGATATGGGGTGAATTATTGTTGAGTAAGATCAAACCCGACAATGGGAGACTGTCCAATCAAGCATTATCAATATATCTTGCCCATTTATTCATTAAGGTGATTCACTGCATCTTAGAATGTTGCACACATCTTGTCTTTGCTATCTAGTATTGGAAAGCTATCACAACTGAAACACTTAAGTCTAAGCTCATGCAAAAAATTACGGAGCCTTCTAGATAGCATTAGCAACTTGTCAAAGATGGAAAATTTGGACGTTCTGAGTTTTTTTTTCTACATGGAAGTCAATTCCTTGTCCCATTTTCATCAAGCTAACACTACGCCTATTGGTTATCATGGACTCCAGCTGGGCTATTTAATCTCCCCTGCCACTGTAGCTCACCTACTTCAACCACCACATTCACTTCACTTTATTTTCTTCTCTTTCTAATTTCTTCTATGATGCATCTAGAGCTTTTATTTTTAGGGTATTCTGGAAACTTCCTGAGCTGAGAAGTCAAGTTTTGTAAAAAAAAAAACTCTATTTTGAAATATGAAGATACTCTATTTTGAAGGTGAGAGCACTAGCCGCTTTATGGCATACCCTTATTGTAAAATAAGTTCATATTTTTGAATCGATATAGTTAATAACTATTCTGGTTTATGTTTTTGTGTTTTTTCCTTCAACGCACTATTTCAATACTTATCTCTACCTCCTTCAAGCTGGTATCAGAGCTAGGTTAGAGGAGTATATGGTGAAATTTCTTCCCAACTAGAATCTACTGCCAAAATCATTAATGGGTATTTTCAATTATATATTTTCATGAAGATTTAGCCACCGTCAAAAGGAAGGTTTGTTGAAGAAGTAAAGAAAATCACAGTTTGGTAGAGTTGTGCAAGATGAAACTACTGGGAACCTCTAAAGACTATTTATTGTTGAAGCAGATATAAGATTACATAATATTTCTAAAGAGAGGGCTTACAAAGCATTCTCAAATATTATCAAAAGCATTTTCTGAAGGTTATCCTCAAGCTAGAAATTGAAGAGTTAAAGCACACCTACAAGTAGTAAGAGCAGAAGTTATTTTTGTTCTAACAAAGAGTTAAATAAATCCATTCAAGCATATAGGAAGGAAAAGATTTGAAGATTAGAGAAATTGTGTTTTTTTTTTAAAGAATAATCATGGCAGAAACAAGTGGAAGTATTTCACAACCCCAAATTCCAACTTTTTATGGAAAAAATTATGACTTTTAGAGCATTAAAATGAAAACCCTCTTTTGTTCCTAGGATATTTGGGATTTGGTGAAAAATGGGTTCCCTAAACCAACAAACTAGCAAGCATATCAGGCTCTCTCACAAGGTGAAAAAGATTTGTTGAAGGAAAATAAGAAGAAAAATGCTAAAGCATTGTTTTTCATTCGACAAGCAATGGATGATTCAATATTTCCAAAGGTTGCAGCTGCAACAAGATCGAAGCAGGCATGGGAGGATTTGCAAATAACATACCAAGGGACAGGTAAGGTGAAAGCAACAAAACTACAAAATATTAGAAGAGACTTTGAAAATTTGCAAATGAAAGACTCAGATTCAATAGATTCATTCTTCACTCATATAATGGGAATAGTAAAGCAGATTAGATCTTATGGAGAAACCCTTGGGGATCAACAAGTTGTAGAGAAAATACTTAGAAGTTTACCCACAAAATTTGACTTAGTGGTAGTAGCCATTGAGGAATCAAAAGATATCTCTCAGCTATTAGTAGATGAGTTGAAGGGATCACTCTTGGGACATGAGAAAAGGATAAATAGATCAGGGACATCATCATTGGAGAATGCATTCAAGACTCAACTTTCATTTGGCAGATCAAGAGGAAGATCAAATTATAGCGGAGGCAGAGGATGTTTTGCACCATGAGGAGGAAGAGGATATACAAAATTTGAGAGTAGAAGACCAACATCAAGCTCACAAAATCATTCCGAATCAACACGAGGAAGGGGGAACATCCAATCTCACAGGCATCATCAAGGAGAAAGGTATGATAAATCAAACATCCAATATCATTATTGTAATAAATTTGGGCACTTTGCATCTGAATGTAGAAAAATAAAATATGATATGAATAAGCAAAAGGCACATTTTACAAATGAAAACCAACCCAACACTAGTGAACAACATACTATATTTATAAAATACAATGTGGCACAAGAGAGCTCAAAAGAAGTATGGGTCTTAGATAGTGGTTGTAGCAACCACATGAGTGGGAGTAAGGAGATATATTCAAAAATGGATGACTTAGTAAAATTAGAAGTTAAATTGGGGAATGATCACCAAATATCAGTCATGGGAAAATGGTCAATTAGTACAAGAACAAAGCAAGGTGAAGAAAAGCATATTCCTGACGTGTATTATGTTCTTGGATTGCAATACAATCTCATAAGCATTGGACAACTAGTGCAAAAAGGATATAGGATATATTTTGAAAATGGTGAATGTGTGATTTTAGATATTAAAAAAAAACAAAGCAATAGGCTGATTGCAAAAGTTGAAATGACCCAAAATAGGATGTTTCCACACAAGATTCAAAGTGAACTATTTTTAGAGCCACAAGGATTGCAAAAGGTTGTTGAATCAACTTTCAAGGATTCATACAAAAATGAATCTTGGCTATGGCATTTGAGATTTGGGAATCTAAAGTTAAAAGGATTATATCTCTTATATAAGAAAAGAATGGTACATGGATTGCCACCAATAGAGCCACTTAGGACAACTTGTGAGAGCTGCATATTGGCAAAAAAACATAGAAACAACTTTCTAGTTGGGGATTCCTATAGAGAAAAACATCCACTTGAGATAGTTCATTCAGTTCTTTGTGGACCAATGCAAACACCATCCATAAGTGGAAGACTTTATTTATCAACATTTATTGATGATTTTAGCAGGAAAGTATGGGTTTATTTTTTGAAATATAAATCAGATGTATTTGTTGTTTTTAAAGAGTTTAAGGAAAAAGTTGAGAAAGAAAGTGGCTACAATATCAAAACATTAAGAACTGATCGTGGTGGAGAATACATAAAAAATGATTTTTAGAATTTTTGCAAAGAAATTGGCATAAAGAAACAACTTATAGCAAAGTACACTCCTCAAAAAAATGGAGTAGCAGAAAGAAAGAATAGAATAATTATGGAAATGGCTTGAGGTATGTTAAAAGAAAAACATCTACCAAATGAATATTGGGCTGAAGCGTTTGCATGTTCAACATAGATACTGAATAGATGTCCAACCAAAGATGTGATAAATAAAACATCAGAAGAAGATTGGAGTAAATGGAAGCATAAAATAGGACATTTGAGAGTTTTTGGATGTCTAGCATACTCATTGATACCTAAAGAGTTGAGACAAAAACTAGATGATAGAGGAGAGAAATGCATATTTTGTTAGGAATAAGGTGTCTCAACCTTGTATATTTCCTTAAATTTGATATTATTTGTTTTCGTAATTAATTGTTTGCAAATAATGTATTTAAGTTTGATACATGTTCTGTCATTTAGTTGAGTGGACACGTTGTGTTTTCACTCCACTTGGAAGATGACAAGGATGATCAAACTTGGTCTAGGTGGATCTAGGCATCCCTATGTGTTGTAGAGGTTATTTTCCAAGTGTTGGTACTTTGGACAATGTGTAAGGTAATCATGACTGAAACGGTTATGACGGATTCCTATGATGGTCATTAATATTTTTAAGAGCTAATTTGATGAAGGGTGCTCCCCTTAATGCCACAAATACATAACAAAAATAGAGAAGCAACAACAATTTGCAAGAACAGAAAATGGGCTTCTTATTATCTCCACAAATGTGGAATTACAAACTTACAGAATTACAATATGCAAAGTCGCATGGGCATTCCCGTTACAATATTTTGTAGGATAAAGCCTCGAATTATTACTCAAATCCACCCAGAACTGTCCCGAACTGCCTAAGACAACACTACGGGCCTTCTTTATATAGGCAATTTCCACCGCCCGAGAAGGTTCCATAAATTTATCCCTTAGGGCCGACCAGACTTAGAATTATTTTATTTTTCAATTTATTACATCAAAGTCGGCTCAAAATAACTTTTGAAACTCGAACAAAAATTTTGAAGGAAAATTATTTTCTGCTATTTTAGGTGGCCCAACTTTCAGAGACCATAAGTCATCACCAGTTGACCCGATTGACTATTATAACCCCATTTTGGAAATGCCACGAAGCGCTCTACAATAACTAAATTAAGCAAAGCTTTGTTCAACCCAAGTTTCGAAATCATCTGAGGCCTCTAAAGCCTTCAAAACTGAGCCTGAAGTTTCTGTACCATGTTTTCAATACCGAAAATTTTTAATATCTTCAAAACCAAACTCGATCTAGCCATGAAACTTTACTGGTAGGCTGATATGATTGAGCTGAACCTCCACATGCAAAATCAGAACATTCCGAGATTGTATGACCAACTTACTAAAAATAGCAAGTTTCCATAAATAGCAGCTCTGCACAAGGTAGCCCTTATTGAAAAGAAAACGGAAATATTTTTGGGTGATGCAAGATTTCCCTTACACCCAGGATGCTCCTGCATCAGACACCCGGGGTAATTTGAGAAGTGACCTTGTCATGACTCAGGTGTGTAGAGGAAAACCAAGACGGTTAACCTCCTCCCTTGTCAGCCATGATGAATCT
>MU226845.1:2407745-2428288 GCA_018584345.1 Thuja plicata
TTGTCTTCAAGTGTCGATTATCTCCTGAAAGAACTTACATTGCAAGTGTATTGTAAACAACAATAGTTTTGATTAATACATTGTGCAGGTTTTGGAGTGCTGGGGTTTTTTACCGAAAGGTTTTCCCCAGTGTAAATCATTGTGTCATTCTCATTTTTCTATGTATGCATGTTACTGTATTATCATTTTGTAATTGCTAAGGGTTAAATCTGAATTTGCACGATCCTCTTCTCAGGAGTTTAGCGTAGGGAACTATTTTCCACACACTTAGTTTCCTTTCATATTTGTCAGATATAGTGAACAATCCAAGGCATATAGGCTATACAATCCTTTCACAAAGAATCTGATAATAACCCGCAATGTTGAGTTTGTTGAAGAAGAAGCATGGGATGGTAGCATAGATAAAGCAACCATAGTTGCAGCTAGTATTCCACAAGAGAATGAAGACAATGAAACTCAAGATGTGAATCCTACTACAAAAGAAAATGTTCCTGAAACACCTACTAGGACAGATATCACTCAAAATTTAACTACTCCACCAAGTAATAACAACAGTGAGTCTTCTAATCCAAAACTTACATCACTAAGATCAAGGTCCATTAATACGTCAAAGAAGATAAGAAGTCTAAGGGAGATATATGATGAATTACAAGAGGCTGAAAATGATGACTTATGCACTAATTTTGCATTCTTAACAAAAGCTTACCCAATCTATTTTGACATTATTAAAGATGAAAAATGGATCGTAGCCATGAATGAATAAATTTAGTCAATTGAAAAGAATGAAACTTGGGATCTATTAGAGCTTCCTAAAGGAAAGGGTGTGATTGGAGTCAAATGGGTTTACAAGACAATGTGTGATGCTGATGGAAAAGTAGAAAAAACAAAAAGCAAGACTAGTAGCTAAAGGCATCACACAACAACCTCACATAGACTACAATGAAACATTTACACCTGTGGCAAGATTAGACACCATTAGAATGTTCTTATCTATAGCAGCTCAAAATAGTTCTAGATTTTCCCCCTATTCTACCCCCTTTTCCACTTCTCTCCAGCCTGTTTATAGCACCCTAATCTACAAATCTGAGTTCCTTGACCTCAGGGTCAAGGTCGACCTTCTGGGTCAAGGTTGACCCTAACTTAGATTAGAGTTAACCTTGAACCTGACCCAGGATCCAAATTTCAAGTTTTGGGGGTTTCTAGATGTCAAGCTTCAGAAAGATTTAATTCCCGCTTTCGGGTTAGTTGTTTCAGCCTTCGAGGCAATGACCCTTGAAATTATATTTAATATAGGTCCACTTCTAGGGGTATAGGTCTAATTGGAATTTAATTCTCCTATGTAGGCCTCTCTAGAAGATTGTGCCCTAGATTCATATATAAGGAAGCCTTCTCTCATTTTCTCTAAGTGAAATCTAAGTGTGAAAGACAACTCTATGCATGATCTATTGAAGAAAGCATCTACTCTCAAGAATTCAAGCATTCAAAGACATTCAAGCATTCAATTCATCAAGGAGATCCATTGGTATCCATTGAAGGATTCAAGCTCTATGGAGACCTCTTGTTGAAGATTTCTCCATCCACATCCATGCAAGCCTCTTCCTATTCCAAGATCCATTCAAGATTGGTGAAGAAGATCTACAAGCAATTGATTTGAGACAACCTCCATCCTATATTCCACATTCTACATTCTTTTGGAGCATACCTACTTATTGATCCAAGGATTCGAATCCTCCAGAAGGGTTTCTATACAAGCAAGGTGAATTTGTTTATTTCCTTTGTTTATTTATGCAATTTCAAATATACTTTAAGGTTAATTCTAAAACTAGGATTTGACCAAGGAAAACTCCTCCCCAACAAATAGAACCTTTTTTCTTGTAGGTACAGGTATAGGAAAATGAATCTAAGAGAAGATTTGGATACCCTTTTCAACCAACTTTCAGGATCCGTGAACAAAATTTCCATCAGAGCAGTACAGGTCAAGGTTAACATTTTGGGGCACGATTGTACCCCCGTAAAGAGGTCAAGGTCGACTTGACTTAGAAAAGGAAAATATTTCTGGGTTTTGTCCGTCTCTCTATTTCTGTTCTAGATCCGGTTGCAGAATTTATTGAAACTCAACACAGACATCAGAAAATAGGCTTTTCCAGATCTGCTATATTTTGAGGTTAGTACTTGTCTTCAATTTATTTCAATTAAGGTCTCAATAAATTCCATAATATACTCTTCATCCATTATTCAAAATTATAAGGCTTTCTTCTTCCTTCTAATTTCTGATCAATTGATGCATTTGTGTATTAACCATTTGGTTGATCAAAGTGGATCTTTCCTTTGTGAAATTTGGGGCTATGATGATAATATTACCTTCTCCACTATCTCAACAATACAAATTATCAGATAATAATAACAATACATTCAATTTCTACCCCACTTGATTATTCATGTCTTACATTTTGGTGCCATCCTATTTTATATGTTACATTTTGGTTAACCCACGATAGACAACTCTTTCTTTATGGTGTTAGATTTACATTTCAGGTTAGATATTCCATGCATATTAGATTAGCCTTCTTGCATGTTCTTACATTTATATTTTCTTAGTTTAGTTCATTTACATTGCATTGGTGTTTGAGCTTTACTACCTCTAGTCCTACCTACAATACCCTGGTTAGAAGAAGCCATAGAAGTATGGCTTCCTTTGATCCAGAGTCTTCCTCTCCTTTCCTTAGGATCTCGAATGACAATTTAATCACTCATGATTCCAATGCTTCTATGGAGCATAACTCTTCTCACTCATCTCATGATGAGGATGATGCTTTAAGAGTTCTGCCCGAACAAGTCCAAAAACTATCAATTGAACTTGATAAAATGAGAAATCGGCTTATTCAAGAAAACCATAATCAAGATTCTATTCAAGTATAATAGAGGCTTTTAAGAAATTCCTTCGTGATAGTGATCAAGGTGTTAATCTCTTGCGTGGTATTACTCATCTTTTGCATTTAAATGTTAAACCTTTAGCTCAAGGGGCTCAAGATTTGGGATTCACTCCTCCTGTCACTAGTGTGGAACCTTCTTTTATTCCTTTACCTAGTAATCCTACTTATACTCCTCCTTTAGTGATTACATCTCTTACATTTTCCAATCCTCTAGCTTCAAATCTTCCACCTCCATCTCTTCCTATGAGTGTTCCATCGGTGTCTTTACCTACCTCACAACCTTCATACCATAGTGTTCCTTTTGCCTATTCCAATCCTCCTCCAACTATGGTTCCAAGTGTTCCACCAGTTGTGTCTTCCATTCCCACTACTTCCTACACTTTTCCTAGTGTTCCAAATGTTTCTATACCTTCTATTTCTTCTAATGATTCCATAATTATTAGTTTGGCTCAAACTATGTCCTCTTTACAACAACTTGCGTCCTTAACTCAATCCAAGTTTAGCATTCATACATGTGACATGTGTAGTACTTTATCCCTAGACATTATTCATGCTCTTGTTCCTCAGCAAGCCGATATGCCTCATCTTGAGAATTACACTGGTAAGGGAGATCTTGTCACTCATGTTAAAACATTTAAAATCTTTTGTAGTGACTATGCTCATGACCATAGGATTTTAAACAAATTGTTTGCCAGAACTTTTCGTGATAAGGCCTTGAAATGGTATTGTTCCTTGCCTCCTTATTCTATTAATTCTTTTCCAAAACTTGCTAATACCTTTTTCTAACAGTTCCAAAATAAAATTGGCCTACAAGTCTCCTTAACAGATTTGATGCATTGTAAACATAATACTAAAGAAAAATTGACTTAATTTATTGGTAGATTTAAGCATTTATATGCTCAAATTTCTTATCCCGTTCCTGATATTTACATTCAACATATGTTTATTTCAAATTTGCAAAAGGATATTAGAGATAAGATTATGCTTACTGAATTTACCTCTTTTCAAAAACTTTGTGTAGTGCTTCTTCATTATCAATTACAAGTGAGTCAATTTGAGAGCAACACTCCAATGGCTCCTGTTCCAATTGTTAAGAGTGATGCTTCTCCTAATCCCAACAAGTTTCAAAAGACTAAAAACTATATCAAAATCAATAAATGAGAAAATGCAGTTGCTGATCAAGTTGTTGTTACATCCCACAATGCCACTTCTACATCCACTACTTTTCATTTAAATCATACGTTTACTCATCTTTTTGAATCTTTAAATTCTATTATGAGTAAATTGTGAAGTTCTAATATGATTACTTTGCCTCCTATTCGACCTCTTCTCCCTACTACGATGGCATCTAAACCTTTTGATCCTAAAGCCTTTTGTCAATATCATCGTCAGCATGGTCATGATACTGAGAAGTGTTATTCTCTAGAGCATAAGGCTCAAGATTTAATTGATTCTAATGCTTTATCTGTTGATCATTTTGATGATAGTGGGAACAAATCTGTCTATCCTCCTAATCAAAACCTCCAAATCTATACGAACCCTTTTCCTACACATGATACTAATACCATTGTTCAACCATCTTCTGTGGATATTGTTTATGATTTAAAGATGGATGATCTCAACCATATTGTTAACCATGTGGAGTGAAATGTTTCATCTCAACCTACTATTCAAGATCCTTCACCTCCACCTCAACTTCAAATTCCACCTCAACCTAAACCGAAACCCCAATCTAAACCTTCAAAACAACCTAAGGATAAAATAACTAGGGAACTCTCAATCACCTTTGATGATTCTGAGACCATTAAAGCTCCTGATGGTCCCCTCTACATTTATGCTAGGATTGCTAATATACCTACGCATTCTTGTCTTTTTGATCCTACTTCCTTAGTCAATTTCATCACTGAAGAAAACATTTTTATGAAGAGCTTACAATGTGATTATTTTGATACATCTAATGTGTGGATCCAAACTTGTAATGGTTTTCTCTATCCATCATTTGGTTCTATTAACTTACCTATTGAACTTTGTGGTAAAGTTGTGGACACTACCTTCGTTTTTGTCCCTACTTCTGATCAATTTCAAGTTAAGCTTGGTTTGCCTTGGTTGACTGCCATGCGTGTCATTGCTTCTCCTATCCATAAGTGTATTAAGTTCATTCATGATGAAGAGGTGAAAATGATTAATCATAGCTCATATCAACCTTCTAGGCCTAGGGATTGTGCCACTCTTGATTTTTTTTTGCCTTCATTACCTAATGCATGTTATTCTCAACCTGATAACCTTTTTTGCTCATATCAAGCCTATAAACATTGCAAGATTCTTGATTTAAGCATGCCTTGGATGGATCTTAACTATGGTCTTTTGCCTATTCCTTCCATACCTCCTTTATCCATTGCTTCTAGTTTTGCTAATTAAGTTCCTAGTGCTTTATAGCCTACTAAGAATCCTACTAATCCTCCTATAGAACCTATGAAGGAACCCGTTGTTGTCCCTCCTAGTTCTCAACATATTTCAAACAAGAAAAAATGTAACAAATTTGCCAATGAACATCGTAAGAAGCCTTGGGCTAATGCTACGGCCCGTGCCTCTATTCTTCAAAATTATTTACCTTCTTTTGACTAGCCTATGCCTAATGTGTTGGAGGAAGTTAATATTAATAATGATGTTAAGATGAATGGTTATGATGATTCTATTCGCATCTTAGATTCTATTTCGAATAATCTTGATGAAGAAGATACTCTTGATGATCCTATTGATGCTAATGATGAATATGAGACTATTAATCTTGATACTGATTTACCTCATATGCTCTCCACACAACTGATAATTACACCTAGTATCAAATATTGTGATTCTCAAGGGGATCCTTTCTTGGAACTAGTTATTTTTCCTACGGTGTTGGATTTAGTCCCTCTTGCGAGTTGCCCACCTTCCCCAAATGATATAAACCGAGATGAGGAGAGTAGGTGATGTGCTTGATTGGCTTGTCCTCCATGGTAGCCTTTTATGTGTTTTCCTATTGTACTATGCTTCTCCCGTACTGTATTTTGCTAAATGTTTGTTAGATTCTTTTTTACGACCCTTGTTACTTTTTTGGTACAAGGTGATAAAGGAATCAAACCTATTTTACTATTCTTCTATATGTATCTCTATTCTTCTATATATTGTTACATGGTATGTTGTACATGTGCTATTGTTCGTAAATCTTTTCCTTGTGCATTCCACTTGGATTAGTGACATGGTAGCACTGATTATTTTTTATCTCCATGATGTGGTCCGAGAAGACTCTTCTTTGTAACTCTTGTATTTTCTTTCCTCCATTGTGATTGTAGTTCTACTTTCTTTGGGGAATGATGTCAATTCATTTACAATAATATCATATCTATATATACATATTACCTTATGATCATGCTGACCCCATGGTAGGTAGATTCCTTCTGTGTTCTCTGTATGTTTATGTGGTATTTCCCTTGATTTTTCTTTGCTTGGGGGCATCTCATAGTGGAAACATAATCAGTGGACTTGTTTATGTTTTTGTTAAAACCATTGCTCTTGTTAAAGTGTAATCAAAGACTTTAACATGGGGGCATATGCTCTACTCACTTTTTGCACACACACACTCTCAAAATAGTTTCAAACTTATAACTTTTTCCCTTTATGGATTAGAGACTAATCCTTAAAGCATGGATTTTTACCTTATAAGATCTCTTGATCCCTCTAGTTTCAATTTATAATTTTTTTATCCCTTAAGGATGAAAGGTGTCCTTAAGACTGGATCCCTTTATGTTTTGGCTTTGCTCTTTTGGAGTAGAATATTCCTAAGAGTAAAACCTTGATGGGTTGAATAGTGAGTAGCCACATTGACTAGGCGGTTCAACTCCATCTTTCCAGTTGCACTTTTTCCTTGTGTGATTCACAATGGGACATAGGTTCTCATTGGGCAAGGTAATCACACCCTCTCTCTTTTTCTCTTTGACTGGTGATGTCTCTCTTATCATGATCTTAGGGTTGATAAAAACTTAAGTCCCTGGGGGCTTGAGGATTCCTTTGTCCCTTTTGATTTCAATAAGATTATATTTTCTTTATGATCTCCTTTAACAAGAGTTTGCATCGAGTCCATACTCTTGCTAAAGTGGGGGCTAAATGTATTGTCAAAAAATGGAAGCACTTCCATTTTGGACTAGTTTACCCCTCTAAGTAAGTGGTTTAGGGTCATGTCAAGAACCTTGAATGGGTCTCTAACTTTGATCTAGATTTTCCCCCTGTTCTCCCCCATTTTCCACTTCTCTCCAACTTGTTTCTAGCACCCTAATATGCAAATCTAAGTTCCTTGACCTCAGGGTCAAGGTTGACCTTCTAGGTCAAGGTCAACCTCGACCCTGACCTAGGTTAGAGTCAACCTCGACCATGACCCAGGGTCCAAATTTCAAGTTTCTGGGGTTTCTGGATGTCGGGCTTTGGAGACAATGACCCTTGAAATTATATTTAATATAGGTCCACTTCTAGGGGTATAGGTCTAATTGGAACTTAATTCTCCTATGTAGGCCTCTCTAGAAGAATTTTCCCTAGATTCATATATAAGGAAGCCTTCTCCTCTCATTTTCTCTAAGTGAAATCTAAGTGTGAAAGACAACTCAATGAATAATCTATTGAAGCGAGAATATACTCTCAAGAATTGAAGAATTCAAAGACATTCAAGCATTCAATTCATCAAGGAGATCCATTGGTATCCATTGAAGGATTCAAGCTCTATGGAGCCCTCTTGTTGAAGATTTCTCCATCCACATCCATGCAAGCCTCTTCCTATTCCAAGATCCATTCAAGATTGGTGTTGAAGATCTACAAGCAATTGATTTGAGACATCCTACATCCTACATTCCACATTCTACATTCTTTTGGAGCATACATACTTGTGGATCCAAGGATTCGAATCCTCCACAAGGGTTTCTATACAAGCAAGGTGAATTTGTTTATTTGCTTTGTTTATTTATGAAATTTCAATTATCGTTCAAGGTTAATTCCAAAACTAGGGTTTGACCAAGGAAAACCCCTCCCAAACAAACAAAACCATTTTTCTTGCAGGTACAAGTACATGAGAACAAGTCTAAGAGAATATTTGGATACCCTTTTCGGCCAAATTTCCAAAATTTCTGTCAGAGCAGTGCAGGTTGAGGTCAACATTTTGGGGCACAATTGCGCACTGGAAAAGAGTTCAAGGTTGACCTAACTCAGAAAATGAAAATATTTCTAGGTTTTGTCTGTCTCTGTATTTCTGTTCCAAATCTAGTTGAAGAATTTCCTGAAAATCAACACAGACATTAGAAAACATGATTTTATAGATCTGCTATATTTTGAGGTTAGTACTTGTCTTCAATTCATTCCAATTAAGGTCTCAATAAATTCCATTAAATATACTCTTCATCCATTATTTGAGATTGTAAGGCTTTCTTCTTCCTTCTTATTTCTGATTGATTGATGCATTTGTGTATTAACCATTTGGTTGATCAAAGTGGATCTTTCCTTTGTGAAATTTTGGGCTAAGAGGACAATATTACCTTCTCCGCTATCTCAACAATACAAATTATTAAATAATAATAACAATACATTCAATTTCTACCCCACTTCATTATTCATATCTTACATTGGTGTCATCCTATTTAATATGTTACAAAAAGATTAGTTGGCAGCCTCCTGTACTTAAGTGCCAAAAGACTAGATATAATGCATGGAGTTAGTCTTATCTCTACATTCATGGACAAACCAAAGGAGTCTCATTAGAAAGGTGGAAAAAGGATTTTGTGGTATATAGCTGAAACAAAGAGATTTGGAATTTTATATGCACCTTCAGATGACTACAAGATGATTGGATATACATATAGTGACTGGGGAGGTAGCTTGGAAGATAAAAGAAGCACTTCAGGATATAGCTTTCACCTAGGATTAGGTGCTATCTCTTGAGAATCAAAGAAACAACCAATTGTGACACTCTCATCAGCTGAAGTGGAATATGTTGCAGCTACATCAGCAACATGCCAAGAAATGTGGATGAGAATAGTACTTTTAGAGTTGTAGCATCCAAAAGAAGAACCTACAAAAATATATTGTGATAATAACTCATCAATTTATTTATCTAAAAATTAGGTGTTTCATAAATGCAAAAAAACAAATTGATATAAGATATCATTATATTAAAGAATTGGTGAACAATGGTGACATTTATCTTGAGTTTTGCAGGTCCAAAGAAAAATTGGCAGATATATTCACAAAGCCACTTGCATAAAATATTTTTGAGCATCTCCAGGAAGGAATTGGTATTATAGACATACATGGTAGTGAAGATTAAGGGGGAGTCTTGGTTGACGTGGACTCTAGCTAGGCTATTTAATCTCCCCTGCCACTATAGCTCACCTACTTCAACCGACGCATTCACTTCACTTTCTTTTCTTCTCTTTCTAATTTCTTCTATGATGCATCTAGAGGTTTTATTTTTAGGGTATTCTGGAAACTCCTTGAGAGCTAAGAACTCAAGTTTTGTAAACAAAAAATACTCCATTTTGAAATGTGAAGATACTCTATTTTTAAGGTGAGAGCACTGGCAGCTCTATGGCATGGCTTTATTGTAAAATAAATCCATATTTTTGAATCGATATAGTTAATCACTATTCTGGTTTATATTTTTGTGTTTATTCCTTCAACGCACTATTTCAATAGTTGTCTCTACCTCCTTCAAACCTTTTAGGATTACCTCCTCAGGGGGAGAACTGTCGAAAGAGTCAAATAGCCCAAGGATGTCAAACAGAGTCTAGGCTTTTAATTAGACTAGCCATGCAAGAATTTAGGTCAATCTTAGCCACTGAATGTAGTAAGTAAATACAACACATTCATTTAAATTTCGAATACTTATAGTCTATTAATTACAACTTGCCTTATAATTTGGATGATTGAAATTATTGCGTGTGTGTATTAGCATAAAAACATGTGTATTGTTTTAGCTCCATAAAAAGAATAGATGTAAAATATATACCTCAACCTCCTAATGATACCTAAAATACATTAGGTCATCTTTTGTATGCAATCATGAATAGAAACTTACACTTCAAATTTATTATACATAAAGTAATTCTCACAAGCTAACATAATTTTTTGTTCAATGCAGGAAAATTTGAGTCTGGTGTAGTGCACCCATGACAGGCATTGATTTCATGATTTTGTGTTTTTAATAACTGGATAGATCCTAGAGATTATCCTATTTTTTGGATCAACTTGTTTGGTAAAGTATCTCTAAGGCACTCTTATAAACCTTGTGATACCTTAGTCCAATGGGATCATTAGTTTTAGCATTAAGTTGATTTAGGTATGGTTGATGCTCTAGATGAGTCTTAGCATTTTATTTTATTAGATTCATGTCATTTTGATCATTTTTTGTCAAGTTGATAGGTTAGAATACAAATCAAAAGTCTCCGAGTTGCAAAAAGACAAAAAAAAGTTACAAAATGTTGCAAAAGATGTAAAAATGTTGCTCAAGCAACTTCCAAATGTTGCTCGAGAGTTACAAGATGGAAGAAAAATAGTCACAAAGGGATTTGGATTGATTTGAATTCACTTATGAAGTGGATTTAAGTTTTTATTTCGAAGCTAAGTGGTTAGAATTTCTATTTTGGTGTTCTGATGCAAAATAAATGGAAGATGAAGAGTTTTTCTGAGCTTTATTGACTGGTATGGCCATGTCTGGTGTTGTCACTGCAAGATAATTTTATTTTTTGAAGATACTTTGTGTTACCTCAACATTTAAATTGATTTGGGATTGATTAGTTTAGAGTCTAGAAGTGTTTTTGAGTTCATTTTCTAAAACCAGTCTAGGAAGAGGCCTATTAGGAGCCCGTTTCACAAATGAAGTCCTAACTTGCATTTGAACTGGTGAAATTCCTCACCCTTCTAGAAAATGCAAGTTAGGAGGATTTATTTATGGATTAATTAATCTCAGAGTGTGGCTCAAAGGTCAAGATATTCATGCATCAAGCCCTAGGTTGAATATCTCAATGTATTCAGCTAGGAATGAATGTAATAGTGTTGATATTTTGAAGAATTGAATTGGTGGAGTGAAATGAAGGTGGATTTAAGCTGTTTGGATTTATTTGAGAAGATTTGAAGCCCTGCAACAATCCATGCACGCATTTCCTAGCACTTTCTTTGATTTCCAAACCTAGTCTAGCCAATTAGGAATGTGAGCTTTGTAAGAGTTATGTGTTACAGGAGTGGATTTGGAAACCAAGGCTTTGGGGATCACCATAACTTCCAAAAGGGTGTCTCAATGTACCCTTATTTTTCTTAGGTGTGATCAAGAAGAAAAGTCATGTGCTAAAAACCACCTGGATAGACCTACAAGGAATTCTAGGATAGTCATGGTTTGGCATATTGTGGAAGTTGGAGGATTAGTCTAAGGTTTTATTCCCTATCCTTAAATAATATTTAAGGTGTCCCGACCATTAGTTGGGTTGGTTGAAACAAGTGGTGAAATTTTCCATATTTTGGCTTAGAATAGGGCTAGTGTCCCTAAGTCACAATATTGTAGGATATTGGTTGGAGAATTGCTCACCTTGAAAGAGTTGGAAAAGAATTCAATCACCTTTGTGTGGTATAAGAAATTGTTTTCAAAAGGACCAAGGAGTCAAACTTTGAATAAGTTTGATTTGAAGTGTGGTAATAGAGAAAGACCCATCACATCACTTCTTGCAGTGTGCTCTACATTAGGTGGTATCAGAGCTTAGAAAATCTCTTGGGAATAAAAATGGAAGATCAAGTTGATGACAAGGAAGAGGAGGATATCCCTTTTTGGATTAAAAATGTGGAGCTAGCTAAAATTGTGAGGGAACAAGAAGCTATGAACAAGAAGATGGAGGCAGAGATTGCAAATTTGAAAATTTCACAGACCATTAGACCTACTAATGAGGATACTAAATCAAACCAAGAAGAAGAAAGACCTAAAATTGAAAGGGTATGAGTATCAAAAGAGGAAAGACTTCTAGATGCCTTGGAGAGAGTGGGAAGGAGAGATAACAAACTAGATTTACCAATATTTATGGGAAAGATGGACCTTGAGGAGTGTATGCATTGGGTAGAAGCCCTAGAAAACTATTTTGAATGTTAAGACATTCCTACTCAACATAGAACCAAGATTGCAAAGTCTAAGATGGAGGGACCGACACTAAGTTGGTGGAATTTTTTACAAAGGGAAAGACTGGGAAAAGAGGAGTCAATAACCACATGGAAGAAGATGCTTAGGGAGATAAAAAACCAATTTGTTCTAGATGATTATGAGGTAACTCTCCATAAGAAGTTACAAAATTTGAAGCAAAAATATCTTGATGTAGGAGCCTATACTGATTAATTTCACAAAATCACAATGAAGGCCAAGATCCCTAAAAATGAAAAACAAAAGCTTGCTAGGTATTTGAATGGACTTAAATACCGTATCCAAGATGAGTTAATTTAATTTTTCCTTGAGTCTATACACCAGTGTTATCAAATGGCAATGAAGATTGAAGAAAAACAAAAAAGGAGAGGGGAAAAAAAAAATTCAGAGGAAGAGGTAATGGTTTCAGAGGAAGTAGAGGAAGGTTCCCAGGAAGGGGGTCATCACCAAGACCACAGGGAGAATCAAATCACCAAGAGCCTGACAGAGATGAGAGTCACAAAGGAAATTTAAAAGGGGGTAGAGGAAACAATAGAGGAAGATCAGGAGGTAGAAAAACTATTGTGTTCACTGGAAAGTGTTTCTCCTACAATGAAATTGGTCACCAATCTTTCAGATGCCCAAGCAAGGCCAGTACAAGATTCAACACATCAGGGGGAGATAGGAGAGTGAAACTCAATCATGATGAAGACTATCAAAGAATGAATTCATATCATACCACTAAATCTAGACCTGTAGAACCTAAACAAGGAGAGTGCACAATGTTCAATAGGACACTCTTGAAGATGCCAACTCCCAAGGAGCCCCCACAAAGGAAGAGTTTATTCAGAACTCACTAAAAGGTACATGGAAAAATTTGTAAAATTATTGTTGATTTTGGTTCTACTAAGAATTTATTTTCTAATGAGATGATAAGTAAACTTGGTTTAAATAAAATACCACATCCAAGCCCTTATAAAGTATCTTAGCTCAATAAGGATCAACAAACCTTGGTAGATGAATAATGTAGGGTAGAATTTCAAGTAGGAGAATACAAAGATAAAGTTTTATGTGAAGTTGTGAACATGGATGCATGTCATCTCCTTTTAGGTAGACCATGGAAATATGATGTTGATGCCCAACAAGGAGGTAAGAAAAATGTCTACACATTGACCAAAAATGGGATAAGTTACACCATGACACCTCTCCCTGATTTTGATAAGGACAAAGCCTTAACAAATATTGTAATATTAGCAGGAGAAAAGGAATTTTTGAAAGTCATTAAGGAGAAAGATACCCCTTGTTTTTATATCATAGTCAAGCCAAAGAAAAATCCCAAGAAGATCCCAATACGTCAAGAACCTCAGAGAGGTGTTTGTCCAAAGGAAGTGCAATATTTGTTGAACAAATACAAAGGGATAGTTGCAGAAAATAATACAGACACTTTGCCACCAAACAAGGATATTAGTCACTATATAGACCTCATACCTAGTTCCAAATTTCCCAATAAGGATACTTACAAACTGACCCCTAAACAAAATGCAGAAGTTACAAGACAGATTAAAGGACTATTGGATAAAGGCTTCATTAGGAAGAGCATAAGCCCTTGTGTAGTGCCTATAGTCCTAGCCCCTAAGAAGGAGGGTACATGGAGGTTATGTACTAAATCTAGATCCATCAATAGGATAAACATAAGATATAGGTTTCCTATGCCAAGGATAGATCTTATGGATTGTCTAGGAGGAGAAAAATACTACTCAAAAATTGACTTAAAGAGTGGGTATCATCAAATTAGGACCAGAGAAGGTGATGAGTGGAAGAGAGATTTCAAAACCAATGAGAGATTGTTTGAGTGGGTGGTGATTCCTTTTGGTCTTTCAAATGCTCCTAGCACCTTTATGAGGTTGATGAATGAAGTCCTTAAGCCCTCTATCAATCATTTTGTTGTTGTTTACTTAGATGACATATTAATCTTTAGCAAGGATAAGGATGAGCATCTAATGCATCTAGACATGGTAATGAAAATATTACATGAGGAGAAGTTAAGAATCAATTTGGATAAATGTGTGTTTTTGCAAGAAGAGCTGATATTTCTAGGTTTTGTCATCTCCAAGGGAAACTTAAAATGGATCCTTCCAAGGTTGAAGCCATACTCAATTGGTGCACTCCAAAATCTTCTAGTGAGGTAAAGAGATTTCATGGCCTTGCTAGTTTCTATAGAAAGTTTGTCAAGAATTTCAGTCGGGTGAGTGCACCAATGATAGGTACCATTAAAGGGGGTAGGAAATGTAAATTTATATGGACTAATGTTGCAAACAAGTCATTTTAATACTTGAAGACAAGAGTCTCTCAATAACCTATCTTAATACTCCCTAATTTTCACAAAGTCTTCACCGTTGAATGTGATGCTAGTAAGAGAGCTATTGGGGGTGTTCTCAGTCAATAAGGGAGGCCTGTGGCATATTTAGTGAAAAACTTAATGAAGCAAAGAAGAAGTACTCTACATGTGAATTGGAGATGTATGCCATGGTTCAGTCACTTAGGAAGTGGAGGCATTACTTATTTACAAAATAATTTATTGTATACACTGATAATCATGCTTTGAGTTTTCTTAACAGGCAGGAGAAATTGAACCATAGACACCTCAAGCAGATGGAGTACTTGCAAGCATTAAATTTCACCATTAAACACAAGAAAGGGGTGGCTAACAAGGTAGTTGATGCCTTGAGAACAAGAAACTTGGCTATATAATAAATTACTTTGGAAAGTGTAGGTATCTCTGTCCTCAAATATATGTATCCCAATGATGGATATTTCAAAGAAGTTTACAAAGTTTGCTTGGAACTAGGAGATAGATATCACACTGAATTTGCAGACTACATGATTCAAGAAGGAGTTTTGTTTAAAGGGAGTCAACTCTATATCCCTGATCACTCCATGACATAGAACATTATAAAAGAGAAGCATTGTGGATGTTTATCAGGCCATTTTGGTCTTGACAAGACACTTGAATTGGTGAGAAGATTCTACTTTTGGCCCAAGATACAGTCTGATATAAGGAGATTTGTAGAGTGTTGTTTAGTTTTTTCAAAAAGCCAAAGGAACAAGTTTCAATGTAGGCTTGTACACACCATTTCCAATCCCTATAAACCTTGGGACTCCATAAGCATGGATTTTGTGTTGGGTCTTCCAAGGACCAAAGCAGGTTATGATAATGTTTATGTGGTTGTGGACAAATTATCCAAGATGGCACAATTCTTACCTTGCAAGACTACAAATGATGCTTCAAGAATTGTAGGGTTATTCTTCAAACAAACCATAAGACACCATGGTTTACCTCTCACCATTGTCTCAGACATAGATCCAAAATCCTTGGGACATTTCTAGCGTACCCTATGGAAGAGACTTGGGACAAAGTTAGCTATGTCATCTGCTTATCACCCTTGGTCAGATAGACAGACTGAAGTCATCAATAGATCTTTGGGAAATATCCTAAGATGTCTAACAAAGGACTATGGGGTAGCATGGGATTAAATCCTTCCACAAGAAAAATTCTCCTATAATGAATCTGTCAATAGGAGTTCAGGACTCAGTCCTTTTCAAATTGTCTATGGATCACACCCTAGGGGTGTATTGGAGCTAAGAGATATTCAGAACCTTGATCAGAGGAGTGCTCAAGATGATGACTTTGTAGAAGTCATGAAGAACATACACCAAAAGGTCAAGGAAAGACTTCTACATACCTCTGAAAAATAAAAACTAGCAACAGATGGAAAGAGAAGAGATGTCCAATTCAAGGTAGGAGACATGGTTATGGTTCACCTGAAGAAGGATAGACTACCTAAAGAAAAATACACCAAGATCATGATGAAGAAGATTATCCCTTTTAGAATCTTGAAGAAATGTGGAAATAATGCATATAGGATTGAATTACCTTTCAATATTAGTTTATCCCCAATCTTCAATGTTGTTGATCTATATTCCTACAAGGGTCCTATTACTAATGTGTTTGTTATGTGTGATCAAGATCTTCAACATGACAAGGAGAGACAAGAACTACCTCAACCACCTCTGCAAGAAATTGAATGCATTATGGATAAAAGGACAACAAAACAAACCAGGAGATCTACATATTATGAGTATCTAGTAAAATGGAAACACCATTCCTTGGAGGATGCTACTTGGATGACTCCCGCATACATCAAGAAAGCTAGATTCACTTTAGAAGATATCCCAACTCAAGGGACTTGAGTTCACTTTGTCTTGGAGAGTATGGTGCAGTGCACCCATGACAGTTATTGATTTCATGATTTTGTGTTTGTAATAACTGGATAGATCCTAGAGATCATCCTATTTTGTTTTGGATCCACTTGCATGGTAAAGGATCTCTAAGGAACTCTTATAAGCCTTGTGATTCCTTAGTCAAATGGGATCATTAGTTTGAGCATTAAGTTGATTTAGGTATGGTTGATGCTCTAGATGAGTCTTAGCATTTGATTTTAGTAGATTCATGTCATTTTGATCATTTTTTGTCAATTTGATAGGTTAGAATCCAAATTAAAAGTCTCTGAGTTGCAAAAAGACAAAAAAAGTTGCAAAAAGTTGCAAAAGATATAAACATGTTGCTCAAGAAACTTCCAAATGTTTCTTGAGAGTTACAAGATGGAAGACTAACAGTCACAAAGGGATTTGGATCGATTTGAATTCACTTATGAGGTGGATTTAAGTTGTTACTTTGAACCTAAGTGGTTAGAATTTTTGTTTTGGTGTTTTGATGCAAAATGAATGGAAGATGAAGATTTTTTCTGAGCTTTATTGACTGGTACGGCCGTGTCCGATGTTTTAATTGCAAGATAAGTTTATGTTTTGAAGATACTTTGTGTAACTCCTTTTTTAACATTTTAATTGATTTGGGATTGATTAGTTTAGAGTAGAAGTGTTTTTGAGTTCATTTTCTAAAAATAGTCCAGGAAAAGGCCTATTAGGAGCCCATTTCACAAATGAAGTCCTAACTTGAATTTGAACTAGTGTGGCTCGAAGGGCAATACATTCATGCATCAAGCCCTGGGCTGAATATCTGAATGTATTCAGCTAGGAATGAATATAATAGTGTTGATATTATGAAGAATTGACTTGTTGGAGTGAAATGAAGATGGATTTTAGTTATTTGGATTTAATTGAGAATATTTGAAGCACTGCACCAATCCCATGCACCCATTTCCTAGCACTTGCTTTGATTTCCAAACCTAGTCTAGCCAATTAGGTCTGTGAGCTTTGTAAGAGTTAGGTATTGCAAGAGTGGAGTTAGAACCCAAGGCTTTGGGGATCACCATAACTTCAAAAAGGGTGTCTGAATATACCCTTAGTTTTCTTATGTGTGATTAGGAAGAAATTTTATGTCCTAAAAACCACCTGGAAAGACCTATAAGGAATTCTAGGACAATCATGGTTTGGCATATTGTGGAAGCTAGAGGATCAGTCTGAGGGTTGATTCCCTATCCTTACACCATAAGTAAGGTTTCCCAATCATTAGTTGGGTTGGGTGAAACCAATGGTAAAGGTTTCCATATTTTGGCTTAGAATAGGGCTAGTGTCCCTAAGTTACAATATTGCAGGATATTGGTTGGAGCATTGCTCACCTTGCAGGAGTTGGAAAAGAATTCAATCGCCTTTGGGTGGTAGAATACATTGTGTCCAAAAGGGTGAAGGAGTCAGACTTTGAATAAGTTGCAATTGGAGTGTGGTAAGAGAGAAAGACCCATCACATCACTTCTTGCAGTGTGCTCTGCATTAGAGTCCAAGCTCACAAAAATCAGATTGTCTCAGGACCAAAGTTCTCTTGGAGTTATAAAAAAATTTGAATTACAATTGTCGGGCAAACCATGTCAAGGTAACAAACATATCAATCCCCTTGTATGGGAGTTGTTTTTGTTTTTTCTCAACAATTTTATTTTGTTACAATCGCATTTTTAAAAATTAAATGAAAATATAATAGAAAATTAATTAGAAGCATATACATATAGAAAGGTTGGAAGAAATTGTACACTTAAAATGTCTTAAAATGAAGGTTTTCCTAACATGTATTGTTTCAGCATTGTACAAATAGTAGATAGTGAACTATATATCATATCTCTAATAATATGAATATTGGAGCTTACATGTAATTATGTACGCTAATATATCTTAAAGTATTAAATTATTTTATGAATGATAAATATTGTAACCTGATTTTTTTTATAAATCCAAAAAATTTGGATGCTTACCATGAAACAAATCCCATTAATACAAGGAGCACCCCACTTTTCACTGTACATATATCTAACCTTTTCGTAGAGACAAGGAGTGCCCCATTTTTTTTAAAGATATAAAGAGTAACCCGAGAAACATCATGGATATGAACAATCAAGCATCTTATCTATGGAGAGTTGGAAGAAATGGGATGAGTAAATCACATTTCTTGAAATATATCAAGACTCAAACTCAATTTTCCAGGCAAATAGACTAAAGGTAACACAGACAGTTAGTTATTGTCCTCATAATGAAAATTGATTCTCTCTCCTATGTGTTGGAAATTAATTTTTGAGTGGATCATCCTGTTATGATGAGTAGGATTCACATTATTCAATGGCTTCATCTGGATTTTAGAATTGTGCAGTTATGAAGTCAATGATATCTTGTGTAATTAATACTTATCTTGGGTGTTTGCATAAATGCATTAAACAACTTACTCTTTCCCTCTTTTATTTTCTCCATAAATTAAGGGCATGAGATTAAGGTTTAAATTGTTTTGTGTTATCTAGTTAAGGAGTTGGTGATTAAATTATAATAATGTATATTTAATTAATATGGCTTATATCATGTGCTAATTTCATAAATAGTTTAAGTTCATTGACTATTTCTTATGATTTTACTATAATAGTTTATCACATTTCTCAATGTTCATTATTAAAATATTAATTTCAATCAGGCGGGACCTCTTTTTTATGTTCGATCATTGTTTAGACATAGTGAATGTTCTTGAATTAGCAGTTTTAAATAACTAACAAAGACTTTAGAACATTGTGAAGTGAGTTTCAAGAAATCTTTTGAAAGCCAAAAAGGTTCTTGAAACCTTGTCAATGTCCAAATCACAACTTACAACTCCTCTTTCTTTTCAAGTTTCCATATTCTCACATATGAGAAGGAAAGAATCAAGAAGAGGAAAATAAGATGTTATGTAAGAAAGAAAAGCAAAGATCAAACAAGGTTGTGAAACCTCTACTGGATCTGACAAGGTTTCAAGAATGTAGCCAAAGACCACCTCTCTATTCCAAAAGTAATTTTTGAAAAGTTGGTACTAGTAGAGGCTACCTCCTGACATTTATTGTTGTTAGAGTCAAGGAGACCATAAATACAATATTTTTTTATCAAAGTAAGTGGAGAAGGGCCCCAACCCATTATACATCATAAAACAACATAAAAATTAGAAGATCATTATAGGTTTTAGAATAGTAGGGTTACGCACAAGGTGATCCAAACATAACATATCATTGTTAACACCGACTCTAAATTTTCACAAAGGAGGATTAGAAACAAGCTATTGGCAATCAAAGTTGGTCCACCCATGCAATGGACCAAATGGAATACTATGAGTACTTTGGGATTGACCATTCTCTTGTGGAAACAACTACCTAGGTAGAAGCATCCTTGTTGGAAGATGCTAGGCCCTATTTGGTTGCAGGAAATAGGAAATGTCAAATTTGATCAAATGTTGGAAATGGTCAAATCATGGATTTTATATTTCAGGTTTTCATTTTTGGAATATAGTTTGGACCATTTGGTTGACCCGAAATATGAGCAAGAAGATGTATTTCTTTCATTTGGTTCCACATTTTGAAACTGGAATTATAATTTGAACAATTTGTTTTGGCAGAGAGTTTTTGCAGTGAATTGAGGCCAATAAAATAGTTTTTTAAATTATTTCCTTTCAAAATGATCTATTTCAGAAATAAGGTCAATTCGAAAGTTTACTAGATTGTTGTTAAAATAAAATTCCCATGATGGGGACTTGCTAGCCAAGTCGACATATTGGTTAGGTTGTGACTTCAAAACTTTGTATTAAAAATATATTCGTATTCTCCCCCAAATCGCAAAACAAACTTACCCTAAAAATGAAATTTAAAAACATTACACTTTCAAACTCCTAGCTGCAACTAGATCGTTCATTCACAATTACAACGGACATCCACTGCTAATATAAAAAACCAAGTACATTTAGTCCCATTGGAGAAGGGTTGTTCTATTGCACAAATTCTTCTCTAAGGCCCCGTTTGTTTCACAGAATTGGGAGTGACACTTCCCGGTTTTGGGAGTGACACTTCTCATTTTTGCAAATCCGCTGTTTGTTTCTCTAAATTGCAATTCTGGATTTGTCAAGTAAAACCAGGTTTAGACAC
>MU226845.1:2428338-2438856 GCA_018584345.1 Thuja plicata
CCTGGTTTTGATATAATAAGGTTTTGAGTCAAATTCCAATTCCCCAAGATGCAAAACCGGGATTTCAAAACCTGATTTTGTGATAATAAGGTTTTGAGTCAAATTCCAATTCCCCAAACAAACGGAGCCTTCTTCCAGAAGTAGAGTGAATTGGGTGCCCGAACCAATCATTGTTTTCCTGACGCCTGTGTGATCAGACAGAAACACCGATTTGGGAATCAGTAACATATTATTTCTGACCTCGATAATCTCTATTTTGATGCTCTATGCAACCATGTTGAATTAGGGGAGGGGCAGAGAAATGTGGAGGAAAGACGTGTAATGCAAGTATTTGGAAAATGGACAAACCCCAAATAGAAGAAGCCTAACTGAGCCCAGTTGGTGATACTGTAGGAGAATTTCCGAGCCATTCTAAGCTGAGAAATCAGAGAAATCCACCACAATTAAGTCCCAGGAAGAGGAGAAGATGCAGAAAACCCAAAGACAAGACTTGGGACTTTCAAATCTCTTCCGGGATTAAAATTTGTTAAAAAATTATGAACATATAAAAAATTGTATGCAGATAAAAAATCCAATCCTGCCGCACATTTCAATGCAAATCTCAACTCATTTTAGAATCATTGCTTGCCTCGCCAAAAATGAATTTCGAGGCCTCTAAAATCAATTTACAAAATCCCATTTCTGTGGCATAGTTTAAATCTGTAACAATACGAAAACAAAATTCTTGAGATAATGCTGGCAGAACCCTAAACTGAAATTTGCCAAATCGATTTTATTTGTTTTGTTTCCCATGTGATAGATTATAGATGTAACCACAGGACACGATAGTGCAGATGAAATAAATAGGACAGTCATTTCTTAGACTTTGAAATTGACCCCGATGAGAGGAACAACGTGAAGTGGGTGCAGCATCTCGTAGGACAGCTTAAGCACCTCAGACAAGGGCAGGGGATGGTGCTCCTGTTGAACCCAGTGGAAATGGTGTAGTAGATTGGCCACCAGAGATAAATAGTGGAATAATTCTTGTAAGCCTGCAAATCCACAGCCTATTCTTTGTTCAAAATGAGGATTGAGAAAATGAGAATTTGACCCTCAAATTCCAATTCCACATTTTCAAGTGGAATGTGTAAATATTCATTTTGGGTCAAAATGAGCATTTACATCTCCCTCTTCTATTTTCATTTTGTATTATCAAACTGAAGATTGGACAAAATTGGAATTAAGAAATTCTAATTTTAGGCTAATTTCCGCAACCAAACGGGGACTAATGGAGTAGTATTAGAGGAAATATCAGAGGGAGTAGATGAGTTATACATTCAAGTAGTAAATTTTGTGGGATTTAACTCATAGTATGGGAATAGAGAGTCACAAATCATTGATTAAAAGAGGCCAAAACTCAAGAGACCACTAGTAGGATCTATAAGTGGGACCACTAAAGTAGGAATCAAATGAGCTACCAAAATAAGGGACTTAAGAGAAAGGACAATACAAGCTACCAACATAGGTGAAATGACAAGAGAGGGAAGCATCAAATCCATAGAAGAATCCACCATTGAATTTGAATATATAGGAAGAATTGTGAGATGACATCCTTCATCATCTTTCCACTTGGTGGAAGAAGAATGTAGGCAAGAAATATAGGGGCACATAGAAGAAAAATCTTCTATCACAAAATAACATATATACTAGAAAGGGATCCCTTCTTAGTCCATTATGTTTTCCCAAGATAATTCCCCTACTAAATGTATTTAATATTAGCATGAAGTGAATTTGAAAGGTCCAAATCCACCGAAATCGTAGCGTAGGAAGTGTGGAATAAGAGGTTGGTCTTAGGATCATCTTTAAGGAAATGACCCAAAATATTACTAATTGCTTCATAGATAGAGTTGTACCAAAAGAGAAGGGGGAGATGAGGAAGCCTTATGTAGGTAAGATAAAATTTAATATGTTCAACAAGAGGATTGAAAGATGACATCCAAGGGTGGAGGGAGAGAACATGTGACCCCCCATTTCAAGACAACCATGGACATGATATCATCTCTATATTCAACTAATTCAAATAGGTAATGAAGAGGCCAAAAGCATAGGAGTAAATCAACGCTTTACCAAAGACCAATGGGTTCCAGTGCTGAGGTCCTAGAGTACAACATTGGGAGTGACAACTTTTCAAAATATGAGTTACAATCCATTATATTTTCGTGAACCCAATACATCTTACATCTTTCTTAATTAGATGTCTAGATCTTATTTGTATGCATTTTATTAACCTATATTTACATAATATCATTTCTACGAGTAAAAGCACAATTTTGTATTGCATTATAGGCTAAAAGAGAGATTTTAGCCGAGTAGTACTCTGTCAAAGCCACATAGGTGTCCTATGGTGCCTATATGATGGATCATGGGGTATACTTGACCAAGTAAGATTCGGTTGAAAATACTCAAATATATAACTCACCTGCTTGGTTTAAGCCCCTCATTTGTACAGTGAGAGGCTTGCGGAGCTACAGGGGTTATTTAGGGGTGCTTGACAGAGTCTTAGGTAGGGACCCACTTTTTTTTTTTGGTAATTATATGCATAATTTTTTTTAAATGTTTTGAAAATTAAGCAAAAATAGGATTTGCAGGGACCCGAAACCCAACAAGTTTAGAATTACAAATAAAGCAAAAAGTCCAACTCCAGAACCATCAAAACAAAACGGGAGGGGGAATGAAGGCACCCCTCACCAACTAAAATAGACTAAACAAGAAACCAAAACAAAAGAATCAAAACAAAATAGCTTACTACCACCCTTTCAAACCCCAGAGGGTTTCATCCATCCTGGTATCCAGCTCAGTCATTTTCATCACACTGGCTTTTAACTCTATTGTCTCCTTGCTGGACGAAGTGTTCAACTTCATCTTCACTCTGGTTCCAGAACTTGGACCTTTACCCTTGGCCACAGGAGTCTGAAATAGGTCCCCAATAGCTTTCTCCAGCAGATTGACCAACAAACAAAGGTTACTAGTCGAGGCCTTCATTCCCTCCTTAGAATGTTGAAGAATATTCTCCAACATTTTTTCCAAGCACTCAATTCTAGCCAAAAAATTAATAGGGGCACAAAAATCCTGAGATTTATCATAGTCCTTACCCTTGTTACTCATCTATTCTTCCATATTTTGGTACTTGGCCTCCAACCTTTTCTGATAGCATCAATTATCATTTGTGAAGGAATAGAGGGCTTTAGCTCTAGCAGTGTGTAGAAACCCTATAGTGTTATCCTCCTTATCAGAAAAATCCTCCATCTCCATAGTAAAAAAGGGATCAATCTCAGCAGTTCCTTGATTATCCTCCTCCTTATTCTCAGCTTTCGCATACTCATCGACCATATAACGAATGTCATAATCTGTTCCCTTTAGCTCATCCCCATTGCAGGGCCCTTCTTCATTTATTTCAACATCATCCTTCACATCCTTGGAGAGGGAAAGGACATTCTCATTACCTGGCTTATACTTCTCCTCATCGTCCATGTACATATTCCATTCTCCATCCATAGAGTTAATCTTGTTATCCACACTACCAATATCCTTATTCATATTAGACAGATTATTCCCATTAAGGTCAATAATAATTTTACCTTGAACATTCTAGCTAGGAGAAATCTTCGTCGCAGGGTCCTTTGTAGCTTCATCATCATTCTCCTTGCCTTTTATCAAAAGATTTCTCTTTCCCAATTATTATTTCAGTATTTTAAAGGTTGTATTAGTGAATTTTTTTTTTTTTTTATGTTTATTTTGTAATTATATGTAAAAATAATGTTTTTTTAATATTTTATTGTGGAAAACTATTTATTTTTTAATCTTTTTTTGTAAAGTTAATGCTTATATTGTGTTTAGAATAGATTTAGATTTAATATTTAGCATAAATTACTTAAATTAAATTAAACCATTCTACTCAAACTATTAGACCTATATAATACAACTTAAACCATTAAACCTACAATACAACTTAAACCATTAAACAAACTTGTATCAATCACATGTATAATGTCAAAAGGAATACCTCAACCCTTAAATATTAGGATATTGTTGTATCAATCCCATCAAAATAATGTCCATCTATGACTATAATGTGACAATTCAAATATTTAATGCATCCAAATGTGCTTGCATTCCAACCACTTTTGCATGTAGACAAGTTATATGAGTGTCTATAGATTATCATATCCCTATCTGTGTGGCTATTCTTGAGGCCTCACCTATTTTTTCAACTATGACTAAACTAAATTGGCAACTATGACACCTACACCTAGAAAAAACCTTTATATCTCTTCCTCCTCCCTATCCACTATCTCCTCCTCCCCCTCCTCCCCATCCATAATCTCCTCCACTCCCTCCAAATTTCTTGTCATTTTTTATTCTCCTCCTCACCTATATCTTGGGCTACTCTTTATCATCTATCCTAGGGATAGAATCCCTCAATCCTATCGACCATGGTGGGACCTATGAGATATGAACATTAGTGTGATTGCAATGTTTTCCCATGCACATGTATGCAATAGAGTTGTACCCTAGTACTACCAAGCTCACCCCATCATTAATTTTTAATTAATATTGTTCACTATAGAGATGACCCAACAAGCATCCCCACAAGAAAAATTTATGTCCCATTCATCACCATAAACTCACCCCTAGCTAGTATATAATCGACGTGACCTAATTTTGGGACATGTAGTCCCCTAAATACTCTTGCTAATTGTTACCTAATTTTTTACGTTTCTAGTTCACATCTCATGTATGCATGATTTTTCTCCCAAGTTATTCTTACTCTAAGCCATGTCTTCATCTTTTTTCTATGCAATGTTTAATGTCTATGTAAATTTTTAAATGTTTACGTAAGGTTTTTAATGTAAATAGTGTTTATGCAATGTTTATATAGACAATGTTTATGTTTAATATGTTTTTAATATTGATCTCTAGATAATGTTTTTAATGTTTAATATTTGGTAATGTTTATGTAAGAAATGTTCAAGTACAATGATTCATCTTGTTTACATGTACACATATGAACTTATTTTTTAATTCTATTTAATGTATGCACACATGTAGATTTATATATTTCTCATCACACATGGCATCTAGTGGATCTCATTAGAGTGTTCATCTTGATAGTGAGCATGTCTTACATGGGTCTTTTCCCAATACTCCCAAGGAAAGGGAGAGGACTCATTAGCAGACTATCCATAGATTGCATGTCGCTCTAGCCCAGCTAGAGAAGACACCGCAAAATACTATTGTCCTTCCTAATAGGAAACATATATCTTCCATTAGACATGAGTTGATGCATATGATTGACCAGGCTCAATCATACAATGTATACGATGACCCCCATATTGATACATTTATAGAATCTTTATCCCACACTATCACTGGGTTTGTTAGGTGGAGACAGGTTGACATGGATGTTTCAGTAGCCAATGTTAAATCCATGTTCCCTTGCTACTTGGGGAAGACAACTATTAGAGGATATCGGGTGACTATGTGTAAGGATTCCCTTGTTTCACTATTCATATAACCTAGATGGTTGGTGATCTATCATACGTGCTCGCAAAAGGATGAGACACCATATTATTTTGGCAAACAATTGTTTACAAAATTATATTTGGGTTATGATGTTGATTATATAGAATTTCCATGATATGTTGGTCAGGGGAGGGGGAGATTTGTAGATAATTTTAGATGAATGGAGGTACCACAACCCACTAGTAAGAGGGAATTGGTGGGTCCAAAACTTTTGGTTCTTCCAAAAGGTTTAGAAGCTACCACTAGAGTAGGAGATTTTGCAGTTGAGAAGACACAACTTGGTAAACTCTATCATTGCCACCATTGTATCTAAGGTTGATGATATGTCATTGGGTAGGTATATGCTACGATCTTGTACCAACCATACTATTGATTCCTTAGATCCATTTTTATGATCCATACTTCACTCATGAGATGTTGACGCCTAATGAGATTGCATGACTACTTGAAGATCATCTGCATGTCATGAGTTCTTATTTAGTGAGCGATCTCCAGTATTATTACTAGGATTTTTCTATATTGCATGGGTTCACTCTGTAGAATATACCTGACTTCATTAGATGAATCATTCATAGACCCTCCATTGGTAGCAGCCATGGAGTTGGAGATGCAGAGCATGGTACATGGAGGCAGGAGGACATTTTGATATGTCTTACAACTCCAAGATAGACTGCATTTGATCTTACACCTCCTCCACAGTAGAAACATCATACAGTAGTAGTATGGATAGGATCTTTTTCATATCCAATTATGGATGACAATATTGATCTAAATGAGGACTTTTCATTACAATCTTTTGAGTTATCAGGCATCGGGCATGCATTCAAGGAGAGAAGACAAGTAAGAAACTAAAACATGATTTTGATTTAAAATTGTATATCTATAGCTTGTTATATATGTTTTTTAAATATTACATGATTTTATGATGGTCATGACCTATTGAGATTTGCAGGGACCTAGTGATCCTATTCATCATTGTACATAGGTAAATTTATATATATTTAAACATGTGTGTTTTAATTTTTTAATTTTAAATATTTGAAATTAAATAATTATATCGTAAACTTCTAAGCTGGAATTTGTGAGCAATGTAGGCCCCTCGAGTAGATGGTAGTGATGAAATAAAGTTTTTCCATTAGTATGCAAAGAGAAAATAGTTGTAATAAACCATCGATTACACTACACCAAAAGTTAGGTTTTTAGTTCAGACCAAAAGTGCTAAGCAAGGAGAAACCCGATGACACAGTTTTGAAGTGTAAACAAAAAGTGCAACCCGAACATGATAAAGTGGAACCCGACAGGAGGAAAGAGACAGAGGAACATGATGATCAGAATACAGTGTAAATTGAAAGAGAAGAAACAAAGGAACCTGACAGAGAAAGGGAGCCTGATAGACAGTTCAATCAAAGGATCACCGAAAGATAGTCAAACTAATTTCAAACCAAACCGAGCACCAGAAATGGAAATTCAATTACATCCCGAGAAAAGTGGATTTGACTTCCACGTCAGATAAAATACTTAAGTTCTATTTATATAGTTTTGATTTGTTTTAAAACCATTACTTAAGGGACAAGAAACATTATTGTAATTGTTTTAATCAGTCTAACTGATTAAAAACATGCAGACTAGGAGATCAAGGTCAAGTTGTAAACCTTTGATCATAGAGTTAAGTTTGTTTTACGTGAAACTTAATTAGGTCAATCTATATTATAAATAGATGTTGTAATAATTCATTATTATGAATGAGAGGATGAATGTAGCCTAAGAGCACATCTATGGATCAGACTGAGAGTTTCAAAAAGCATAACAACAAAAGGTGAATTTGGTTATCAAGAACCAAGAATAGAGGCTACCGAGCAACAAAGGTATTATTCAATAACATTAGGTTATATATTTATACATGTAATCTTGAATGGATCTATAATCAACAATAGTAGATTTCATACACTTAGGTCAATGAGTAATTTTGTTACATTCTAACAAGTGAAGCAAAGTGTAAAAATCCTTTCAAGAAAGGTGGATTTAACAATCCTATTGTAAATCTCTTGATCGAGTGCACACTAAACAGTGTTGCAAAAGATCTTAATAGATTAGACTTTAACAAATCTCCACATGATACTCCTAACAGAGTAGATCATCAGAAGTTATCAAAATTGTAAGCCTTAACTGACCCCTTCCAATCTGCAGATAGTGTAGTTTTTGTGGGTGCCATCCCCACCACAACTTTTACCTTCTAATAGGGGTTTTTTGCATTACCATGTCTTGTGTTGTGTGTCAATTACTTTCATTAATGTTTCTATGAATGTTCACATGTTTGTTAAGTTTATGAATTGATAAATCTTGCACAAAGATAGTATAGAACAGATGGTTGGTTATACAATTGATTACACAATAGATAAAGGTTAAAATATATAAAAGTTTTAGAGGTACTAATTCACCCCTCCCCTCTAAGTACACACTTCCCATTATTTCCAAAAATTGGTATTAGAGTTAGAACTCTTAAATTGGAAAGTTTAAAGACTTAAGAGAAAAGATCATACAATGGAGAAGTACAAACTTGACAAGAGTATTGAGAATCAGAAGCTATAAATTCAGATCTTCTATCAAAAATATAATGAAGCTAGAACCAAGATGAGACAACTGCTAGATGAAATAAAGATTATGGACTCTTGGTGTAATGAAACAAACTACCAAGAACAAGAGATACCCGATCTATTTGAGTCTTTAGGATCTAATACAAGAAAAACATCAGACACATCAGAAGAAAGCATCACAAGCTTAAATGCAATCAATCAACATCTAACAGAACAAGTGAAATATCTACAAATAAGTCAAGAAACACAGATGGTAAGGATGATTGATGTAATGAACAATTCTAGACAAGCTGAGAAAGAAAGAACACTAGCCATTGATGATAGCAGGAAGATTACTAAAAAACTACAAGAGAAAGAGACATAAATTCAAAGACTAATAGAACATCATCATGAGATTACAAATCAGATTATTTTTATGAGTCAAGAGGCAAACAAAATAAATATAGAATTCATTGAAAGAATAGAATCCATTGGTGAGCTGAGAGAAGAAAATGAAAAGATGAAACATGAAATCAGAATTCAACAACAACATAATGAGATAATCAAGAGACCTGAAGAAAGTAACAGAAGGATGGATGATTTTCTTGATGGTCAAAGAAGAGTCAACAACAATACCAGAATAGGGTATACCAAAAATGAAGAATAACCAAACCAAGCTAATCCAAATAATGTCTATGCAAATCCAAGACAAAGAAAGATGACATGCAATCACTATGGAAAGCAAGGCCACACATCAAATGTATGCAGGAGAAAAATGAAAGGTATTCCTAAATCCACATCTTCATTAATAGGATTTTGTTATAAATGTAACAAGAAAGGACAGAAAGTGTATCAATGTAATTCTGAGATGAAAAAACCAAATAAGGAAACCTACATGGACAAATACTGTCCTACTTGCAAAATACATGGGCACACATCTCTTGAATTCTAGAAAAAGAAAAGGTAAGCATGGAAACCTAAAAATCATTAAACTGCCTATCAACCAAAAAGAGTCAGTAACCAGTATGTATGCAATACATGGACAAACTGTACATCATGTGCAAGATTTGGTCACATTGCTGCAAACTATATGAGACATTTGACAAGAAAGTCTAGAGGCTAGACTAACACTAGAATGACATGTCTACACTATCATAAAGTTGGTCATCTAAAGAAAGACTGCAAAGACCGAATGACAGAGACCAACACCTTCCCCAATGGAAACACCATTGAAGACATCAAGAAGATGAGAAAAAAAATGCTGAGGAAAGCTACAAACACTGATGAAGCTAGACCGAGCAATGCAATTAGCAACACCTTATCCAATAGATCTGGTGACATCACCACTCCCACCTAAGTAGATCACGTAAGTATGGAACTCCATTATACCAAGTCATATTTTGCATCAGTTCCACACTACTACATTTGGGGCCAAATTTTGACAGAATTTTTTGACAGGTAACTTTTTCTTACGAATTTGGTGTATTTTTTGTAATAGGCCCCGATGATGTCAGTATTCCGATGGATGTTTAATTGACCATCAAAATTATGATAGATGCAGGGTATACATTAAAAAAAAAAGTGAAACAACCTCATCATTTTTATTTCAATTGGAGAGCGGGAGAAAAGGAGTGACAACTGAGTGCGGGAGAAGGTATGTGATTTCTTCATCTTTCGAGCCTCTGGCATCATATTCGAATGCATTTCATTTTATTGTTGAGGGAGTTGCTCTCTAAAATGACCGCATTCTCTAAAATGACCGCATTCTACTAGTTTCGTGCCCTAGACGGTGCTTTATCTCTATTATTTGATGTTATTGGTGCTTGTACTCAAGCATATCGATTCACTGTATTCAAATGTTTGGATTCACGTTTGTTGATATTACTGGCATATGTGTTTAATGATGCCATTGTATATTGTTGTCACTGAAATGACCGCATTCTACTGGTGTCATGCCCTAGCCCGTGCTTTAACTCCATTATTTGGTGTTATTGGTGCTTGTGCTCAAGGATATCCATTTTTTTGAAATGTTGACTGTGGTTATCAAATGGACAGCTCGTGAGCTTCTAGCTAGGCGCAATTTGTATTTATAACTTAGGGCATCAAATGTATTGTATCATTGATAGTTGAGACTTTGTTAAAAGCAAATAGGACAAAGAATGATTTTTATTTAGTTTCTCTATTTTGATCCCTAAGTGGCTTACAACCCTAGAGAAGTATATGCAGATCTACGGATCCAGTTGTATGATACATAGCAGCCGATAATTCACAAGAAATCCATGCATCCAATTTGAATAGCAATTAATATAAAGAACTAGGGTCCTCCAATGGCCCAATCATTCAGACCTTGACTATCCCCTCAACCAGTGACCCTTCAAAACTG
>MU226846.1:8006-21471 GCA_018584345.1 Thuja plicata
GAACAAGGGTTTCAGCTTACAAACCCTCAAAAAAATGATTATACTGCAAGCCCCAGCGAAGCAGGGTTTGAGCATACAGGACTTGAAAAAACAGGGAAGAGGAAACACCACAAATTAGCGCAGGATTCTGCAAACCTTAGTCAACATACAGACACTAATCCAAATGTTCGAACTGAAGCCCAGCCGGAGTTACACATGGATGCATTCAGGGAACTCTCCTCACACGATCTTACAGTCAGGGAATCTGCTGCGTTAAGTCTGGTGAAGGAGCTGCAGGAGATTCAGACGGTGTATGAACAACGCGTCACGAATGAGGATAGATTTGGTTCAAGAGATGTGCAGTTGGAAGCTGCTAATGACGATTATCTCACGAATTGTTCTCCCACTTTGAGATATGCTCTACGCAGGCTTATTCGCGGGATTTCGTCATCCAGAGCAGTAAGTATTTTACCATCTTATGTGATTAAAGCTTTGAGATTTTAGCAGGTGAACATATATATTTTGGGTATTAATTCCATTCAGGGATTTTGATAAACTACTAAAGAATTACAAGAAAAGTAAAGCTTTAGGAATTTATTATAAAACTAAACGTAAATAGAAAAATCTCGTGATCAAACACACGCTTGATAAGTCCAACAGAACCTCTTGGCGCATAGTACCAACAATTGAATTGATCTTTCATTTGGTGGACATGAAATGCTGAAAAATTAAGGTATGCTTGAAATAGCTTAGAGAAGAATGTGGGAAAAAGTCTATTCCTGGCTACAACACTTTGGCCTGAAGGATGTTGAATACTATCCTTTTTGCCAGTATGTGAACTTCAAATAAACTTTTTTTTCCTCTGTAAATTGCCCCCTTTTGAGCCAAGGGGGTTTGGTGCTGGACCACAGTGGAGTGGTATCTATTCTATGAGAATGTTTTAGATCGTCAGCTTAGATGCCATAATAGAGGTGTATATATTTTTTCACAAATTACACAGGTCACATATCTGGATTCATTCATCAAGATGCACTGCAGTCAATCCATAAATTCAACTTTTGCACTTAACGCTTGTTTCAAGGATTGAACCTGGGTCTTTGTAACGAAAGACTTAAGTGCATTGCTTTTACTACTTGATCTGGTTTCAAATGAGAACTGGAATCTTTTTGAAATACTTTAGATTGCAATTACTAGCACTTGCACCATCCGGGTGCAAGGGTTACGCCGATTGTCTTGAACATTCTGTCTTTGGATTTTAGGTTTTTGGAAAAACATAACTGTTCAGTTTTATACATTTTTCTACAGAAGGATTGTCTGTGCAAAATTTTTTCTAGAGAAGGATTGTCTTTGCTTTTGCAAAGTTGATCTTAATGCCAAACAGGTATGAACTGCAAACAAAGAGCTTTGTATACTGTTGGTACAGCTGCTGAGAGCATGTGTTGCTGGAATGTGCTCTCATTAAACCTGGAAAAATCATTAACTACTGCATTAGCACTTAATAGAATATTATTGCTAAACAAATCAACTTCAGTTAAATCCTGAAGCTATTCTGCCTATTCTTTCATTACCCGTCTTCTATGATTTTCCAGTTCGAACGTGGGATGTGATTAGCCATCATAAAAGTGAATTCTTTAAGAACTTTGTCCTTCATTTTACTTCTTGTCCGACACTTAAAATTTTCTCAGAAAGATGATGTTTTCATAGCCCCATTTCTGCTAGGCAGAACTTTGATAGGACCTTACCAAGGCAAAACCTTGATAGGAATGAGGTTAGCTGAGGAATCCTGATCACGCTCAAGCCCAATGGAGGAACCCTTTACTTATGCCAATTTTATGCTGCTATACACTTGCTGATCTGCACTCGTTTCTGCTCGTCATTCCCTGCAGAAGCATTAATTGAAGCCAGAGAAACAACAAATGACTTGAACCAACACAAAAATCGATGATCAAACTGAGATGCACCATATGTGGCCTGTTCTTCTTTGTATAGTCCTATGTCTGGAATGTGTCTATTCTTCAATATTTTAATGATATGCAAAATTATATCTAAATTATGTTTTTATCTACCAGTAAAAAGTGCCATGTACATATTGATTGTCACAAAGCATTGATGATATTGATGACAATGGCAATTTTTCATGACTGATTGTTTGACTGTTTGTAATTTTGTAGATTGACTGATCAAAATTGATCCCAATGACAGTCATTTCAGCAGGAGACCTTACATGAGGTTGTCCTGGTTGTATTTGTATGATCGTGTAACAAAATAAAGCTCAGAGATTTAATAGCAGGATGAATCCTTGTCTTTCTTTGTATACATCCAATGGGATTATTCCTACATGAAAATCCGCCACTTTTGATTTCAGCCTTGATGCTTCAGTAAGGTTTTTTATTTTTGCAGTTTTGTTTTCCTGCTTTTCGTAATGGGATGTTTCACCCATGAATTTGCAATGTTGTAAACTGCAGACAACTTTGAAAACAAGCAATGGAGCTGCAACACTACATCATTAAATAGAATGGGGCATATCATATGCTTCACAAAACAAGAATCCAATTTAAAAGAAATTGCAATTATGGCCTGTTTTATAGGAACGGAGAGCACATCCCACAGTAAACAAACCTGAACAATCCCCAAGATATCTGGAATTTCCTAAATGGTCCTCACAATTTACAAAAGAGAAGAATATTAGAGAGGTTTAATACCTTCTTTTACAGCGAAACCCAACATAAGCACAATCAGGCCGAGTCCCATACATTGAGTTGAGGTCATGACAGTCTGATTGTAGACAGAGAATGTAATGGCCGCACCCACCACGCCAATTATCAAACCCTTCAAGTGGATGTACGCTCTCCAGGTTACCTTCTGAAAACGCTTCAAAATCTCCCCAATTTTTCATCTCAATTTCTTGTTATGATCGACAGAGGCAGTGTTCACGCAGGCGGTGCGCAAGCAGCTCAATGTCCCATTTTCCTCTGCGACCAGCTCGGTGCCCATTTGCCGCGAAGACATTCCGACGGAATTTCCCGATGCACCAACTGGGTGCAACGGTTATGCCTGATTGTAATTTATCTCATGTCATTGTTAGACTGATATCTAGTACAATTATCCTTGCTAATGAGGATGCTCTCCTCAGATGCATAATATCTTTAAAAAGTTTTGAACATTGACGCTCTTCAGAATCATAAGATATATTAATTTCCAATGCTCCAAGAGAGGGCATACTCTGAAGCAAGCAACTTATTACTGCAACTTCTTTGTGGTTAAACTCAACAATTTCTATGCGTGTTTTCTTGAGGTTTCCATGTGGAGATGCAAGGCAGTCAGGTATAGGATCTCTTGCAAGTTCCTGCATTGCAGTGCCATGAATCAGTAATTTAACCAGGAGTCTTGTTATCTCACTGAGGCAAGCCCTAATAACTTACTAAAAAAGAACTACTTATATCTATTACTTATCTAAATTCAAAATGTATGACCTAAATCTAGCAAGAGTTCCTGAAGTTTTCTATAAATACCAGAACAAAGAAGCCCAGCATAGAGAGCATCTGTAGATTTGGAAGCCTGTGAAATAGGTTAAATAGATGAACATCCATATCTGCTTCCCTTTCAAAGGGACACCCCAGGTCTATGACGAGTTTCTTCAGGGATGGAAGTTGCCCACAATGTCAAGAAATCTACTTGTCGAAACAACTCTTTCCATGCAATCAGGATTGCGTTCAGGCAAGCAATCCAGATCCAATTCCCTCAAAGTACCTCCGCAGACCATTTCAAGATGAGGGATGGCATAAGAAAGCTCATAGAACTGTGCACCATTCACACTCAAATCCTCAATCATGAACCCCGACAGAGTTCTAAGTTTGGGGCAGTGAACATATAACTTCACTACACCCACAAAATTTATACTCAAATGTTCAGTAGTGGAGGAACAGATTATGACTATGACCTAGCCCATTGCCTTCTGTCATTTCAAATTTCTGCAGGAGGGGACAGAGGGCTGCCAAGTAGACTAAAGATTCTTCTGTCAATTGAACATTTCAGGGATGACAAGTAATTAGGTGGGGAAATCCCGCGAAATTGATAGGGAAGCTGGTGAGATCGTACTCACCCAGATAAAGTGTTACCAGACACAAACATGAAAAGAGAGCAGGGGGTGGAGTTTTAGGGAAAAGAAATGGAGAATTCGCGTACAGAGTGAGATGTTTGACATTGCACCGAAGTGCATATCCTACCCCTTTACACACACTTTCACGTGAGAAGTGCAGCCGTCAGTTGACATCTAACCAGCCTCTGCAGAGGCTTTCTGCCACACCATTTGTTTCTCACTCCATTTTAAAATGTAATAAATTAACCACCTATGAAATTTTGGCCATTAAATGAAAAGCCCTTCATTAATGTAACCAGTCGTATAAAGGAATCCATGGTGAAACTCCAGCGCAGCTATCGATAGATTATCTGATGTCACCTGTCTCACCATAACCACATATCATTGAATCATAGCCATTTCTTCTCCATCTTCAATGTATATAAACCCAGTCACAACAGTTTCTATTCAAAAGAGAAAGAGAACCTCAACCATATTCTATACCTGAGGAACGAAACAACTAAATCTCTTGAAAACGGCACAGCAGCAAGGAATCTCACGCTTTTATACTCATTTGACAGGGAACAAAATACAGATACATACCAATGCTTCCTGTCTATGGCCTGGATAGAATAATGTCTAATTGCAGAAGCTTCTGATTTATGCCGTTTATACTTTTTTTTTCTCCATAGATCATACACAATATACACCAGAAGCTTTTACATCTTCAACCAATGAAAAGACATACACAGTGTGAACCAGGAATTTTTACATCAAGAAAAAAACACACATTTTAATCTAAAAGTCTGTAGAAAATTAATGCTAACTTTGTATTATTTTCAAATTAAATAAATTCAAAGACATGTTTCCAAGTGGAGGAAACCTGTGACGCCCTTCAATGTTAAGCTATTTCAACAAAGAAACATATGTGAATTCCCACGTGGAACCAGATTATAAATTCAGAAGCAAAATACCCTTCAGCACAAATGTAAAAATGCAATTTAGTCCTGGCTAACCTACCAAATATAGAATCCTGAATTGATGGTAGTTGCAGACAAATAGTAACTTAGATTGATATATTCTTAATATAAACCTTACTAAATTTAGTCTTAAAAATATTTAGATTATTTTTCCTTCTCATCGAAGAATTCGTCTGAACACTTGAGAGTAATAATTGTTGTCGGTCCGGAAAAAATTTATAACCTTTTCGACGGTTCAACAATTTAGTAAGGAGAGCGACAACGACTATGAAGGTAACAGCTATGGTGGCCAACGCCCTGGAGGCAATGGCCTTGACAGAGGAAGATCAAGTTACAGGATATAGATGGGAAGGCAGCCATGGCAATTGTCTCACCGAAGACACTTAGGGGTCTCGACCAAAAACAAGAATTTTTTGGGGGTTCTTAGAAATGGAGACTCAAGCAAAGCGCAGTTCAACAGAAATCAATGGCGTGACAATAGTTATCGCTTCCAAGATAGTTACAGACACAATAGATTCAATGTGCGAGCAGAATGGAACCCTCCAAGACAAGATTTGTCACAGCCCCCCAATAGGGGATGGAATGGTGGGCAAAGGGATAACAGAGGTCCTCCTTTGCGGAAGCAGAATGAGTTCCTGCAGCTGCCAAATAACCTTCGATTCAAGCAGATTGAAGAGAAGTTTTGGCGACCCAAAGGAGGCATTGCTAGACCCAACCTCAATACAGTGAACATACCCCAGGCTGCTGCAAAAGAGGTAAATAACACTACTATTGTGAGAGCTTCATCTTTATTGATTAGCAACTCTCAATGGGAAGAGTCAGTTAATAGGCTGCACGATAAAGCCCTTTTTCTAAAGTGGTTAGGTCCTTGGCCATCTATAGCTAAAATCTAAACTTGGATAAGGAAAAACTGGGGGGACTGAGTTCCTTTTAGTGATATGCCCTTCGAAGGCTGATAAAGACTGGATACTGAATGGAGGACCGTATATATTGGAGGGTAAAGGCTTTTTCATTCGGGACTGGAAACCAAATTTTAACCCGGACACAGAGGAAGTTGAGGACATAGCTGTTTGGTTAAAACTTTAAAACCTCCCCATTACAAAAATGAGGCAACTCTAAAGACTATTGGTAGTAGTTTAGGGAAATTTCTAAGATCTGAAGAAGTAGTTGATGCAAATGACTTCTATATCTATTCCAAAATCTTAGTGAAGGTACAAAAATGTTATCAGATCCTAGACTATTTAGTGTTAGGATCGGTGAAAGGGGAATGGCGACTCAAAGTGGAGGTTGAAGAAGCTAACCTTTCAATGGAAGTAGTAAATACCAACACTAAAGGTAAAGGACTTGAAATCAACAAAAGTATTGAATGGATCAAAATGATAGAAACAAGTCGAAACTGACAACCCCTTTGGTCGATCCACTTCGAGGAATAAATGATAAGTAATAGAGGTTCAGAGGCTGAAGTGAAAATCCCTGATTCAGGAAGTCAAGATAACCCTGATGGAATTAGAGGCAGTGAACATGAATTGGATAACACCTATCACAGAGAGAATATAGACAACCCAGTTTCAACTCAAATTGTAAAGGAGACACCCATCTCTCCCTCAGATGATGTTGAAACTGGAAAGGAAGTTCATTTAGAGAGATGCGGGCCTGAGCATCTTCTAGTTGTGCCTGATACAATGGAAGAAAACCTACAAAGCCCCAAAAGTAACAGGCAAATGATCAGTGATAGAAGCTGTAAACCTGATTTCACTGTGGAGGGAGTTTTTCTATCAGAACAAACATAACAGGCTCATGAAGGAATGGAAACTGAACTCATAGACCAATGCAAAGATATTCAAATATTTCCTATCAGAAATCTAGAAAAATCAATGGACGATATGAGAGACAATGAAGATAATGGATGGATCTCGAAAACTGAATATGAGTCTTAGGAGGAAGAAGCAGGAAATGACGATTTAGGCATGCAAGATCAGATGGATCTCTTAGACAATAGAACTATCAATCAAACTCCTTCAACATTGCATAAGCCAAATGTCAAAGAAAAGAAGAGGAGAGGCTGTAAATCAACCAAGGTAAAACTCGCCATTGCTGGTAGTGCAACAGACCAGTCAAAATTGCTGAGATGGGGAAGAGGGTATCCCTCTTCCCGGAAGCCATGAAGCTCCTTTCGTGGAATGTCAGGGGCTGCAATGCCCCTGACAAAAGGCGTTTGGTCAAGAGATGTTTTGACGAAACCCAACCAGATTTAATTTTCTTACAAGAGACAAAGTTAAGCGGGGATGGTGTGTTACAGTTTGCTAGGAAATGTCAACAGTGGGGAAGCCTCTTTAAGGAGGCAACAGGAGCCTCAGGAGGTTTAGGCATTTTGTGGAAGGAGGCTGGGATGCATGTTAGCTTGATCAAGGAGGGATGTAATTGGCAACTAGTTAAAATTCAATCTTTTCAACTAAATGTTAATTTCTTGGCTCTCAATATTTATGGACCATGTAATCAAGTTCAAAAGCAACAGCTACGGGCCTCCCTTACTGGGATCATTTCTAGAATTAAAGACAATTTGTTTCTGTTGGGGGGGGGGGGATTTCAATGCCATTCTCTCTCCAGTGGAAAAATTAGGAGGAAAAGGGTGGATTAGTCAAAGTCAGAATGATTTTGCTGACTTTGTCTCATCTAATGAATTACAAGATGTAGGAAAAAAAATGGAGCCTTTACATGGACAAACAGGGTTTACTAATATTGCAGAGAAGTTAGATAGGTTCTTCCTTGGAGGTGCTTGGGAAGAAACTAATTGGCTATGTTAGGCAAAAATACTACCAATAACTGGCTCGAATCATTTTCCTATATGCCTAAGGATTCTGGAAGATGCTGCTCTAGGACGAGCCCCTTTCAGGTTTGAGAAAATGTGGATGTGCGAAACGGGCTTTTGGGAGATGATTGCAACATGGTGGAAAGATGCTCCTCGACGCTCGGGTAATTGTGCCTTCCTTTTCTTAAAAAAATTGCAATATATTAAAGAAAGTTTAAAAGTTTGGAATAGAGAGAAGTTTAAGAATATCTTTGTAGAAAAATTTAACCTTGAAGTAGAGCTAGCTATGTTGAATGAGATAACAGCCCAAGGGGGGATGGACAATACCATCTTCAATCAAGAACAAGAGCTTAAAAAGAAATATAATGAGGTTCTAAACAGAGAAGAGATATTCTGGAGACAAAAATCCCGTGAAATTTGGCTCAAGGAAGGTGATTGAAATACAAAATTTTTCCACAATTCAGTAAAAGGAAGATGGTCTCTGAACAAAATCTTTTCCATTATGGATGATCAAGGTAATGTATTGACAGAACAAGATCAAATCAACGAAGCTGCAATCAGTCACTTTTCTTCTATCTTTGCAAAAGACATAGGGGAAACCGAAGATGTGAACAATTTTTAGGAGGTAATCCCTCGGCTTATCTCCAGGGAACAAAACATAATGCCGCTGAGAAGTATTACTAAGTCTGAAGTTAAAAAGGCATTTATTCAGCATGAGTAGTGATAAGGCACCGAGTCCCGATGGATTCTCAACTTTATTTTTTCAAAAAGCCGGGCATTTTCTGGGGAAAGAATTATGTGAGGTAGTTGAGGAATCTAGAAAGGGAGGTTTCATTTTTAAAGACTTTAATAATACCTTTCTAGCTTTGATCCCCAAAAAAGGAAAGAAGGAATCCTTTGATGACTTCCGACCAATAGCCTTATGCAATACAGTTTACAAGGTGATCACAAAAGTAATGGCAAATAGACTAAAAGTTGTGCTACCTACACTAATATCAGAGGAACAGAGTGGTTTTGCCCCTAGCAGGTCTATTTATGAAGGTATAATAGTGGTGCATGAAGCCATTCATTCTATTAAAGTAAGCAAAGAAGCTAGTATGATGATAAAATTGGACATAAGAAAGGCATATGACAATGTAAACAGGAGTTTCCTAATGAAAGTGCTATATCAATTTGGGTTTGATAAAAAATGGTGTGACTGGGTATATAGTTGCATTTCTACACCTCGTCTTTCCATTCTGATTAATGGCAGCCCACAGGGCTTCTTTGAAACCTCTACAGGTATTCGTCACGGAGACCCCCTCTCCCCTTTTCTTTTTATTATTTTGGCTGAAGCCTTAGGGAGAACTATCAAACAGGCAGGATCATAGGGGTCTTGGAAGGGGTTAAAAGTGGCAAGAGATCTTGATTCGATCACTCACCTGCAGTTTGTGGATGACACTTACCTTATGGGAGAAGCATCGGCTCGGGAAGCTAGAACTATTAAACAAACTTTGGACACATACAACAAGGTTTTTGGTCAATCTATAATTTGGGAGAAATTTGAACTATTCTTTTTCAACACTAGCTTACCTACTCAACATGTTACAAGGATCTTGGGAATGAAAGTTGGCAATCTCCCTAACAAATACTTGGGCATTCCACTCTTTGAAGGTGCTTCTAAGGCAAATTTGTGGAAAGAACAATTGACAGTTGTGTGAAGAGAATGGACAGCTGGAAAGGAAAATGGCTCACATGTAGGGCGTATTCTAATGCTTCAATCGATCATATCAGCCATCCCTATTTTTTCAATGAGCTGCCTAAAAATCCCACTCAAAGTTTTAAGATATATTGAAAAGAGAATGAGATTTTTTTTTGGAATGGAGGCCAGGAGGAAGATAAAATTCCTTTAGTAGCATGGGATACAGTATGTAAATCTCGTAGGAATGGGGGTGGAGGCCTTCGAAAATGGCAATCGATTAAAAAAGCATTGGGAGCCAAATTGGTGTGGGAAATGTTCTCCAATCCTTCACAACTTTGGGTAAGAATTCTGAAGGCAAAATATTTAGATTCATTGGAGAATAGGCGGATTGTGACAGTTCTAAACCCCCCTAAAGGTTCAGCAATATGGAACTTCATCCTGGAATGTAGACCCCTAATTTGTAAACACTTGTCTTGGCAGATTGGGGATAGAAAGGATGCTTTATTTTGGGAGGATTCTTGGGAGGGTAAACCTGCTCTATCTGAAAGTTACAACTCTAGAGAGCTAATGGACAGTCTTAAACAAATATGGGGTGATAAAGTTAAGGATTATATGGAACTCCGATATGGACCATTAGGACAACAATGGGGGTGGAAAGATATTGCCACAACAGGCCTTAGTGATGAAATTTGCAACACCATGAGGAACATTTTTGCTGACAGATCTTTAACTTTATCAGATAATAAAGATAACATTATTTGGTGTGCTAGCAATCAGAACAGGATTTTGACAGGGGAAAGAAGAAAGAAGTATGGGTTTATTGGACCATCAATCTGCCCGTTGTGCAATCATGCTAGAGAGGATGCTGATCACCTCCTGGCTCACTGTGATTTATCTCAAAAATGTTGGGAGATGGTTAAGTTAAAATTAAATCTGATCGGACCTATGCCTTACTCTATACTGGATATTTTTCAAGGATGGCAAATTCACCACACAAAATCCACTCTCTCAAAAATTTGGATTGTTTGCCCCTCAATAATCATATGGGAACTATGGAAGAAACAGAACAGAAGAATTTTCCAAGGAGTCTCAGAATCTATAGAGAGAATTTTACTAAGGATCAATGCATCAATTGAAGAAGTCATGAGCTCGGCAGTCTGTAAATTAAAGGCAAGCACTATGTTCTCATCTTGGGATAGATCAATTGAGAAACAATGGTTTGGGATAAAGATCCGTTACAAAAATGATGGAAGTCAAATAGGTATGGTAAAAACATGTAGAGATGATATTAGATGGATTCCTCCAGACACAGGGTGGATCAAACTCAACTTTGATGGCTCTTCGAAAGGTAATCCTGGGGTCTCAGGGGCAGGAGTTATTGCAAGGAACAACAATGGGGAATTACTAGCTATTGCAGCGAAAAGGATCGGGGATGGATCAAATAATACTGCAGAAGCATAGGCAGCTATTCTGGCATTGAAATTGGGATGTAACTTGGGAGTGGATAAAATACATCTAGAAGGAGATTCAAAGATTATTACTGAAGCTATAAAAAAGGGTCAGTCGCAAACTTGGTATATTAATAGCATCATTAGAGAGGTAGATGGGTTTATTCAGAATTTTAGTGAATTTAGAATAAGCCACACTCTACGAGAAGGTAATATGGAGGCAGATAAATTAGCCAATTGGGCGACTACATTTGACAAAGTGAATGTCACGGTTTGCGAAGATTTTTCTAATTTAGCATTGTTTAATTCAAGTCATAGTTATGGAAATGGAAAAGGAAAAAACACTAAAGCTGCTGCATTTGGGTGAACTATGTCATCAAAGATATCTTGCTAAATCAGCAAAGTGTAAGTAAATTATTATAAAGGGACACATGAGGCATAATCCCTTGATCGCAAACAGAAAGGTAATGATGATGTGATGAGGAAAATGGAATGGAGCAATAAATGCATGGCAGGCCTTATGCAACGAAAGGGTTAGCGGGCGGTGTGAAAAGACTCTTCACACGATTCTTGATAAATGCTGAACGAAAATTTTGAAACATAGGCTTTTTATAAAAAGGCTAGTCTGCAGGGTTTTCCAACACATTGCTCACAACAACACAGAGAATTGTAACGAAGCGGTTGGCAAAAAACATGGAAGCCACCTTGAGTTTAGACTCTGAAAAGCAGATGAAAGCTTTTAAAGGTCCTGTAAGTAGTGAAAGGATCAAAGGGCTCCTGAAAAAAAAATGGATAGAATGGTGGTGGGTGTTTTGAAAGTGATTGGCAAATAGTTTCAAGAGAGAAGAGTGAAGAGAAGGACAAACTTGGATGTAATCTCCATTTTCATCGCATGGGGTTTGGAAATTCGTGAAAGCACAGAAGAAGTTGGCCGTGTAACAAAAGCCCTGTTTGAAGCTGATGTGCTTGGAGACATAGATTCAATTCTGGAATGGTCTGTCTAGGTGTTGGGCAGGATTTAACTGAATGGTTTGAGGATGACGACGATGCGCGGAGGTTCAGTCTTATTCCCTTTCTTCGCTGGCAAGCAAAAGTCGACAAGTCGCTAATGTTTATGGAAGTGAGGGAGGGATGGCAGCAAGTAAAGGCTGAATTAACAAGCCAAACCCAAATGGAAAACAACAGAGAAGAAACCTTTCTGATGAATGTGCCTAGGAAGAAGCGCAACCCACGTAGCCACGGCAACGGAAGGATGATTGCTAGATAAAGCTCCTTCACAGTAAGTTTTTTTGGGTGTTTCTTTTTTGAGTAAGGATGAATGGAAGGAACAGCGATAATGATCAACTGACCAATATAGCTTGGGGTGTCAAGTGCTCACATTCTTTCTTGAAAGCACTTACAGGTTTTAGTGCCTCCCAGCAGTGAAACAGGCGTTGGGGGCTACCGATTTCCATATGGTTAATCTATGCAATGTGAATGATAGATTTGTAGGGTAAAGACGGGTAAAAACCCTTTTTTGTCTTGGTAAAGTTTGAATACTGTTTCTTTATAGCTTCAAATGATGTAACAGTGATTTAGATGGCTGGTTATTGTAAAGGAGAAAGCCACTCCTACAGTAGATGATGGCTAACAGCTATATGCTGCGCAATAACTCTTTTTATATTGTAATTTCTTTCTGTTATATCAATAAAAAATACCTATTACCGACCAAAAAAAAAATTTGTTGTCCGTCCCATCACTCGTTAAAGTATTAGAATTCATGAAGTTTTGCTATTTTTAATTTTTTCGCTTTCTTAATCTATGGGAGGGGAGGATTGGCATTATCTTTTTCCATTCACTACATTTTGTAAGAGATTTGTGCTTATGCTATTTTTGTATTTTTAATAGAAACATATGCCATACTTAGCCAGTCCTCAAATAAGAAACAACTTCTCTAAGAAAAATACCAATTTGTAAATAATCTTGCAAAGAAAAAATATTTACAAGGAAACTGATCAATAAATTCTAATATATGGATAAGATGAATCATGAAGTAATCAATCAAGAGGTCTGAAATGGATGCTCTTCTTCAGCGGTCTGCTACTAAGGGATGCTTTCCTCATGCTTTACTTTCACTGTTGCAATATTAAATTGTGCTATCTTTTCTACAGCATTAAGAGTTCAGTTTGTTGTTCTTTTCAATTGTTCTTAGCTCTGGTTATATTGTAATAGCAACAATATAACTGGGAGCTTTGGAATAGGGTATTAGCATCCATCAAAGCATAAAGGAGAGGAACTTTGTCAGATGATGTTGCAATTGCCTTGCCACACATGTATGCAAAATGTGAAAGCACAGACAAGGCCAGTGAACTGTTTGACAAAATTGTTGATGTTAGTTTTGTACCACTACATAACATATAGGATTAAACACTTGATACAGGATATCAAACACTCAACCCTCTCTTGAAAAGTAATTACTCATGAAGGACATGAGAAAAACTCCAAGGTTCC
>MU226846.1:25045-45394 GCA_018584345.1 Thuja plicata
TTCTAGATTTTGGGGTTTTTGAAATATTTCAGGACTTAGCCAAATTTCAGGATTCAGTACACCTTCAGCAGAGCTACCTCCCATAATCTATTTCGACTTTCTAAGATCAAATTGAAGCTGGAACAAGATTTCTCAGAGGGTTTACACTTGTTTCATCACGAATCCTTTGGTTTTTATCCCATATTCCTGAAAGATTTAGCACAATTCTCGCCCATGCTCCAGACAGATGTGACTTCTCAGCAGGCTAAAATTGCCCAAAACCAACTCTCAAACTTCACTCGCCGGACCAAGGGGCTTGAAAACTGTCGCCAACAAAGACTACCTAAGACCACTACTCCTACTGCTTGCAAAAGAGGGGGTCCCCATTTACAATGGGGCGATGGTGTGAAAACCTCACAACAAAAATGCCTCAAAGAACTGTTGTTTCATGGAATGCCATGATTGCAGGATACTCACAAAACAAAGTTTCTAAACAGGCTTCAAAAACTTTCAAGAAAATACAGTCAACATGTAAAACTGAATTCCACAATCTTTGCCGGCATCCTTCCTGCCCACGCCAAAACGGGAGCTTTGGAACAGGGTATGGACATTCATCAAAGCATAATGGAAGGGCATTTTCCCTCAGATTTTGTCATTGGGAATGTTATTGAAGGCATGTATGCAAAATGCGGAGCCATATGTTTGGAAAACTGCCTTAAACAAACATTAACTCGTCAAATACAATGGTCGTAGGACATTAAAAACAGGTATGTTGAAAAAGCTTTAAAACTTTTCAAGCAAATGCAATTGGAAGTTGTAAAGAACATATTAATGGAAGAAAATTAAACTCAATTACCTCCTTTCAAAATGAAATATAACACAAATTACATGACTTCAAATACCCCCGAATGACTTATCAATTGTTTAGAAATCTCAAACCCAGAAATATCTTATGCAATACCAAATCTGCATGGAAAGCTCAAACAGAAAATAAATACGTTAAAAGAAACCAAATATCTCCCTCTTACTTGAAAATTTGGAAAATAAAAATTACAACACAGATGTATGATATATTTATCTGAATAATATTTGGGAAAATCTGCACAAAAATTCCAAACTTTACCTGCAACTTGGGCAAATTGGTTCACATGATCATCAAAGTGAGGGCATCATTTGTTTCTTCCATAAACAAAATAATTATCCATCCTTCACGAAACGTCTGACTTACGCTGCCCTTCAAGATAAACAAACACTTATATCAGACCAGAGAACGAAAGAATCAAGAAACTTGCAGAGAAAATTGTATCTACAACACATTTTTTAAATAAGGTCTATGTTGGTGTCTTCAGTTTGAGATGAATGTGGGCAGTGTTGTACATACAGGGTTACTTGGATCCACTAGAACACAGTTCAACGTTGACTAGTACAAGCAAAGGTCTGTGCATAACTTCCTGGCAAGGAGAGATATTAGATCAGTTGGGTACCAAAGAGAAATCCATCAGCATTAGGCACTTCACTGTGAATTACTCAAGGTCATATTATATTTAGGCTCTTAATAATTATCTTTACTTCATGATGAGGATATGAAGCAGTGAAGAAGCATTATAATAATGTTCTACTTTTGATTCATTAACCAAACATTATGTTTTGGTCTACGAAAACCCTTTTTAAGAGTTTCATTTCATTGTAAAAATGATATATAACTCTAAAAGAAAGGTTTTTCTTTTTCAAGAAACAGCTATAGAAATTGAAAAGACTCCTTAAGGGAGGAGTCTTTAAAATGTGAAGGAGGATTTTCCGGGAGATCCAGAATCCGGGAGCCTCTGATGCTCAGGAGGAGGAGATATTTCTTTTTCTGAATTTTAACATTGTAAGAGGGAAGTATCAACAACTCCTTTGGAGAAGGGCACGATCTTCTGTACAGAAACAGAGTCTTTGAACTCTTGGAATTTTGTCTGAGAAATAAAGGGGAAAACTTTTGAAACTGTGTGTTTGTTTGTTTCTCCTTTTCAATTGTTAATTTCCTAAGTTGATTGCAATATTTTCTTGAATTATTCTTCTTGTCATATTGGATCATGGATGTGCTTATTTAGGAACTTTGAGTCTTGAATTCCCACATAATCTGAAGAAGACTATCATTGGATGGGTGAATTTTATGTCATTTATATCAATTTCTCTTTTACTTTAAACTTAGTCGCATTTGTATCATAGCTATGTGCAAGTGTTAGTTTTCCTTTCCTGCTTTTTGGTTAAAAGCATACCCCAAAAATTCCAAAATGATACCTTAAGAGGGAGCTGTACCTTCAAAATTCAGAGGAAAGTTGTCATTTCAATGAGAACTTCTCAACTGTTTGTTAGCAGATTGTTCTTACCTTTGGGCAAAGAGAGTCAAACTATTCATTATTTTGAAAGGACAAATCTGCAAACTAACACTTGTCGAAGACCATTAAAACTAAGATCAATAAATCATAGCATCATCAATATTAGGATCAATGCATTGGAGCATATTCCCTATAGTCAACCGTGTTATTGGAAATGCTTGTAAGCTGCAATCCCAAGGATAAGTGAGAGCATGGAAGGATCTGTAGTCCATTCCATCCCTCAGTCTACCTTGGAGGCTGACCATCCTTGATCAAGCCCAAAAGGATAGAACGGATTTGTGGTCCATCCAGCCTCCCAACCCATGAGAATGGCAAGACCTCCAATCCATCCATCTTGGGGTGGTGTGGTTGATACAATGCATGGAGACTGCCCTCCTCAACCAAAGCCCAAGAGCATGAAATGGAATTCTGGTTCATTTGGTCTCTTGGGCCACGAGCATGGCAGGATCTCCAATACATCCATCTTGTGATGGCGTACTTGTTGAAGGATGATTGGTACTTCAGCTCATGAATTTGGAAGGTTGGCTGTCCTTACTATCTGCAAGACACTGCCTTAAGTTCATATTGATGCTCAAGGAATTTTTTAGAGTATTGCTGATTGCTTGATTTCTCTTTAGAATTATTTATTGAATGATTGATGAGTGGATGCTTAAATGATACTTAAATGGATTGATGCTCTAATGTTTGGTGTTTGAATGATGGATGTTCGCATGATGGATATTTGAATGATATCGGAATGATTGATATCAGATCCTTTCTCCACAGGGATGTGTACCCCCCAAAAGTCTGTGTTTTCATGATGGGGACTTTTTTCAGGATGTGGGGATCTGGGGGAATGCTCCCTTGCCACATCACTGACGTTGTTGGGACAATGTCGAGATGCCTGGGATCCAATGTTCCCATGACGTCTTGGGGATGCCTAGGAGTCCCTTGTGGCCTCTAGTAAGAAACTCCAACTAAAAACAGAAAAGGGTGATCAATTTGTGAAAATGACAGTTGTAATGAATGTTTGTGAGGTTTTGAACTCCATGAGGGGCTTTGTTCCTTGACCCTGTTGGGGGCTCTGCCCCTGAACCCCACCAGGGATGTTGCCTCAAGGGGCTCTGTCTCCTACCCCTGCAAGGTACTTTGTCCCAAATCCCCACGATGGGCACTACCCCTTGACCCTTAATTTGCACCCATCATTATTATTAGTGCAATCATTTTTATGTTTATTTCTTGAAATTTCACTTAGTATGCCAAAGTTTGATTTCCAATTCTTATGCTTATTTGTGGTTTGCTTCAAAAGTTTGAAAACTCTGCCCATCATTGTATGTTAATATTTCTATGCAATCATCATTGTCACGTTTTAATGTTTGTTAGTTTAAGCTTTACATAGTATGCCAAAGTTTCATTTACAAATTTTATACTTTTTCCTTGTACATCTTTTTATAACTATTTTTTCAAGTACTATATGTATTTGCGCTACCCCCACCTTCTGTCCCCTCACCGTCCCCAAACTTAGGCCCTTGGTCTCCCTGTCCCCAAAACTCATCCCACTGTCAAGAAACTCCGTGGAACTATGAAGATTCTCAGCCTTGGAACCTTTTGCCCCATCGTTTTATATGTTTTGATTACAAGCATCCAATGTAATTTTGATACTTAAGAGGCATAAGAAGGTGCCACAAGCTAGTCAATTATATAAGAATTAAGAAATTAAAAAATGGAATATTGTGGAAATATAAAATAATTTAGAAAACAATGAAATTTGGGAACATATATGTTTGGTGGGCAATGAGATTAAAATGAACATTATTTATGGAGGAACACCGTGCCTTAGGCCATGGGTCCTGTAGAAATTTAAAATTATAACTTTGGGTAACTGATGCACATTATTGGTAATGCAGGATTTAGATATTTTTTTTCCAGTTGTAAAATGAAATAGGGTGAAAATCTAATAAGATAGTACTTGAAAATGTTTTTGTTTGCTTTCATAGAAAACTTTCTATTTTCCTGGTGTGTGTTCTTCAACTTAAATTTTTTCCTATATTGGTTCTTTCTCATCTTGCTTTGATAAGAAGAATTCTAGTTTGTATATGAAGAGGGTGTATTTTAGGGATTCTTTCTTATCTAATATTTGTCTTTTGATGATTTTAGTGTGCAAGGCAAGGTTTTGTGTTGGCATTTACAACATTGGTTGCTGCAATTCCATGCGTTGAACTGGATGCCTTGGTGAAGATCATTGAGGAGTTATTGGAGGTTACTTCCTCAATGAAGGGTCAGGTCTGAGTTATACTTTACCTGCTAGAGCACCTTTTAACATTGCTGTTCTAAAGTGATAGGGAAGTTGCAGTTGCCAACAGTAATTTACCTTAGCAGTGAACGTTTCTCTTTCAAGAATGAAATAGTGTGTGAATGTTGAACAATTATGTCTGCATTTTGCCAGAGTTGGATATTTGATTCAGTCTGATTAATTACAGGATGTAATTGATAGGTAATATATGTTCAAAATAGAGGTTTCCCCAAGTGCTATCTGGTTTGCCCATGCTTATTAATCTCAATGAAAAGGGATACAAGGTTTGTGATGGCTGTCCATAGACTGTTTGCCCATGCTTATACAATTTGTTTAACAAAGATGAAATATTAAGGGAAGTGGAAGAACATGATTCCCCTTGTTCCTCATTCCCTTAAAATATGGTAAAGAAAGAAATAAGGTGGATGACTTTTCAACTTCAATCCTCCTGGGCACACAAAAGAAAAAAGAAATGTTCTATTATATTATATACAAAACTAAATATTAAAAAAAAATCTATTATACTTTGGATTAACATTTCTAACATTTTCTATCCAGTATAAAACATAGAGTATTAGAATTTGGACGATACAAAACAAAGCATATTTACTATATGCAATGTAGTATATCTTTGCTGTAGCCTCTGACAACACTGCTACGTGGCTTCACAGACCACCTGCAAACTTTCTTGCGCAACTCTCTGTTAACTATTAGAGAGGCTTTGATATCATATTGATAAATCCGGAGCATGTATATATTTATTTGATAATGGGTATATACATAGTGAAATATCTTATCACATAACAGACTTCTGATTGCATTCTCTAACAGAAGCTATTCTTGGAATTCACATGATCCATCTACCAGCTGATCCACACGCATGTGGGATAACTCGAACATTAGGAAAGTAGTAGATCTGTTTTTTTTAAATGCAAAGTTGAACAGAAAGGAGGAATACTCTTTCAAGTATTGTCAAACTTGTGATTTGAAAACTTAGAAATCATTGAATATCAGAAATAAAATACAACTGATGAACATTGCAGATAGTAGTGACAAAGATAATCCAATAGAGTGTGCATAAATAGTAGGGAACGAAGATTGTAAAGCTATAATTATAGGAAGTAGAGGCCTAATAATCCTATTTTTGAGGGAAGTAGAGGCCTAATAATTATAGGAAAGTAGTAGTTCTGTGTTTTTAAATGCAAAGTTGAATAGAAAGGAGGAATACTCTTTCAAGTATTGTCAAACTTGTTATTTGAAGACTTAGAAATCAGTGAATATGAGAAAAAAATACAACTGATGAACATTGCCGATAGTAGCGACAAAGATAATCCAATAGTGTGTGCATAAATAGTAGGGAACAAAGATTGCAAAGTTATAATGATAGGAAGTAGAGGCCTAATAATCCTATTTTTGAGGGATATGAATGGATTTCCTATGAAATAATGTTGGAAATGAAACAGATAGATGCATTTTTTCAAGGAGACATTGTGCATGGAATGTTGGTGCTAGTGACCATGATGATGATGAAAAAAACTAAAAGCAACCACTACAGAAGTAAAGTAAGGTGTTAAAGATGAATATTTTATTAACTTTCACAAGGGTAGTAAAGAAAAGAGAGCTTGATATGTAAGTTGAAAGCAGTGGATGCAAGTTGATATACAAACAGTCAAGGAAGGGTATACACAATCATAACTCAAGTAGGGAAGGTGTTTGAAACAACTCCGACAGAATCAAGAGGATCAAGTAGGATAGGTGTTTGAAACACCTTGATCACCCAAAGCATGATCCGACTATCACTTAATAGGAAGAAATTGTTGAATACAAAGTGGAAAATAATACAATAGAATAATTGATAATGTTGATATATGGGACCATGCTCATTGAGACAACAAATTATTACTGAATTTCTTGCTGCATTTGTTTCAAATTTATCCTTTGCAACCATCAAAACAAATGCAAAAGCCACCGAGGAAGGGGATTTGCTAATATTGGGGGAAGATGGTGCTGTTGTAAAAACTATAGAAATAGGGGATATGGTTCTTCCAATTAAGATGTGAATAAATTAGTAGAGAAAGTATGGAAGAAACTAGGGAATCTCGCCAGCCTAAAAACTTTGCCTCAAGGCGGAACATGAAAGTTTCAAATGGAGTTTGAAGTTTGCTTGGGTACTGTGGGGGTTGTGAGTGGAGAGGAAACCGGGATCGGAACCTAGGATTTTGGGTTCTAGTTGAGGTTCGAAGTTTGAAAGGACTGAATGGATAACAAATGTTAGGGAGCCTGCAATTTCTCAAATATGCCATATCAAGCAAATAGCAAGAAATGCAGAAAGTAGAATATGGAAGTCAAGGTCGATCTTACACAATCTAGTCAACCAAGTAATAACATTCCATAAAAGAAACATACACATGATTTCGACCTACACGTCGAATTAAGTGAGGTACAATAATGAATTTAATTTACAAAGAGTTGACTTAACTGTCATACACATAATGTCATCACATGCCCATAATAAATATACATCAATTACATCAAGGAAGTCGACTGACACGTCGATCTTCATTATATCATGAGAAGTACAATGGAATAACTCATTACATCAAATGTCATACATAAGAGCATAGAAGGATGCCAACCTGCACGTCAGACATCAAGTACAACATAGAACAATGAATACATCAATAAGATACAAGATCATGAAGATCGATCATAATGCATGAACATATATGCTCTTGGACCTCTGTCCATCTACATGTCCTTGTCAATCTGCTATCTCGAGATCGGGGTGTGGCTTAGGTGCTTTTTCCGCTCAACCACGGAGTGGTTAGCTCCCCCGGGGTTCTTCTTGACATGAACGCACCGACCCTGCCCGAGAAGTATAGCAACCCGGCACTGAAGGATCGGATGGATCTGGTGCAGCCGTGAAACATAACTACTAACACGTGTCTAAAAGCACTACTAATCATGGATGTGGCAGAGGGATGGATCATAACCAGCATATTATAGGATACATATGCACAAAAGCTTTGGCCAATGCAATTATCACCAGATTTCTACTGGTAGGTAGAAGTATAAAATAAATCATTTCTACCCTCCCCTGAATTTGCACGTTCAGCACCCTTCCAAAATTAATCTTTCTCACAGAAAGAACAATTAAGCTCATACAGTCGAACAAAGCTAAACTCAATGGTTTGGAAGAATTAAATTAAATTTCTATTCTCAAAGAAATAAATAATTACACTTGGAAAATGATTCATTTCATCTCATGATTTCGAGCTAGTTATCTCTTCTAATAGATGAATTCATATAACTGTGATTCTCTTCAGTAATCAAATTGCAGTGCATTACAGAGGGAAGAGAGGAAAGATGAATAAAACAATCCGCTTCAGTCATAAGGATTGAGGGAGAGAACATGAATCACTTGAGTTCAGGGTTTGATTCCAAAGTAAAATAACTTTTGCATTAACTGAACCCCCTACTTAAAAGTAAAATAGAATAGTCTCCAATTATGATTGTGCACAAAATTGGATTTTTTTTTTTTTTTTGCCAGAACGATTTTTAAGACAAACACATTCTCAGACATTATTAAACTGCAAACTAAGAAAACCGTGGGTTGCAAAGGTTCAGGTTCTATAAAAGACAGACACCTTAATCATACTCAGTGCGGACTTATATAGCTGGAATTACTATACTAAAGGAGATGCTAAACTAATATTTTCAATTAATCGGTCACTTACACCAAACTGCCCTTTCTCTAACCGCAGAACCCTATATATATATATATATATATGAAATGTACACAGGGTAACTCAGACGAACAGCTCTGATACCATATGTAAAGACAACTTAAAATCTTTACATTTTGATTCTTCCAACAGAGTGATTATTACTACAGAAAAAGCTTGAATTTTTTTTATTCGAATCCCTAGCAAGCTAAAATATGGTAAAGTATGGATGAGTGCTAAGTGGTTCACCGCTTCATTTCCAGTCTAAATGACAGAAGCTGAAACCCATGCGTATATATACTTTACAAAGCTGCTAAAAAATTCAATGTGCTTGGCTATTTCTAATACAGCTTTCTTACATTAATGCATTCTTTTCCTATGGTAACTTCTTCTGGGTTTAAAGATTTACTTATATTATAAACAGGCAACCTATATCTCATGCTGCCAGTTCTAAACTCTGAGCACAATTTCCACATCTCCCAGTCCCGACAAGGAAAATGACAGCTATGGCGATATGAAAATCTACAATAATTAAAACTGCAACTGTATTGACTATTGAAAGAAATTCAATGTTTGCTCAGCTCAACAAAAAAACACAGTTATCACCATGCATATATATAACGAAGGCTGCAGTTTTGGTAGCAAGAAAATACATATAGATATTCCCAATTCCATGAATCCGGCTACCTATTTCCATATCAACGGTAGCATACATGAATTGAGGCGTTTTATTTTCATCTACACCAATTTTTTTAATATCGCCAAACACTCATTCATGGTTTAACATCACTCACAATAACAACATATCCATGCTGGACTGTACAAACAGAGGAAATAAGATTTCAGTTTCCATATTGAGAGAAAAGCAACGCAAACTGTTTATATTCACATATTTATTCTTAAATAACAAGCATTTAACCAAGAAGAAGAAAATGGAACCTGTTTAAGGTTTTGATTGTGGAATGAATGCTGCTTTCTGTGTCCAGCTGTAGATAATTCTTTACTTTTCAGCCCACAAGTCCCGTCAATCCCAGCATAGAATTCCTATTTTCGGCTCTGTTTTTTGCTCTTAATTCTTCCTACTTTTCAATAGCAAGGTTCATGTAAAACTGTTTCCTACGAGTTTCTTGCACAGAACTCCATTCTGTGCATGTTCTCCAAGAATCTCCAAATCCTTATTTTATGCCCACTCGTCCCTTATAACCGTTTTTCCTTATCGTCTTTTCTCTTTTTCTTTTTCTAAAACATCTTTCAAAGACACTAAATGGGAGGGAACTTAAATTAAATAAGCTCGCACTGATGGTCATATAAAACATGATTAAACACACACTATCAAATAAATTGAATATTGAATCTAATAAACATAAGGAGTACACTTGCTTTATCCTACCTATAGAATTACTAAGTGGACATGTTGAGACTTGGATTTGAAAAGGGAACTGATGCAAATGCAAAGAGAGACAAGAGGAAGTGTAACAAGCTAAATCCTTAGCAAGATTAAATTCTTACTGCTAAAACAAAGAAAACATGATCCAACATTTAAATGCAAAAATAGTAACTACATTTTTTATTGGGAATAAAAGTATCAAGTGCATTTAATTGTATTCTATAATTGCTCCAGAATATCTCAATATGAATTTATCTTTTCATCTTCTTAATGTAAATACAAGGTAAGGGAAAGGAATTCTTACTAAGCATAATCTTGCATCATAGAATCCACTCTTATCTTTCTTTAATTGCTTCGTAGTATCATGAGGGGCAAAATATCTTTGGGGCGTTTTTACTACCCGACCTTGGATCGACTGATCCCCCTTGGACACTTCCTACTCGAAGTGGCCCGGCCCTACGCAAGGGGTGAAAACATGGTCATAAACAAGCCATTCTGGAACTGGTGTAAGATCCTACAAACCTTTGTCGGTCACACCCTATAGCTGCTGCTAACTTAGTATGACACCCGACTAGGGTTGTATCCGGAGCCTTACGAACTGACTCTAGTTCTCACCCTATCCGACTTGGTTTCGCTTCTTGACAAGATTTCCGTCATCTAATTCAATTCGTAAAAGACTCTTGACTTATCTAGTCCTAGTCATTAACTCTGGAAGTCCAATACAGAAATGGAGTTGATAAACATTCGCTTAATTAAAATTAGTAATATTGTCCCTTCATTCGGGCTAACCATGAACAAGGTTGTGGTTTACAATTCTTATACGAGACTCTTGGAATGTAGGCTTACTAGCCATACCTTTTCCACAGTATCCCATGTCATAGTTATCCGTTGTAACCAATGATATGTATCAATTAATTTGGGTTGATGAACCAACTAACTTTTAATTTTAAGTTCTATAATTAAATCAACTTGAGTTAAGACTTCTACCACTATCTTCACCTTGAATGGTAGCCCACTCACAAGCATAACAAGGAGCGTCCATTGAACTAATTAGCTCAGTCATTTACAGACTACTACATATACATAAAATAAAGTGATGTGTTTACACAAGGCTAACTAAGGGCTTAGTCTCGAGTTACCCATCTATATAACAAAGTGCCCATCTGGCTGTTCTAGTTTATCTTGTTTCAGTTTTGGTGTTACCAATACTCCTCAGTCAAAATAATTAGTTTTCTCGGCTGACTTATTCATGGGTCTTTGTTACGAGGAAACACTGAATTGCAGTTCTTTGTTGTTCACATAGTTTTAATCCGATGCACCTTGAGTCAATCTCTACATAATTATAATTCTCATGATTTACCTTCACCCTAATGAAGATATGATGAACAACCCTTGAGCTAATATGTTCAACCTTTTCTGGGTTTAGAATAAGACTAAATCTGAACCAGCATAGTATGTATAAACAGTTATAGGTAATCAGATTTCACACCATAGACTTGGGATGCTTGTCACCTTACAGCTTTGCATCTATAGTTGTGTTTTCAAACACCAATGTTTTGCTTAGCTTTTAACTAGCTCAGCTATAAATCAGAACAGTAAATAATATTACACGTGCATAATTGACAATTACAGTAAAAGATATTGACAATTTCTTGCATGTATTGTTCTTATTTGAGAACATACTTTCTAAGTTATCCTCAGAACTTAGTTGTACAAAGAGACCAATGCGCTTCTACCCAGCTAAGCTGTCTATTTTATCTTGTATTTGGAAGCCAGCAGAAAGACAACTCATATTCCTTACAATTTCCTATCGGTGCTATTGTCTGAGAGTAAAATGTGTGACTCTTAACTAATAGCTTGCAGCTGGAAGACAATTATGGCTACCTTAGAACAACATTTTCTTTGCTCTTCCTTATTTTTCTTTCCAGAAAACCACCATTTCCTATCTGCGAACTCCCAATGAATACATTTTCTTCTTACAAAATGGTTCATTCCAAAGTCCTTTTCTTTTAACGAAACTGAGAGCTTCCTCAGAATAACCTTCCCGTTCTCCTTCCGATAACCATTTTTCCTCTACATTACAACTTGTAATTTCCTTATATTTCGATTCCTTTCATACATCTGCGATTCACGAGGGATATTAAGCGGTTGTCCCCAAATTCACAATTTAAATTCCATTTCATGGTTCCAGAAATAACGCCACTTCTTCTCATTATGGCTAATGATCGCTGTTCAATTCATTGTGTCGTATAAGCCCTAATGTGGCTGGGGAGAGATATTATATATATATATATATATATATATACTCAACTCCCGTGGTGCTCTTTATTTCTTCCAATAAATTTGATTACCATTTCTTAATTTGGTTTTGAATTCATTTAAAGTGCCACAATTATCATGACGTGGCTCAAAGAGCTACATTCTTTAACATAAATGCCATAGGGAATTTGGTTTCCATAACACAATCAATATGATATATAAAATAATAGAATTAAGGGGTTAAAAGTCATATGCTTATATAACTTATTTCAAATCAATATTTATTCATTTTTTTATGTGTGTGTGTATATATATATATTCAAAATTCGATATATACTAATATGTATTATATTATTATTATTCTTTAATAATTATATATACACATCTGTATATATAAATTTAGTGTGAACTATGCACTAAGAAGACGTCTGGACTCTTATATACAAATACGTGTACACTGTATATAGGTTAAAACTTAACCTTTATACAAGAATAGGGTCAATAGACCGAGCAAGGATCTATGTCTAAGGCGAAGGGTCCTATCCAAATTGGATTGCTATCAAATCGACTAACAGACACCCAAGGATCATCTAAGAACCTAGTCCAGGCTTGTATCCTAGGCTTGAATTAACCATGACCTTGCCAGTTCTTACCAGTTCTGGAATCCAGGTAGCTTCAGTTCATAACCATTTGCACCCCCCTTTCCCGGTGATACTTTCTCCCCCCTTTCCTCAGAGGACGAATAGTTCCTGCATCCACTTGTCGAGTAAAAAGGGTAGTTAGTCTGTATTCATAGTTATCTCAACTTTTATATATATTGGCAATAATCAAATTACATACTCAAGATAAGAATGAAAATCATTATATTATTCCTCTTAGCTGAACTATTGTTCCAAGAAAGCAGGAAATGAAAACCAATTACCATCTAGGGCATCAATGTAAACAAAACCATTGTTTAGGAAACCAAATACCATTTAGGGCATCAATGTAACAAAACCATTGTTTACGAAAACCAAATACCATTTAGGGCATCAATGTGAACAAAACCACTGTTTCCGAAAACCAAATACCATTTAGGGCATCAGTGTAAACAAAACATAAAAAGTTTCAGTGGTCAGGAGGGATGTGACAGGAAGGCAGAGTGGGGGAGGAAACAAGGATCTGGACCCTTCGGTTACAAGTTCGTTGAGAGTCTCAAGGTCGGTGAGGAAATGAAAGGTAAGGTAAAGTTAAGTAATGAAGGGTGGAGGGAAATGGGGAATGAGAATCATAAGTTTTGGTCCAAACTTCCCATTGGTACTTAAAGTTCTAAAGGGAAGTGGGGAGAACTTTGTAAGGGCAGAAGATAGGGTGGAAATGCGAATCTAGAGGATCTAGGGGTTGGTTTCAATGTCCTTGAGACCTCCAAAAACTCAAAAAAGCTAGAAAATACCAAAGAAGGTCCAAATAGTTGGGCATTGACCACAAAGGCCCCCCATTAAAATATTATACTATGGGAGTTTTTGATGAAAACACTTTGAACAAACACTCTTACAAACATTTCAACATAGAGGACCCAGTTCGATTTATCTCAGATTGGTTGTCAATGGTGAGTGAGATAGGGTCAAATAAACATCACGAGTACAAAACAAAGATAATTGTGACAACAAACTGGAACATCTGAACCTACAATTGCTTATAGTTAAGTCTGTACATATTAGGTTTGCACTTGCGTCCTTCCTGCTTTCTTTTGCTATTAGTTTTTCTCTTGAGTATGCTTTTCCATTCAACTATGCTCTTACCTTGATTGTGACAGTTTTGAACTTATCCATCTTGTCATGCCTTCCATTTGGCCCCTGCTCTGTTATGCTCGACCCCTGATACTCGATATTTTCACCTATATTTTTGTAGTCTTATTAAAAATGTTCTTTTATAATTGAAAATGAATATTTTAGAAATCAGTGGGTAATGAATTGATTATTTCTGACACGAGCAATAATTGATATTATTGCTATTACTTGAGGTTTGCAATGGGAATCATTGCTTGAAATTTCAATCTTTTGAAATGCTTCCCTATTGTGCTACCAATCGTAACATTATCTCTTACAGTTATGTTTAAACTCAACGAATTCAGCATTTTGAAAATTTTAACATCCTGCTACTACTTGTCTCTGTGACAGTGTTTGTTGTGTACCGGGTACCCTCTCTATTTTTTTTGCATTAATGTATTGGAGCTATATAGCCTAATAATTTTTCTGCATTTTGCAGGAAGCCAGAGAAGGCCTTTTAGGTAAATTGTTTGCATATGGAGCATTGGTAAGATCTGGACGTTTAGAGGCAAAGAACGTTCTTGCTTCAGAAGAGGGTGCTGGATTTGCAACAGATCTCACCCAACACGTCCTTGAACTAGCAGATAAGAAGTGTTTTATGCGCGAACCAGCTGTTGCCATTATTTTGGATTTGGTTGATAGGGTATGTTCTTATGATCTCAAAGAAATATGCTCACATGTATGGGTTTTAACTGGTCATATTCGTAGTTACTGATTTCAAAATTTTTGATTTGGTTTGGAAGGTATTCCCCCCCCACAACCCCCTGGAAATCCACATTTTTGAAAAAAAAATCAGAAATCTGCAAATTTATAAAGGATCTCCTGAAACTTCTTTAGGAATTGTAAATTTAGGATTGAATCTGACAAATCAAACCAGTCACAACAATTTGGATCTGGCTGGATTTTGAACAGATCCAGACAGATCTTGTAGCTATGGCCATATTTGTCTCATTGTGTTAGGTTTTCTATCTTAGAACCGTGTACATTGAGAATAGTTTTTAGATTATGCCGTCTTTTAAACTGCACTCCAAATTCAATATTGTCAAAATGTTTGAATCTATTTATTTTCAACAAAGAGGGAGTTATTTTGTTGAATGGCTTTTCCTTTCTGCAACTTATTCTTATTGCAATCATTATCATAGTAGCTTTACAATTGTTTTTCAATTTCTTCAGTTGTTTTACATGATGTGATTATTCTGCTATTAGATTTTATGGCTTTAAAAAGAACGAGTTAGGTGTTAAGGACTGTACAAATTTCATAGCTCAGCCACAATGGGATATTTGCTTGTTAGTGCCAGTTGTGCGGGGTAATGGTCTAGTTTTTATAATGATAGTTTTTGGAAAACTTGTGTAAAGAAAATCAGTTAATATCATTCAGTGAATAGGGAATGAGTTTAAGTGAAAGCAAGACAGATGCACAATTTCTCTTAGTTCTGGCTACCATTTTGTGAAGCATTAAAAGATTAAGTATTGCAAGTAGTAATGGTTGAATGGGATCTATATATGTTGGTTATTAAGTTTTTAACTTGGTTTCTCTACTACATATTCTGTTAAATTTGCCTGCTTTCAAAGTCTTAGGTTTTAGTATTTACTAACGTAATATACTTGTTCTAGTTTTGCAGGTGCCTAAAAGAGTGCTTTTAACTAGAATAATGAAGGCTCCGCTCTTAAAGGAATGGTTACAAAAAGACCCTGTAATTGGAAATCCAGATGCACTATTGTTAGCTTTAAATTTTTTTGACAAACTTCCTTTAGAGATGAGAAATTTATGCAAGATGATGCCACCTGTGTGCAGCTTGAGTGACCTATTCACCCCTGATAATATGCTATTTCTTGTTCCTTCATTGAAGGTAATTGTAGATTGACAATCATATAATACATGCTAGTTAATATTTATGTACGTAATTAATAATGCAATATCTGTTTCTTATTGAGTGGCATTTTTGGATTGCAGGAAGCATCCTTCTGTCATCCTCGTGTTCACTCTGTCTGGCAGGCCCTATTAGACATTTTGTTTATAGAGCTAGCAAAAGTCACGAAGCACCCAATTTCAAGTCATTCTTCTGAGAAAACAAAGAAAAGCCAAAAGCGCAACAGTGCAGAAAAGAATCTTGCAAAGAAGCTTGCTTGTTTTTGGGAAGTGGTGGTTGAAGGAACACTTCTGCAATCATCTCATGATCGAAAGCATTTAGCTATTGATATTTTCCTTATGATACTTCCAAGAATACCTGCATCATTTGTTCAAATATTTTTGTCCAACAAGTTTGTACAGTGTTTACAGGATGTTTTATCAGCCAAGGACAGTCATCTTTACAAGTTTGGTAAGCATTGCTTGGAGGAAGTGGTAAATTGGTCTATTGACAATGATGAGCGCCGAGTAGCGGTGGTTATAGCTTTGCAAGTAAATAGTGATGGAAAGTTTGATAATATTTCCAAAACACAAACAGTGAGAAAATTGCCAAGTAAGTTTGACACGGCTGGAGGATCCTTATTATTTTTGCAGAAGTTGACTGGCATATTTCTGGAAGGAAGCCACCCTGAGATAGATAAAAAAAGTTATCCAGATAAGATTCATGCAGTGGAAGAAGATGAGGCATCAAACCTAGGGATCAAGTCCATGGATAAGGACGATGAAAGCTCACTGGGAACAGCAAGTGACTCAGATGATGTTCTGAGGTCGTGGATAGTGGATTGCATTTATCATCTTTCAAAAAATGCTTCTCTTGAACCTGCTGCGAAATTTCCTCTTCAAAAGGAGATATTGAAATTTCTTGCTGTGCAGGGACTATTTACTGCATCTCTAGGTATAGAGGTAACATCTTTTGAATTGCAGGAGAAGCTAAAGTGGCCAAAGAAATCCGCATCAGTCCAAATAAGGAGGCTTTGCATTGAGCAAATGCAGCATTTATTAGCAGATGCACAACGCTTGTTGATTTCAGAAAAACATGCAGAAGTAGATGAGAATATGCAGCATGAATTGAGTCCATTGGAATCGAATGACTTGGGAGCATATGCAATGTGCTTTCTGGGGACATTGCAGAATATCCCGTCAGTCTCTCTATTTTGGCCCTTGAGTAAGGATGATGAACATACATTCAACAAAATGCTTGATGCAGAAGCACAACTTTTTCGAGCGGTTAGTTGTATTATGATCTAAGGGTTCTACTTATCCTTATGGAACTTACAGAAATGCATGTTTGAATACATTTTTTCTTTGCTGTTACCTTTTTTAAATAATCTGATCTTTGAGATATCCTTGTTGCCTGCTTCATTCTGTGATATGGGGGTTCACATTTGTAGAATTTTATGATTTTTTTTCCATTTGTGATTTTAGTGCATATGTTAAGAATCATGTAATTATAAGCAATGGTTAATTAATTTACACATCATTTTCTTACTAGCATCATAATTTGTGTTGTCTGACACTTGGTCCATGTTAAACCTTCATCCCTCTAATTCTAATCTTTTTTGGAAATTAATCTTACACAGGCCCATAAAGGTGGGAGTAACATCAGGAGAATGCAAGCAATGCGCTTCTTGCTTATACAATTGTTACTTCAAATTCCCCTTAAACGTGGGGAAATTTGTGAAACAGCTACTGAACTTCTGATATGCTGCAAGGAGGCATTTGGTAATGTTATAGATCTTGATGTTGAAAGCGACAATGAGGATAATTTCAGACCTGCTTTTATGGATGTTCTTATAGATGCATTGCTTTCTTTGCTACCTCAGTCATCAGCTCCTGTGCGTGTGGCTGTTGAGCAGGTATCTTTATTTTTCGAAGACCATATTGCACGGAGATTTCCTACCCATATTTGATATTTTTAAAATCAAAGTTTTCATTTCTTTATTGTCATGCAGGTGTTCAGGTGTTTCTGTGACAGTATAACTGATTCAGGAGTAATGAATATTCTGCGAGTTGTGAAGAAGGACCTGAAACCACCTCGACGTAAACCAATTGTTCTTGGGGATAGTGATGAAGAAGATCCTATAGAAATTGAAGAATCTGAAAGTGGTGATGAAGCAGAGGAATCCGAGGATGAGGAACATTCTGATGATAATCTTGAAGAGCAGGAGAGCAAAGATCAAACCGAACCAGTACTTGAAGAGAAAACTGCCGAAGGAATGGGAGACTCGGATGACATGGATAGTGAGTTTGATGATGATGCAATGTTCAGATTGGATACTTATCTTGCCCAGATTGTTAAAGATAAAAGTAATGCAGTTGGGAGTGATACTGCCTCATCACAGCTAGTGAATTTTAAACTACGAGTACTCTCTCTTCTAGAGTTCTATCTGCAAAGGAACTCCAATAAACCGATTGTTTTGTCTATTTTCTCATGTTTGCTGCAAGCTTTTGTGAAGAATTCTTCTCCAACAGAAGGAAATGAACAACTTGCCAACCGTATTGGGGTTATTTTAGAGCGTAAAATTTGTAAAGCAAAAGAGTACCCCAAAGGTCTGGAGGTGAACTTCTCGCTTTTGGAGAGTCTTTTGGATAAGGTTCTAAAACTGGTCTCCCGTCCTAAGGGCAAAAAGGTTGAGTCTTTGGCTCAGACATGTACTTTCTGGCTCTTGAAGGTTATACGTGGGAATTTGAATGATGCCAAGGTAGATGAGGTTTCAAAAATCTTCGTTCCATCATTAGAAGGTTTCTTTGCCAGCAAAAAATGCTGTCTGAAAGGAGGTTTTTTGAGGGAAGTGTTTAGACGCCATCATTGGTTAGGCATTGCTTGTTTTAGAGTGCTTGTTGAAAATTTCCTAAAAGCCAAATCAGAATTCCTACAATGTGAAGCTTTATCAATTATGGACACACTTATAAGGCCCATGATCAGCAAATCTTCACAGAATAGTCGTCAAAATTTGCAATTTCTTGAGGTGAATTTGTCTCAACTAGCTGAGTTGATCCGGCATCTTTTGCAAAGACAAGCCAAAAAGGCCTTCCGATTGCAGGCGCTTCAATTTTGCAAGGGAGTTGTTGAAGCAATACAACTTATGAAACTCGAGAAGTCCTTTGCTGAGTTGCTTCAACTTCATCAACTTATCAAGCCCGAGTCATATATAGGAGATCTCTTACGAACAAAACTTGGTTTAGATACATGAAATTTTAAACGTGTTGTTCTTCATTTTTTTTCAATGTTTGCTAATGGATAAAGTGAAGAGCTGAAATGCTTTTAAACTCATAAAATAGACACTATTTGATTCGGGCCTATTTTTGTACAGAATTTTTAGCGCCTTCATTAAATTATTTTATCCGTGGTTTGTGTGTTGCGTTTACAAATACAATGGAGAATTTTTGTCCCCTTCTCTTGAATGGTATCCTTTTGTAATGTCCCGATTCAGGAACAATGCAATAATCACAAAATGCAATGCTTTTATACCACTTGTGATGTCCCCTCAATTTATCTCTTAGGCATTTGTTTTTACAGGATTTTTTCTGGATTTTGGAGAGTATCCCACAACTCTGTTTCGGCACGATTGGAATTGTGATTTTGCTGTGTGTATTTATTCCCTCTCTCATTGTCTTGTTATATTGTTTGCTAGACCTTTGGAGGCATGATTGTGTCTATTGTTGAGTTGCATATTGTTTTCCGACGAGGCTGCACAAGACTGGTTCTGATTCAAACATTAAAAGCATCCTTAACGTGCTTCTGCGAATGTGAAGTTTCTTTTCTAAAATCTCATCGAATTTAAGGCAATTCCATCCCCATTAAAATGGGAATCTACAACATGCTGTTTTACTTTTTCCATAATAGTGCAAGTGTAGGTGCAAATACAAATCACATCAAGGCATCTATATATATCATCCAGCACGCGGCATTCCTTTTGTCAGCGCTTTATCACTAACTGACAATTCCCCTCTTTCTTTAAAATCTTCTACACCTCTGCATTTTAGTAGCCTAATAGCAATGCCGCATATTATCGAAGGTCTTGAGACTAGTGAAATTACGCTTCTGGTCATTGGTATTTTGTTTAGTTTTGAAATTTCTGTTTATAGCTGCGTTGGATGATTGGGTTCCACCCAGGAATCGCGTCTTCCCTCTCTGTAGTTAGCCTCTTTTTCATCTGTTTTTTTTCTCCTTGCTGTAGGATCTCTTCGTTGTTTATGAGGATCTTTTTATGGTTAGTCTATTTTTCATTTTTTTTACTCCCATTGCGAGCCACTCCCCCTAACCATGCCTCTTTCTTTTCTTCAAGCCCATCTCTTATACTTCAGTGGTTTCAGGGAATAAGAACGTATTCTACTCTCACAGAATTCTAAATTAGTAAGTTGAATTTCCCAATTAAAAATAAGAAAACCCAGTTTGTCTTTTTCTTGATTTGATTTCTTTTAAGTATTGAGGTAGTCTTTTTAATTCATATATTTCAATTATAAAATTAATATAGTAGAAATGATTATTAATAATCAATAACAAACACAGCAATTGAAACATAACCTATTTATTTAACTATTATTATAAATTAATCATAAACATGAGAAATTTGTACATTATTAACAAAAATAATGACTATATATATATATATATATATATATATA
>MU226846.1:45981-70063 GCA_018584345.1 Thuja plicata
CTTCCCATATTTTGGCAATTCTTTTTATTATTATATATATTATATTGTAAGATTAATGATATATTATTATATCAATTTAATAATATATCCTATTTTGTTATTATTATTTTTTTAGATAAGTGATAAAGATTTTTATTAATATAAAAGAGTTTCAGATACATTTATCATAATAAATGGCCTCAACTTCGCTAGAATACCATATTAAACATCATGACCCCACCTACACATCATCTCCTCCTTGATTTTGTTCAGCATCACTACACCTTTGGTGTCCACTCTCTCAGTAACATGCTTCTTCGGAGAATGTTTCCTCTTCCTGCTACGCTCCTCCAACCGCTTCATCTCATCTTGCTTTATAATGAAGACCCAACTCCATCCACCCTTCACATGCTTCACAATTTGCTGCATTTTTGGAATCGAGGTCCCCAAAATAATAAAAAGGTTGTATTTCACCAGTCGAGCCTTCAACCAACTGTTAAACACCATTGCTCGTTCGAAACCCAACACCCAATTCAGCTCTCCCCAACCACAACAGAACACCACTACTACATATTGGCTTTAGACACATACGCACCACTCTAAAAACTACCTCATTACTTTCGGCCAACTGGAAGGCCCAGTGTAAAACTGTGACGAAATGTCTAAATTCGTCCGCGCACGACAATCCCTCAACATGAAATTAGAAAGTTAAAAAATAAAATTTCTATAATCATCAATCAACTCTTTAATGTTCTAGTCATGTAAAGCCACACCAATGTTAGACAACTTATCTGCTATACCATTGCCATCTCTAAGTGTGTGGGACACTTTAAAATCTTCAAACTCCTCTAGAAACCTTTTGATTCTCCTAATATACTTCTCCAAATACCAAGTACCCATGTTACCTTTAGCAATCCCATTTATTACAATTTGAGAATCGCCTTGAAGATGGATCTTCCTTGCCCCACATTTCTTAGCTAGCTTAATAGCGAAGATTGCTAAACTCTTGGCCACATTATTCGTACCCTCAGGTAAGGGCTTCACACCTAACATCTGAATATTATGTTGAGCATCCTTAATCACACATCGAACACCACTTTTTCCAGGGTTTCCTTTCGAGGCTCACGTCAAAATTGACCTTCCTCCAATCAAGACCCAAAGAAGCCCCATCCACCTCTTCTACCACTACAGGAGGATCAACACTCAAAGATCCCGGAATAGGCCTAAAAGTAACCAAGGGCCATCGAGACTGCAATCTAGAGTCGCTCCTAGTAAAGGGAACCTTCGCGACATTAATCTGAGATGCATAATTACTTACTAGTTCTGAAATTGCTCTTTCCAACCGTTGCAAAAATGATCAATTGCCTCCACTTTGTCTTGAAAAACTCTCATATTTCTCTCCTTCCAAATCTCCCACACCACCGTGGAAGGAGCCAAAGACCATATTGCTGCAAATGTAGATTTGTCACAATTCAAAGGCCACGAAACAAGCCGATCTCTAATCTTGTTAGGAAGAGGACCAACCCACCCTAACTTGCTTAAAACAAATTCCCAACACCTCTGTGAGAAATCACAATTGAGGAGCAAATGATCTATATTCTCCTTTGCCTAATGACATAGAAAACATTTGAAAGGCCCAACAAAACCCAATCTCTACAACCTTTCACCTGTCAATATCCGGCCTTTGGCAACCAACCATGTAAATGCCCCTGCTTAGGTAGGCAAGCCCGACTTCAGCGAATCCTAAGAGCCCACTTCTCCCATTGAGCTTCGGTTTCCAAAAGCACGTACCCCATTTTCACCGAATACTCAGCATTCTTCGAGAAACACCAAATGATTTTGTCATCTTCCTCCAATAACGAAACATTCCTTTGCCTGAGGAGATAATTGAAATGATCCAAATCTTCCCCGCTGAGATCCAAATCCCGAGGAGATAATTGAAATGATCCAAATCTTCCCCGCCAAGATCCAAATCCCGAGGATCCCGCCAATTGTAAATTTCCCCATCCATAGGAGACTCCACATCAATGAAGTCTCTAACACTCAACCCCCACCTCTGCTTAGACAATTGGATGATATTTCTATTATCCACAAGAGTTGACAATTTTTCCATTCCATCCCAGGAATCATCCCAGAAATCAACCTTTCTGCCATCTCCTCTCTGCCACGAAACATGATCCGTGATGATGTGCCTGCAGTTGGTAATAAAATTCCATATAGCCGAGCCCCGAGGTCGAATGGTCAAAATTCTCTGTGTCCCCATTGTCCAAATATTTTCTCTTAAGGATCTGCACCCATCTTTGATGCGTTTTTTTATTATAAATTTTCCACACAAGCTTCACACCCAGAGCATCATCATAAGTCTCCAATTACACAGACCAACCCCACCACATTCCTTTGGTTTACAAGCCTGATCCCAGGACAAAAGTGGAAAGTTGTCTTGAGTTCATTTCCATTCCACAGAAACTTCCTCATACGCTGCTCGATCTGTTTGAGTACTTTAACATGAATACAGACACATGACATAGAATATATAGGCAAGGCCAAAATCACAGATTTAAGCATTGTGATCCTTCCTGCAAGAGTCAACCACTTGGACTTCCACCCCTCCATCTTCCATGAGCAACCTTCCACCAAATGATTCCACAATGAAACTTTCCCAGCCCAACAAATAAAGGAACACCCAACAATTTACCTGGAAGAGAGCCGATTCTAACACCAAAGATACCTGCTATATTCTGTTTCAAATTTTCTGTAACATTAAAAAAGTAAATCTCTGATTTATGCCAATTGATATCCTGACCCAATACTTCCTTATACGTATCCAAAATGTACATGCTTCATTGCCCTAGCCTCCCTCAAAGTCTTTCCCATAAAAAAGTATCATCAACAAACTGGGAATGAGAAATATGATCCAAACCATCCACCATTTTCACACCTTTCCATAAACCTTGAACTTTTTGTTTAGCTATGAATCTCCCTAGAACCTCGTCCAACAAGATAAAAAGAAAAGGTGATATTGGGCCACCTTACCTCAACCCCCGGGAAGTCAAATAAAAATCCTTGCGGACTCCCATTGACCAAGATCGAAGCCTGAAACCCGTTAGTCATACCTCTAATCCAACTAATCCACTTTTGATCGAAACCAAATTGTTCTAAGACTTTGCATAAAACACCCCCATCCACCCTATCATACGCCTTTCTAATGTCCAATTTGAGTAACATAGAACTACTCTTACCCGTTTTAATGGAGTGGATCGCCTCGTGAGCCACAATGATGCCATCAACAATATTTATGCCAGGAGTAAAGCCACTTTGCTTTGGTGAAATCAACTTATCCAACACTTTCTACAGCCTATTAGCCGCCACCTTTGTGATAATCTTATAAATTGTGTTGCAAAGCGAAATTGGTCTGAAATCTTCAAAGGCCTCCACCTTATCCTTCTTCAGAATCAACGCCACTAGGGTGTTGTCAAAATCTTTAAAAACAAAACCATAAGATCTAGATTCTTCTACAACTGCAAGAAGGTCCTCCTTGATCACATCCAAAAAATTGTGATAAAAGGCCTGAAAACCATATGGGCCTGGAGATTTATCTCCTCCCAAACCAAAGACCACAACCTTCAACTCCTTCATCGCAACCAGATCCGTCAACATTTTATTATCCGCTTCTGACAAACTCGGGGCAATCACCTCAAGAATCTGATCCCTACCATCACCATAAGCTCTTCCCTCTTCATTCCATAGCTCTGAAAATAAATCCTCAGCCAACCTGTTAATATCTTCGAAATCCTTCACTTCAACACCCCGACTGGACCAAATCTTAAAAATCCTATTGATTGAATGATGAGTCTTTACTGAACACTAATTTATTTTTTGTGTTTTGGTCCTCATCTTTCAACCAAGACTCTAGATTTCCGCTTCCAAAACATCTCATCTCTAGCTAAAATTTTACGAAACTGCAACTTCAAATCCTTCTATGTTACAAAGTCAACAACATCCATACCATTCTGAATAATTTTATTGTTCAAAGCCTCTAGACACTGCTCCAAGGTTTTCTTTTCAATAAAAATGTTCTTAAAGTGGATTTTGTTCCAAGCTTTAAGTCTTCGTTTGATGAACTGCAACCTCTTAAAAAATGTGAAACTTTTATTACCTTCCACCTGTGGTCAAGTTTAAATAGATCCTTGGGGGCAGTAAAGTCTCTAACAAGATGCAAAGAAACAAGGAATTGATCTGTACTTGTTAAAGGCATAATTTAAGCTTCATAGTTTATTTGCATCGCACGCCATTCCCCATCAACAAAGAAACGATCTAGCCTTTCAACAACATTGGAGAAAACCAATCTTCGATTAGTCCAAGTAAACTGACCATTTTTAGTTCTCACTTCCCACAATCCATTATTAGAGACAAATTACTTAAAATCTCTTTGAATCTTGCCAATCCGCCCTATACCACCCCTCTTATAAGAAGTGTTTAAGGTAGCATTAAAATCACCAGCTAGGATAAAGGACCCCTACTGAAAAACCTCCAAAACCTCTAAAAGCTTTCCCCAAAGCTCCATTTTCTCATCTGTCCACGTAGGACCATAAACATTAATCAAATGAAAGGAGACATCAAACATCAAATATTGAACCCTCACCAATTGCCAATGTGTTGCCTACTAAACACAATCCACCTTCACCGTCCGAGGATTCTGAATAATCCCCAAACCGCCCGAAGCCCTAGCAGAATCAACAAAATATCCTGACCATTTGAACTTGACACCTAAGAATTTCGCAGCAACTTCCTTATTCACCTTCGTTTCCTACAAGCACACCACATCAGGTTTCGTTTGATCAAAATAATACTTGATCAAACACCTCTTATCATGGGCATTGCAGCCTCTGATGTTCCACGTAAGGAGCCTCATTGCTCCCTAGGAGAGAACAAGTCTCTCCTAGATCTCAATTTTGTTTGTCCCTTCATGCTACCCGCTTCCTCTAGCAATTTGTGGACATATTTATGCCTCCTCTGTTTCTGACCTCCCATATTGGCCTTCTTAACCACCACTTTGGACCTATTTAGGGATCTTGGAGAAAGCATACCATATTCATCCATGTCTCCCTTCTCAGACTCAAAAACCTCAACCACTGCTCTAAACTCTTCCTCCACATAGCCACTACCCTTCAAGGCCTCCTAGCTCATCCTTGAAAACAATCTCCGTATTCCTATTCTCCTCCTGGCGTGAAACGACCAGTTGGTCTAAATTTTCATCTAAAAGTTGCCACTCCAAGTTGATAGCTTTAAGAAGAGAGCTACCATCTAATGAAGAGTTGACTATCACATCTTGATGGGTCATCCAATTAAGAATCAAATCTTCCACTTGAACCTGATAAAGAGTGTTCATCCCAGGGAGTTAAGGGGGTTGTTCTGCCACCGAACCATCATAAAATAACCATCTCCCGAGAAGAACAATCATTGCCTTGAATAAATATTTCATTACTTTTCATTGTCCCTACCAACAACTCTTCCATTCCTTCACCACACGTCTCCAAAGAGTTCTTCAAACACATAGATTCCTGCAAATCTAGTTGACATCCTCCCCCGATGACGCCTCACCTTTCTCTGTTGAGAAAAACCCATCCCCACCCGAGGAACTCTTTGCTGGTCTAATCTCCACCCCTCCCTTGTTACTGACGGCCTCACCTTCCATACCATTTTTCTATATCTGAGCCAACAAGGACTCACCTTTTTTGGCTTCTAAACCTTTTTCTTTCCCATCCAGAAGACACTCCTTTGTCCCATGGCCTCATTTTTTGCACTTGTCACATTTCTCTATGATTTCTTCTACTTCTATCTCTTGCCACCAATAACCTTCACAGGTTTTAATCCCGATCGCATGAAGGAGAAGAGGATGAGGCTTCCATACAATGTAGAAACAAACATACATACTGTAGTCCTTTTTTCTGAATAACCTCATCAATGCACATAAACTTCCCTAACTTATCACTCATCTGCCTAAAAATGTCCTCATGCCAATACTCGTGAGGAAGATTATACAACCGAACCCATATAGGCACTTCTTCAATAGAATCTTGCTTAGGGTCGAAGTTAGGAGTCCAATCTTTTATATAAAGCCCAATACCACCCATTAAAAAAGAGCCATTATTCATGATACGATCCTTTTCTCTATACTTAACCAGGAAAAAGCCATTAGTAAGGGTTTTCAAAACAAAATGCTCACCCGATTGTGGTCTACCCATTTACGAATCTGCTAATAAGAAAACCATCCTCCACCCCATTTTATAAAGAAACCAGTCTCCCTTAGCTCACAAATATTTTCTTTCCAAATCTCTGATTCAACTCGAATGTCGATCACTTGATTATCCACCGTGGTTGGGCGAGGCTCAACGTTCTCCTTAGCTGGATCCTTTTGTTTAGGCTTCCAAGTTTGTCGATCGCCGCCTTGCAATCCAGTCTTAGACCCGTTAAAAACCCTATCATGATCCCATTGAGACCGACTGGTTTGGGAATAAGATCTTTCATTCCTTCTTTCAAATCTGCGAAAACCATCTCCTATTTTCAGAAACTCCCAGAGCCGCTGAGGAGGGCACCATGGGAGGGAACCTCCTCGCCTAACATAACCACTCCCTGCAAAATCTGATCGATTTCCATCGAAGAATTCCTCACAAAACCCTACTCTCCTCCGCCGCTCCATTTCTTATGTTTTCTATTTATTATTATTTATTGAATTTTATTTTTACATTTACATTTTATTTTATTATTATTGATCACTTAATTATTAACTATTATTCATTAATATATATTATAATATTTTTATGTTCATCTATTAATATATAACATCGTATTATAGATTAAATTATAATTTATTATTAATTTGTTCATTAATTTATTTTATTATTTATTATTATTTATATTCATATTTTAATTTTAAGTATTATTTATTATTAAATATTTTTACAGTCATGCTTAATTGACTTTAGTCTCTTAGACTCTTTGTCGAATTGGTGTGCAATAGATATGGATATGTGAATAGGGCTTCAATTTGGGGATATGACACCTTTCTGCTTCCATTTAGCACATATATATCTACTTTTAAACAAGTTTTATGGGTGCTAAATGGAGAGTGAGAAATATTTTTGGTAATGACAAATGAAGTTAAGGGACTTCAAATCTGCAGAATAAAGAACATGCATGACTGCTCTTGCATTAGACAATGAATATTTGTTTTAAAAGGGTGACCTGTATTTGGACATGTACGCTGGATAATTGATGATAACCAATGCAAGACAATCAAATAGATCATGGCCGTCCATTTTGCCTTATTTTAATTCACTGTATTTTATTTGTTTGTCGTATTAAATTATTTATTCATATAAATGAATGATAAAGCGCCTCCATTCTTTCCAGAATTATTAATGCCAACTTCTCAGATATTTTAGTACTTGGCTAGTGTACTGTCATATTCTCTTTCTTATAACAGAGTACACAAAAAAAAACTAACCATCTTTTTTTCTTTCATCTACAACTACAAAATTTGTGAATTCAACAGCAAAATTTGGCTTCTCACCCATTCCATGTCGGAAATTAGGATCAACAATTTTAGATGCTGCAAGAAGAGTAGTCATCAACACTACTACAAAAAGGATTGGTAGTAGGATTGTTTCAGTGTACCTGGGCAGTTGTCTCGTCTCATCATTGAAAATTTCAACAAGATTTACTAAATTAAATCAACAAAATACAATCAAAATAAAACATGCTATTAAGAAAAATGAGTATCAATTTGGTGTACTGTAAAATCCCAACACTTGTAATCAAACCAAGAAAATGTATACTCTGAATATCTCCATTATAATAGAGATGAGCTATGGAGTTCACAAAAACACATTTACAGTTGTATGAGTTAAAGTAGCATATCTATTTCAACTAAAACATTAACACTAAAAATTTACTATGTATGCTAAAAACCTACAAAATGAAATTGCTTGATCTTAAATTTATCAGTTTTTGCATTTGTTGTCTTGGAATCAGATTGCCTGGAAATAAGTCATTACAAGTAGCAAACAAACTAAATAAAAGGCACGATAAAAATGGAAAATCTTTGTTTGCTCTCTATTTACTCTAACTACAATCCAAGCAACAACCACCTGCATGTGAAGTGCCTTGCAAAGGAACATAGAAACTTTATAAACATGCCACATTCTCCACCTTCACTACAATCCATGTACCATGTATTTGCAAGCCTATTCAAAATGTTTTCACTAAATCAAAAATATGAATACATTTTCATTTACTTCCACAAATTAAAGAAAAAACATTGGAAACCATAGGTTTTCGCTTTTCCCATGCAATATGATTAGACAATATTATAATTAAATTTAACAATATGATAATTAAAATTCATTTAACACATTTTTTCAAGTGAAAATTTTGAAAAATAAAAGAAAAATTAGAAGTGCCCTATAACCCATAAAATTGCACGTCTCTAATAATAAATTACAATTTGCTTCTCTAAAAAATAAAATGAGTTTAAATAAAAATTCTATTAGCTTCTTTGAGCAATAAGATGGGTTTTAAGTAAAAAAATAATATATACAATATTTTTAAATTTATACTATATAAAAATTATAAAATATATAATAATTTTTTTTATTGATTATAAGGAGATCAAAAAAAATTTACAACGGAGTGTACAAAAGTACCAAAAAGAGGCTGAGCCTCACACGGAGAGAGTCAAAGGTATATCATACGGAGCAAAGTTTAAAGTATTTACATCACAACAAATAGAACAACAAAAACAAAGAGACAAGATACTAATGTAGAGTATCATCATAGGACTCGATCCATGCAGTTCAACCCAAAGGGCCTTCCATCCAGACAATGTTCTTCGCTTGGATTTGGGACAACATGAAGATTTGGTCATCCGTGGCGTTCTTGTTCTTTTTGATCTCCTGGCGAAGCTTCTTCACAATCTCTTCAAAAACAACAAGATTATCCATGTGGCTTCTCCATTCATAGCCATTTTTCATCTCAAACATGAACATGGTGGAGTGTCCCATTTGAAGGTATCTCTTCAACTTCTCTCTTCCAACCAGCATGTGAATAGAGACCTGCGAGGAGATTTTAAAATATGTGAGTTTTTGAAAAGACTCAGTAAGGATTTTGGGATTGTCTTGATACCTTTCTTCATTTCTGCATCTCCAAACGTGCCAAAGAATGTTAGAAGATAGAATGTTCCAAAATAGATTAGTGTCTTTATTTAATCCATGGATATGCCCAGTGACAATTTCAAAAATATTAAGATATTTAGGATATGTGATACCAAACACAAGCCATATTTATTTTGCAAAAGTACAATAAAATAAGATATGCCTACAGGAGTCAGGAAGTCTTCAAATGCTACATAATTCAGTAAATGAAGGGTCTTTCCTTATAGGAAGTCTGTCAAGTAACATAAGCCATTTGAAACAATTGATTTTATGGTCAATAGCAGTTATGCAGAGTTTATCAAATTATTTCTTCCAAGAAGTAGTATCCAAGTCAGTATACCAAATTTTATTGACATGCTTAATGATAGCATCATTGTGGTTCATGATTTTATATATGTTCTTGGCTTTAATTTTAGTCACAATAGTACAATCTAGCCATCTAATATCCATAAATATGAGAGAATCAACATGACAGGAGGTGGGGAGATCCTTACATGCTTTAACAATCATAATGTAGGTATTTTTTTGGGACAAAGGGATGTTATATCTGGTTCTGAGCTCCCCCCAGCCAATAAGGCTATCTTGTTCAAAGAGGCATATAAATTGAGAGATGCCCAAATTGTTCCAAACTTTAGCAGAGCAGCCTTGGGAGAGGGCAAGAGGTTTACCTCAGAAGTGAAGATTCCACCAAATAGATCTTTCACCAAAAAGATGATTATTGTCAAAGAAGGCCTTATTAGAGATACATTGTTTAATATTCTCCCATGCTTTCCAAATAGTTTTAAAAAATGCAGATCCCTGGACAATGACAGGGAAGTCCCCAACAATGAGGTCATAGAGAGGGAGATTTTTCCAGGACTTAGCCTTCCGAGGGAAACCTCTCTCAATATTACCCCTAATAAGAACCTTCCATGGTTCATAGGCATCCAGAGAGTGAAAGATCCATTTGGAAGCAAGGGCAATCCCTTGAGTTTTAAGGTCCTTTAGGCCCAATCCCCCAAGGAGCTTGTCAATGTGGCACTAGTCCCATTTAACAACGTGGAGCTTTTTATTTCCTTTACCATCAAACCAAAGAAAGTTCCTAATTGCCTTTTGAATTTCCAGAATTTGATAATTATTAAACATCCAGGTAGAGGAATAATAGATATTGTAGAATGAAAGAATCTTTTGAGAAACTTGAACTCTGATAGCAAAGGAGAGGGATCTATTGTGCCATTTACCAAAATTTTTAGTGATTTTTTCCTTCACCCAGAGCCACATATCCTTAGTGGAAGGTTCAACAGAGAAGGGGATACCAAGATATCAAACAATTTGGTGAGGCCCACCCCATTGAAAGGTAAATTTGTTAAACCAATCCGGAGGTCGATCATCCCAACCAAGGAAGATGGATTTAGATTGGGATAACCGAGCGCCAGAGATAGTGCAAAATGAATCAAGTTTATTATGAAGAGCAACAAAATTTTCTTCAAAGACTTAAAAAAATAAGGCAGTGTCATCAGCAAACTGAGAGTTAGTAAGTTTTGAATCATCGGGCAGAGTGACACCTTTGAAAAACTGGGAAAGGGAGTTGTCCCTAAGGATGTAAGTGAGAGCATCTGAGGCAATAGCAAGGGGGCAGCCTTGCCTAATGATCTACCAAGGGAGAAGGGCTCAGACAAAGAACCATTAACATCAACTTGCATAGAAGCATCCTTGAGCAAGAGATTAACAAAGTTGCAAAAGGCAGGAGGAAATTCAAAAGCTTCAAGGATCATGGAGATAGAATCCCATTCGATTCTGTCATAAGCTTTTTCGAAGTCCAGTAAAAACATAACAATGTTTTGGTGAGAGTGTTTGGACCAATCCATTGCCTCCCAACTAGTGATCAGATTCTCAAGTATGAATCTTCCCTTAATGAATCCATTTTGGTAGGAGCAAATGAACTTGGGAAGAATACTTTCCAGTCTAAGAGCCAAAATTTTAGCAATAATTTTGTAGGAGACATTAAGGAGAGTGACGGGTCTCCAATTTTTTATAAGGGCCTTGTCACCATCCTTCAGGATTAACTTAATAATGCCTCTGTTGATAGAACTGCCCAAGGAGCCTTTAGCTAAAGATTTAGAGTATATGTCATATAGGTCTTTGCATATCCAACTTATATTCACCTTATAGAATTCTACATGCAGCCCATCGGGTCCAGGTGCCTTATCATTCTTAAGAGAGTTAATAGCCTTTTCAATTTCCTCAATAGAAATACCACAGCTAAGAAGGGAAGCATCTTGGTTGGATATTCTATTGGAGATAAGGGCCCTGGAATTGTTTCTAAGGCATTTGGCTTCCTCGGAATCTTCATAAGTAAAAAGATTTTTGTAGAAGGTAGCAAAATCCACTTTAATGCCATCCACATTATCAATTTCAATATTGTCAACCACAATCCTGTCAATAGTATCATTGGAGTGTTTTTTTTTGAGTAGGTTAAAGAAGAATTTAGAACTTCTATCTCCATATTGGAGCCAGTGAGCACAGGATCTAATTCTATCTCCTCTAAATTTGACTTGCTGGTGTTGTCTAAGGTCAGTCCTAGCCTTATAAACATGAGCAATATAATTACAATAAGTAGGATTAGACTGGATATCCAATTCAGCAGAGTGCAGGTTGGCATAGAGCATATTTTCAATGTATCTAAAGTCTTTGGCCTTCTTCTGCCCCACAGTTTGGAGCAGGGCTTGCAAAGCAAGGATGTTGTGATTCCACAAATCAATATAGGAGAGCGAGGGATGATTGTTTTTGTTGATAAGTCTAATAAGGTTAATAGCAGAGATGATATCATCATCATGAAGCAGATTAGTATTAAGAATGGACTTAGGATTACTAGCCTTATTCAGAACAGGGGAGTTATTAATCCTAACAAGAACGGAGATAGGGTGGTGGTCAGAGAGGGCGGTAGGAGTCACAGTAAACAAGTTTCCCTGATTATTAGGGAGAAAGAAAAAATAATTCTTGTTAGCATAGAACCTATCAAGTCTGGCATAGATTCTAGAGTGGCCTTGTTGAAAATTGCACCATGTATGCCAAAGGCCATGACTAGTATCTTTATTTCCGGTTAAAGGATAAAATAGAGTTTTATTGTGTTTCATCCTAAGTCATTGAATCTTTTTCAATTCTTTCCAGGTGAAGGGGAGACCTCCCAGTTTGTCCTCCTGGGATTCAACCATGTTAAAATCACCCCCAAAGAGCCAAGGGATATTCAGAAGGGAGTTCAACCAATCCCATATATCTGATCTTTCCTTGAAATCATTGGAAGCATATATAGAACTATTAGTAATAACTGAGAGGGGAGGGGGGGGGGGGGGGGAATTAGNGGGGGGGGGGGGTGAATTAGTAGCCTAAAAAATTAATCCTTAAATCAACCCTTAAAACTTATAACCATAAATTATGTCTCTAGTTATCTTCTATCCTACAAGATGTATGCCTTGAAATAATTATATCAATTTTCTACTTGTCAGATTTCTTTGTAAATCTCTCTTCTATATGATTACTGATAAGCAATCAACTATTTACCGAAACACGGTAAATATGCAGAGTATACTGATCAATCCAGAATTGCATATGTGAAATATAAAATAGTAAAGTAATGAAACATAAACACATAACACATGGATTTTTAATGTGGAAACCTTGTTAAGGGAAAAACCACTGGGACCGGTACCCCAAATTTTCACTCTTCTGAAGTGAGCTCTGTTAGGAGCCAAACCTATTAAAGGTTACAAACAAACTGTTAGGTGTGACCTTGTTAGAGGACTTAAAAGATAGTTTGTCACCTAGTATCTGGCATCTAATGCTACCATCCTTGATCAAACACTCACTTGACCTGTCAATAGGTATCAGACATATCCAATGCTACTTTTATGATCAAACTTTTTGATACTCCTTGGGATGTATCTCAATTCTAAAAGACTTTTAAGTCCTACTTGGTTAAGAGACTTGATGCTTCAATGGTTAAACTGAAACACTAATGATTTGTTCATACATACAAATCAATTGTAGATTTTTAGATCTATTGTAAGTCCATTACCTCTCTGATCAATATAATCAATTCTATACCTTTGCTCCACATTGTTCTGCTCTGTGATGTTGTCTCACTGTTTGTAGGTGTCTACAGAATCTAGCTCTTTCTTCTATCTTGTTGATCAGGATAGAATGAATACTTTCTTCTCCTTCATACTTTCTTTAGCATCTTTCCTCTTCTCTTGTTCACCTCTCCCACACAATCTGTAATGAATTGGGTTTGTCTCTTATATAAACAAGTTTTTATCTTTTCTTGGCTTTCTTGATTCTTGGCATGATCCACAATCTCGCCAATAGATTTAAAGAAAACTCCTATTTTATCTTGCCAATAGATTTAAAGAAAACTCCTATTTTATCTTCATTCCAATTGGACAAATCAACTTTAAATCAATTACTTATCTCCGGCTTTATCTGGATAATTAAAACAATGATAAGTATCCTTTAAGTCTATTTATAGCTCTTGACAGCTAAGTATTTTTTCATTTTTGAATTCTCTATTCTGTTGGTCAACACTTCAGTTAGTCATCAGTGATAACTGACTAATCCATCGGCGTGACTTTAGTTGTCATCGGGATCTCCGTCCTTGTCTTTTTCGTCGGGCAACACTGAAATTGTTTATGTCGGGTTACTCTGTGTTTTTCTCGTCGGGCAACACTGTAACTTTGCTCATCGGTAATGCTGTGCATTAGCTCATCGGGTAACACTATGACTCTTCTCTTTTACTTTGACCGTCAGTGTGCACTCCATCGGTGTATACAATCACTTAGTGAATACTTTACTTATATGCATTACTGATAGCATAGCCTTTGATTCATTGGTTCTTTGAAGTCTTTGGCAGTATTTCCATAACCATACAAATTATATCAAGTTGACATCAATGACAATACAATACATTAACTGATTTAATGTCTTGCATGATCATCAACTTAACATCTTCAAACATTCAATCAATTACATTTCATCAATCTCTCCCTTTGGCATTGATGGAAACATACTACATTATCATACTATACTATTACTAATACAATATGAAATATATAATTTCATCAAGATTTTCTAATGTAACTAATTACAAATGTTTGGCTTTCGGTTAGCTTAAATAGCTTTGATTTGATTCTTGCAGCTTTCTTTCCGTCTTTAATCCCTTCACTAGATAGATGTATAATCTTTCTTTCTCTGATGTGATGTGTTCTCTTTCTATGTCAAACTCTCTCCCTTCGACTGTTCTCCTTTCTTGTGATGTCTCTTGTCAACAATTCTCTTCCTTTGTGTGTACTCTCCCTTTCTTGTTACATCTCTCCCTTAGATGATAATGGATATAATCTCTCTCTTTATCAGTATGACAGTATGATAATAAGATATCTCTTTCCCTTTGACAACAATGCCAAACAAACATCTTTTCAAACTAGTTTTTGGCAGTGATGCCAAACAGATCTTTTCTATCCATAATATATTCCTTGAATTTCCCAATCCATCGGTAATAACTCTGGTGCTCAGAGTAGATAAATACCTTGTTGTGTATAGATTTGTCTTAAAGTCCATCTCTCTTGTTGCATCAACATGAATGATATTCTGATAATATGTAGGCTGATGCAGCCTTCTAGTCAGCTTACTGACCAATAGACAAGGGTCAGACCCCTAGTCTCTTTTTCAAGTACTCAAATGCATCCTTGGGCAGTGGCTTGGTGAATATATTGGCCAATTGTTCCTTTGATTGCACATACTCAAGTATCGCCTTCTTTGCCTGAACTTGTTCTCTCAAAAAATGATACCTGATGGCAATGTGCTTTGTTTTAGCATGCATGACTGGATTCTTGTAAATGTTTATTGCACTTGTATTATCACAATAGATAATTATTGGTTCAAAAATTTTCATATGCATACCTTCTAGCAACTGTTTGATCCATGCAATATTTGAGCAATTTGCAGTAGCAACAACATACTCTGCTTCTGCAGTAGACTAAGAGATGCATCCTTGCTTCTTTCTGATCCATGTGACAAGTCTATCACCCATAAATAATTCTCCTCCAGTTGTTCTCTTCCGGTCATCAATATTTCCAGCCCAATCAGCGTCGGTAAAAACCTTAAGTTCAAATTTGCCTTCTCTTCTATACCATAAGCCATATTCCTCGGTATTCTTCAGATATCTTAGGATTCTTTTCATAGCAGTCATATGTGATTCCATGGGATTAGCATAAAATCTTGCAACTATTCCTACTGCATGTGCAATATCTAGTCTAGTGTGTACAACATACATGAGTTTTCCAATCATTGATCTGTACAGAGTCTGATTTACCTCTGATGACTTGTCTTCCTTTTTCAGCTTACATCCAGTTGCCATCAGTGTTCCAACTGGTTTGGACTCTTCCATCTTGAATATTTTCAGTACTTCTTTGATGTACTTGGATCGTGTAATGAAAATACCTTCATCTTGTTGCATGATCTGCAGACCAAGAAAGAACTTGATCTCTTCAAACATAGACATCTCCAACTCTTTGCTCATTTCATTTGCAAATTATTTTCATAGCATATCATTGCCTCCAAATATGATGTCATCAAAAAATATCTCAGCAATCAAAATGTTAGCATCAGTATCTTCCTTCAAATAAAGATTACTATTTTCACTAGTCCTTACAAATCCAATAGTTATAAGATAGGAATGAAGTCTTTCATACCAGGCTCGGGGTTCTTATTTCAATCCATACAAGGCTTTGTGTAGTCTACATACCATGTCCCTCTTGTTTGGATCAACAAACCCTTCTGGTTGTTCAATGTATACCTCTTCTTCAAGTATTCCATTTAGGAATGCAGAATTGACATACATTTGATATACCTTGAATCCTTTACATGCAGCATAAGCAAGTAATATTCTCACTCCTTCTAGCCTAGCAATGGGTGCAAAGGTCTCTCCATAGTCAATTCCTTCTTCTTGTGCATACCCCTTGCAAACTAGTCTTGCTTTATTTCTGGTGACTTCTCCATTCTCATTCAGCTTATTCCTGAATATCCATTTTGTACCAATGACATTCTTGTCATCTGGTCTCGGTACAAGTGTCCATGTCTTGTTTTTCTCTATCTGTTTAATCTCCTCATTCATAACACTTATCCATTCATAATTATCTAGTGTAGCATTGACAAATTTGGGCTCATAATCACAAATAAGACATCTTGTATTTAGAGACTTACTTCTGGTTCTCATACCAGCCTTCTTGTCTCCAATGATCTGGTTTCGTGGATGGTTCTTTCTGACATATCTGGCAAGTACAAGTTCAGCTCTTTGTCTATCAACTTGATCATCATTTTGTTCTTCATTCTGTTCTCCATCACTTTGTGCATCATCTTGAGCAATATTCTAATCGGCGGTATCTGTAGCCTGATGCTCGGGTGCAATGATCTGTTGCTCAGGAGCTCTACATTGTTGGTCGGGTAGAGTGTCAGATTCCTCATTGTAAGAAAACCTATTGTAGTCTTCTGTCTCTTTAATGATTTCCTTTTCATTCTTCTCTGCAAATTCATCTATCTTTACATTTGCACCTTCAACAATTTTGTTAGAGGCTTTATTTAGACATTTATAAGCCTTTCTCTTGGTAGAATACCCTAGAAAGATTCCTTCATCACTCTTGTAGTCAAGTTTTCTATTTCTATCATCTTTTAAGATATAACATTGACTGCCAAAATTTTTGAAATAACTTACATTGGGTGTGTATCCATACCAAAGCTCATAAGGTGTCTTTTTGGTGTCTTTCTTCAATTGTACTATGTTCAATGTATAAACATCAGTATTGACAGATTCTCTCTAGAAGATTTGGGTGATACCTTTCTCTATCATTAGTGTCCTTGCACATTCAACTATGGATATGTTCCTTCTTTCAACAATTCCATTTTGTTGTGGTGTTCTTGGTGCAGAGACCTGTCTTCTGATTCCATGCTCATTACAAAAGTTAGTGAATTCATCTGAAATAAATTCCCCTCCTCTATCTGACCTTAAGTATTTTAATTCTTTACCACTTTGTTTCTCAACCATTGCCTTATACCATTTAAACATCTTAAATGCTTTAGATTTATCTTTTAGAAACATGACTGTCATCATTCTAGAGTAATCATCAACAAAGAGAATAAAATATCTATCTCCATAATAAATCTTTGTCCTTATGGGTCCACATAAATCAGTATGGACGAATTCTCGAATGGCATTAGATGTATGGGTTTTTCTTTTGAAACTAGACTTTGTCATCTTACCTTTTTGACAATTCTTACACATGATGTTGTCGGGCTTGGTCATCGTCGGTAAGACTCTAACATTTCTCTTTTTGCTAATCTTTATCATGTTGTCAAAGTTCACATGACAGAATCTTTTGTGCCACAACCATATGTCTTCATTTATAGCAATCAAACAAGTGGTCTCAGTATCATTCAGATAGAATAAGTTACCTTTTGTCTGCTCACCGATACCAATCAGATTTCTTGATTTATTGAAGATCTTTGCCTTCTTATTTTCAAATACTACTCCGTGACCTGAATTATTCAACTGAGAAACACTCAATAGATTATAATTCAATCCATTTTCACATTTTATCTGGTTATTCAACATTATGGTTCCTCTACCTTCAACTGGACAAGGTGTGTCATTACCCATTCTTACTAAACCACCTTTATAGTATTCAAAAATCTCAAACTTTTGCTTATCACCGGTCATATGGTGAGTGCAGCCACTATCTATGATCCAGACATCATTTTTACTAACTTTAGATATGAGTGCAGTTTCTACATACCTTTCTTCATCATCATCTGAATCAGCTTTTACCGCCACAAACACCATCTCGATGTCTTCCTCAGATTCGGTGTCAGTATCATCATCTTTGCATTTTACTAGGTAACTGACCTTCTTTCCTTTGTCCTTGTAGACTCGGGTATCTCTTCTTTCTGATTGTTAGTAGCTTCTGTAATCACCTATGTCAGACTTCTTTTCAAATGATTTGTCATTACTTCTGTCATCTTTTCTTTTGTTAGGACATCTTGCAACAAAGTGTCCAATCTTTTTACAATTAAAACAAACAAGTGGCAATTTACCTTTGCCTCTCTGCATTCTTCTAGCCATAGTGCTTCAATTTCATCAAGATTTTCTTCTTCACTTTCACTATCACTATCTTTTCTCATAGTGTGTTTATGACGTGATTTACTTATTCTCGTAGAAGTTTTGGATGCAGACTCTATATTTGTCAAGACAATATTATCAAAGTTATTCATCTCAAATGAAATTAGTCTTCCAATAAAACTATCTAGAGTAACATTACTATTTTCTATTGCTCTCATTTCTTGAATGGAAGATACTCTAATAGCATAAGTAGGCAGTAAGGTTCTTAGAATTTTACTTACCACTGTATCTTCTTCTAGTACACCTTCAAATCTTCAGATAACATTGACTACCTCTTTGATTCTTGTGTTGTACTGAGTGATGTTTTCATCTTCTTTCATTTTGAGATCATCAAACTTTCCTCTAAGGCTTTCTGCCTTGGCTCTCAAAACATTTTTTTCACCACACTGTACAAGCATCAATTTGTCCCACATCTGCTTTGCAGTCTTGTAGGTTTTAACATCTTCAGATTCAACATCGGAGAGTGAGGAAGCGAGCTCTATCATCATGCAACTGTTCTCATGCTTCTCTCTCATTTGTTTAGTGGTTGGTTCTCTTGTGGGAAACACATATCCAGTATCTAAGTATTGAGTAACATCATTTCCAATACCTGATAAGTGGAGTCTTATAATTTTTCTTTGCCATGAAGCAAAATTATCTTTGTTCAAATTGGGCACATCTTGTTTGTTCATCTTGTGATCATTAGCTTAGGTCTTGAAACCTTCCTTCTAAGCACACAAGCTCTGATACCAATTGTTAGTAATAACTGAGAGGGGGGGATGGGTGAATTAGTAGCCTCAAAAATTAATCCTTAAAACTTATAACCATAAATTATGTCTCTAGTTATCTTCTATCCTACAAGATGTATGCCTTAAAATACTTATATCAATTTTCTACTTGTCGGATTGCTTCGTAAATATCTCTTTTGTATGATTATCGATAAGAAATCAACTATTTACCGAAACACAATAAATATGCAGAGTATACCGATCAATCCAGAATTGGATATGTAAAATGTAAAATAGTAAAATAATGAAACATAAACACATAACACATTGATTTTTAACGTGGAAACCTTGTTAAGGGAAAAACCACTGCGACTGGTACCCCAATTTTTCACTCTTCTGAAGTGAGATATGTTAGGAGCCAACCCTGTTAAAGGTTACAAACAAACTGTTAGGTGTGACCTTGTTAGAGGATTTAAAAGATAGTTTGTCACCTAGTATCTAGCATCTAATGATACCATCCTTTATCAAACACTCACTTGGCCTGTCAATAGGTATCAGGCATATCCAATGCTACTTTTATGATCAAACTTGTTGATACTCCTTGGGATGTATCTCAATTGTAAAATAATTTTAAGTCTTGCTCGGTTAAGAGACTTGATGCTTCAATGCTTAAACTAAAACACTAATGTTTTGTTCATACATACAACTCAATTGCAGACTTTCAGATCTATTCTAAGTTCATTACCTCTTTGATCAATATAATAAATTCAATACCTTTGCTCCACACTATTATGCTATGTGATGTTGTCTCACTGTTTGTCGGTGTCTGCAGAATCTAGCTCTTTCTTATAGCTTGTTGATCAGGAATGAATGAAGACTTTCTTCTCCTTTAGATTTTCTTTAGCCTCTTTCCTCTTCTCTTGTTCACCTCTCCCACACAATTCATAATGAATTGGGTTTTCTCTTATATAGACATGTTTTATCTTTTCTTGGCTTTTTTGATTCTTGGTGTGATCTACAATTATTGCTAATAGATTTAAAGAAAAATCTTGTTTTATCTCAAACATATCTTCTTACCAACTGGACAAATCAACTTTAAATTAATTACTTATCTTTGACTTTATCTGGATGATTAAAACAATGATAAGTATCTGTTAAGTCTATTTATAGCTCTTGATAGCTAAGCATTTTTTCATTTCTAAACTCTCTGTCCTGTCGGTCAACACTTCATTTAGTCATTAGTGATAACTGACTGATCTGTTGGTGTGAATTCAGTTGTCATCAGGATCTCCGTCCTTGTCTTTTCCGTCGGGCAACACTGAAATTATTTCCGTCGGGTTACTTTGTGTTTTGCTCGCCGAGAAACACTGTAACTTTTCTCATCGATAATGTTGTGCATCAGCTCATCGGGTAACACTATGACTCTTCTCTTTTACTTTGACCTTTAGCGTGCATTCCATCGGTGTATACAGTCACTTAGTGAATACTTGACTTATATGCATTACTGATAGCACAACCTTTGATTCATTGATTCTTAGAAGTCTTTGGCAGTATTTTCATTACCATAAATATTATATCAAGTTGACATCAATAACAATACAATACATTAACCGATTTAATGTCTTGCATGATCATCAACTTAACATCTTCAAACATTCAATCAGTTACATGTCATCAAGAACATGCTCCAAATGTGAAGCCATTAATGTTTAAAGTGATCTAGGCAGCTCTATTGCATGGGGACACATCCTTTCCCATAATGGTATTAGTCCATTTAGGGTTAACAAGCAATCCAACCCCACCCCTGCCTCTAGGGTGGAAAGAATAAACTTTAATAGCTTCTTTCCAAATAAAATTTAAATTAACTTCAAGCATGAATCCAACAGTTTTTAATTCTTGTAGCATAAGAATATCTATGGAATTAACAAGATCTAAAAAATGTTTAACAATACACTTTCTGTCAGGGGATTTGAGATCCCTAATGTTCCAAGAGATGTAGTTCACGATGAACCAATTGGGGGAGGGGAGCATTTAAGGTCTGTAGACCCACTGATAGGGGTAGTAAGAGCAGAGGAGAAATCTCCAATTTTAATACTTGAGATGTTTTTATTATTAGACTCCAGAGGTCTTCCTCTTTGTTTGGATTTGGGAATGTCAACTTTATTATCAAAATCTTCTTCGTCAGATAGTGGTGGCACTATTACCTCCATATCGACGACAGAGTTGGAGAAATCACAAGATTTATTACTCGAAAATAGATTCTTCGTGAGAATTGAGGGTTGCACAAGGTTGGAATTAGTGGGGATGACCTCAAAAATGTAGTCATCATCCAGTTCTTTGAAGGTTTTTTGATCTAGCCCGTGGGTCTGTTCAAGTTCTAGAATGCCGCAAGATGAAAGTTGAGGTGGGGTACTAGAGATGGGGGAATCAAGGTGAGGAGTTTTGATAGGGGTACCTATAGGGGAAGGTGGAGAGGAGGCCGAGGGAGGGGAGAAAGCAGAGGAGAAGACAAACTATTTTTTGGTTTTTTTCTCCTTTTCTTTGTAACAGTTTGGAAGCTGTATGTTTGTGTTAAAGTATCAATAGGAAGAGCCTCATGTGCAGAAATCACGGGGGAGTGGGATGCGAGAGGAGAGGATGAGAAAGGGGAAGCATCTAGGGTAGCAATGGAAGGTTCAACCTGAGGAGAATAAATGGTAATTTGGGGATCATGAGCAGGTTTAAACAAGGCAGGGATAGCAGGAGATGGAGATGGCTTCACCGAGGGTGCCTTTTGTTGGATAATTGGGCAATCCTTCCTTAAATGGCCCTCCCTCTTGCATAAAAAGCATGCATTAAGTCCGCCCAAAATCTCAATAGGGCAAGAGAAGCTTTCATCAGAGATGTTGATATCCAAAGTGGTTGGGATATCCATGTCGGGTCTCAAAGAAACTAAGGCTCTAGCATCCATGTGTGGAAGAAGTCTAAAAGTATCATCCAACCTAATGAATTTACCCAGTGGCTCAATAAATTGTGGGAGAAAACACCAGAGAAACAGAGGTAATTATTTCACAAGAATCCATCACAGGGCAAATAGGGAAAGAACTTCTTCATGTATGGCTTCCAGAGTCCAGGCAAGAGCACGGGAGGAGGTATTCCCCACCGTCTAGTATTGCCTCTTAACCATAGCATCCTGAGACTCCAGATTATTGAAGAAAATAAAAAATAAGCCTTTTTGAATCTGTCTACAAAACAAAATCTGGAACCCTAATTTTAAATTCCAAAAATTATGAAATCAGTCATCAAGAAATTTTTAGCAGGGCATTTATCTATTTCAACAACAGCAAAGAAAATGGCAGAATTTTTTAACCTATTTTTTTCTTTGGCAATTTCATTAACCATTTCAGAATTGGGGGAAATGGAGAAAGCTGTCAAGGAGGTCCCAGAGTCCTTACCGGCTTCATGGGCTCCATTTGTATCAAAGATCTTGAATTTGGCATCAACAGAGATGGTCGAAGAGGAGTTTGAAACGACAACAATGAAAGATTTGGGTGGTGTGGGTGAAGCAATGGTGCTATTAAGATTATTAATGACACCTATCGAGTTAGATTCCATGGGGGCCTTAGTGGGAGCTGAGGTAGAGGGTACGACCTCTGTCGTCGAGCAGAGAGGAGGGTGGATATTCATAAATTCTACCATAAATCATTAAATCAAAAAGAACACACCTGGCTATTTGGGTGGACACGCGTGCATTGCCAAACGTAGAAGTCAGGATCGCAGACCTTTCACCGAGAAAACATAGAGATTTACTTATATTTTGAAAATTATCATATATCTCAATATCTTTATTGATCATAATAATTAATTTTGAAAATAAATTTATCAATTTATATTATGTAATATATAAAAAAATATAAGTTATTTATGTCAAATATTATATATAGTTATAAATATCATTAATATATAATATGTTTGTATTTTAATGTACTATATAAAAAATGAAAATAATTATTAATTATAATTAGAAATTTTATTTTAAAATAAATTTAAATTTAGGTCCGATAAAATGTCCAAATTTTATGTGGAAGCAAACTTAATAAATAACAAATTTTGTGTCAAGTATTTTTCTATTCCTCCACTTTTGGATGAAGACTTTTTTTTGAGTCTCTGTGGAATATATAAGAAGTGAAAGCTTTTTTTGAGTCTCTCTCAAAAATATTAGAAGTGAAAGACATATGAAACAAAATTAATGTCAATTTCAACAAACCTTGGTGAGATCATTATATCTATTAACAAGTAGCTATATTAAGGTAGTTATAATATGTAGTTACACTTTTGAAATTTTTATTAATTCATCTATATAATGAAATTATATTGTGTTTTCATAGAAAAAGTATGCTTATTATTATGATATTTGGTTAAATTTTTACTTTGTAAGACCTAGTATCACAAAAAAAGGAAAATTTCTTAGCACTAAACTAACTTGAAAGAAATTATCAATATATAAAAAATAATTTAGATAGTTAAAGAAAAAATATTAAATAATATTTGTTTTGGTTCAATAAATATTGATTTATAAAGTTTGAATTTTGATTGAAAAAAAAATACATTTAATTTTCATTTATATTTAATTTTTATTTTCTTTCACATATTTATATATTGTATAAGATATGAACTTAGCAAGATTTAGGTGCTTACATTGTGCTAAAATGTTGACATACTTCTATGAATCATTCCATCCAAGGTTGCTCAAGAATGAGGCCTCAAATATCAATCCATAGCTCTCAAATCAGAGTGCAAAGGTTTGAAATGGAGGCCCTTAGATTGACCTAGTTAGTGCCTATGCAAATACACCATGAAACGAGAGATTCAAATGCATGAAAATTAGATCTACTCTATATGATAACAATGCATGAAAGGAAATTAATCTAAATGATAACAATGCATGGCTAAATCTATGAAAGAAAATACAAATGCAAGATTAATCTATGAAAATAAACATG
>MU226846.1:84157-95617 GCA_018584345.1 Thuja plicata
GAGAGAAAGTATTGCCAAAAGTTGAAGTCCAAACCAAGTTGACCAATGAGATGAAAACAAAATCCTTCCCTACCTACAAGGGGATCTATCGTCAAGAAGAGATTCACATGTAAAACAAGTGAATGAATCCCACTCTCTCAAGATCGCCACAAATAGTGTTTATAGGGCCTAATTACTATGTGAATCATTTATGCAAGAAAACAAATCTAGGTCCATTTTTAGAGCACCAATTGGAAATGTGATGTATGAAAGCAAGAAACACTCAAGCTAGACACATGAGATGTTTATTTTATTTCCAAAATCTAAATGTTATAGAGATAAAAAAAATACCTCAAATCCAATGCAACATGAATCTTTTTGTTGTTTATCCAAGCAAGTCCAAGCAATCCTCACGAACTTTCCAACAAGCAAACAAGCAAACAAGATATGCAATGTATATTCAACTTATGCAAACCCTAGGGTTAGATCTGAAAATCACTTGTTAGGAGCAATAATAACCAGCAAATAATCTAAATGACAACTCACATTATGCATTGAACCATGTGAAAAATAAGTGCAAGCTAATCATTAAATGCCCTTTTTTAATTTTGATTTTTTGACCTAGTCAACAAGATTGGACTTATATGCCATGAATTCGAATCCCAAACCTTAAATACAAAAAAAATACCCCTATTAAAAAATAGAGATCTTTCCAAAAATGTCATAATTTTAAAAAGATCTTTTCATTTGTGCCTTAGGGAGCCATTTTCTCAAAATAGACTAGTTTTCATAAATCAATGAAATGAACTATGAGATTGCATTTCAATTTAAAACTCAAAGAATGGAACCCCTTTAGAATTTAAAGACCTTTCCGAAAATATAAAAATTTCCAAAAAATTGATTGATTTGCGCCAAAAATTAAGGTTTTATGAAAAATAAAGAAAAAATTATAAAAAATTTAAAATACCTCAAAAAATTCTAATTTTTTTACTGGATCTTCTCTAATATGTTGCCAAATTTAAAAAAAAAAATTATACCAAAAATATAAGCCGTTTGGGAGATATGATCAAATCTTTGAAAATATAGGGTTTTCATCTCCAAGCAAATCTGCCCAAGGGTTAGGCTTGAAAAACTTCAATAAAATAACCATGTAAAGATTAGAAAATCTGATAAAATGAAGAAAAATTAGGAGCATCATGCCCCACAGTGGGTGCCAAAAATGTGTGCTAAAATGTTGACACAGTTCTATGAATCATTCCATCCAAGGTTGCTCAAGAATGAGGCCTCAAATATCGATCCATAGCTCTCTAATCATGGAGTGCAAAGGTTTGAAATGGAGGCCCTCAGATTAACCTAGTTAGTGCCTATGCAAGTATACCATGAAATTAGAGATTCAAATGCATAAAAATTAGATCTACTCTATATGATAACAATGCATGAAAGGAAATTAATCTAAATGATAACAATGCATGGCTAAATCTATGAAAAAAAATACAAATGCAAGATTAATCTATGAAAATAAACATGAATCTAATCTACATGAGGAGCCATGAATGCAAGAAGAAGAAGACAAGAAGATAGAGAAGTTGCAATATCCAAGCTTAAGTGCTCAAATCCTCCTCCAAAATTGCTCTCCAAACCTGCAACATAACAATACTATGAAAACCTAATAATGATAGATGATTGATGATTATCAAATGAGAAGGAGATGTTTCCTTATATAGGAAAGTGAACGGTAGAGATTAAGAGGCAAAAAGAATTGATCAATGGTTGAGATTAAGAGGCAAAAACCCACCACTTAGGAAGATGTGATGAAAAAAGGATTTTTATTTAATTTATTTCCTTTTTCATCAAATAAAGTGCTTTAAGTGGGGATTTTTATTTATTTAATTAAAAGAGGGGTTTTCTTTCAATTAAATAAATTAGAAGAATTTTATTTAATTAAATGGGGGAAATTGAATTTAATTAAATAAGAGGAATTTAATTAAAAGGGAGATTAAATCTTTTAATTAAATAAGAGGAATTTCATTTAAATAAAAGGGAGATTAAATCTTTGAATTAAATAAAAATGATCAAACCTTTGGAAATATTGAAATAATTGAATTAATTACAATTTGATCAAGGAAATTGATTTGAATTGAAAATATTGCAAAGCATTGATTCAGGAAATTTGATAAATTGATAAAATAATAAATGGGGCCCACAGTCTAGGCGGCCATTTTAGGGTGCATACACTTACAACATGGGCTTTATCATTAGATAAGTATCTTTTATATTATTATTTTTTACTCTTTTATATATTATTTTTTACTCTTTTATATATTATTTTTGTTAAAAATAACTTTTATTTTTTTGGTTTTGAAAATGCTTGATTTTAAAATTTGATTGATTTTAATAATTTTAAAATAATATGCAACAATCTCATATATATAATTAAAATTTTCATATTAATTTGAATAACATTAAAAAACATTCATTATAATTATAATATTTACGCTGAAGGCGTTCCTTCTCTTAAGAAAATCAATTCACTTTCACATCATCGGTTTGAAATATTCAAAATGTTGGCAAGATAATTGAAAAAATTGTGACCTTTCATTTGCCTTCATTTTTTGCTCGCACGACAAAAACTGACATAGGTGACAATGTGACGTGGATTATTATTGTTCATTTTTTTATAAATACACTACCGTCAGTTAGTATTGGTTGTATTTGCTTTTAATGTTTAACCGCATCACCATTTTTGTTCCCCTTTTCCCATTTTCTCGTTGCTGACTATGCCATTTTTGTGCGAGTGGTGCCATCATGTGGCCATGAGATCCACCAGTTTCTCTTGCCGATTTGCCGCATTTCCTTGTAGATGGCACACCTTGGTTTGCTTCATACGTAGCCTCCAATCACCAACAAAAAATCATAAATACTGTGTTCAGTTAGTTAATTCCCTCAAATTTTCCTTTCACTTTTTAAAACCTTGCCTTGCATATCAATTACTTGTATTGGTTGAGGGTGGTTTTTGCTGCGTTTACTATATCTATGTGAAATATTATACAATTATTTAAATAGATACTTATGTGGTACTCTTGAAAACCTTACCTTGCATAGCAGTTACTTGTATTGGCCAAGGGTGGTTTGTGCTGCATTTACTATATCTGTGTGAAACATTATACACTTGTCTAAACACGTGCTTATGTGGTATATTACAATTGTAGGGATTATTTTGATACTCCTAAAAAGAGTTTTTTATCATTAATTTTCTGCAAAGTCATATATCAGTGAAAGCAACCAAAGGAAGGAAGTTATACAATGAAGAGGACATAGTCGGTAAAGGCAACCGAGACAACCACCGAACACCGAGAAGGTATCAAGAACTGAGCGAGCTATATATACCGAGTAAGCACAAACATGTTTACCGAGCACTCTAGATATAACATTTCATTTGAATTTACCAGAGCTGAAATTTCATTTGAAATTAGATACATTGGATCTGGACAGCGAGCAGGAAGCGTTGCACAAAATTTGAGGTAAAAGTTAGTTGAGACATTGGGACTCCAAACACATGGTTGGATAGAATCACAAGGAAGATCCATCAATGAAGTTTTAGAAGGCATACGACATTGGAGATGTAACCTAAGTTTAACCACTTAATCTCCATCGTAGATTCTTGAAGCCCTAGATCCAGCTAAACCCATGAATCTGGTACAAGATATCAGTTTCAAAAGTTGAACAGTATAAGGGAGAGAGTTGACATAACAGAGGGTTGACTATTACAATCCTTTGCAAGATAAGTTGAACTTATTTGTATATTAGTTGGTATTTTCCTAATTTTATTTGTGCAACCAAACTAAGAAACGCGAAGCCCTAAGTGAATCTAACATAGAATTTGAAAATATGGCACCAAAGCTTAAGAACCCAATTATTGTAGAGAATGTTTAACCCATAAACCCTAAGTATAAGCTACCTCCAGCGATAGCAAAAAAACCTGATAATTTGGGAGCCCTAACATCAATATCGCTGAGGTTTATATTGATCAAAGATGTACAAATATTTATACATTGCAAAGTTGAGGAGATATGCATAGCATAGATTGATATGTCATATCAGAAACTGTGTGAATGGAAAGCTGAAAGATGACCACATTCATCTGGAGACTAAGGGTTTGAATCATGCCCTTCATATATCGAGAGTATTCAAAACAGAGTGGGTAAGAATTATCTTCAGATGAGTACATGACCAATTCATGTGGCTTGACCAACCAGTGAAGATAACAAAAGATGTTTTACACATCATAATTGGTTACCCGATTGGTGACAAGACAAAGGCCATAAGGAAAATTGAGAAGAACAAACTGAGTGAATTGACACATGAAAAATGGGATGGGAGAGGTCTAAAGACATCTATTATTGAATACCCCAAACTAAAATTTGCATGTAATGTTATATGATACAAAGTATTTCAATCTTCAAGAGTTGACAATGTACCATGTGGAGTTGTAGATTTGGCGTACAAAATTGTGAAGAAGGACATGCAGATAGACATCTGTGAGATTTTTCTGAAGCAATTGGAAGACAACTTGAATACCGTAAGGAAAGCAAAGTCAAATACTTTGAAGTTTGGATCACTACTGGTATGCATATATTTCTATTTTATGAATTTATTTCCATCTATCGGTAATGTTACATGGAGCATAGAGAAACCTGTCATGTATTAAATAAATGATTACATCCTGAGTCTAGGTGAAGATCTTGATATGATTATTTTCTTAATTTTCAAGCTAAGATGCATTATAAGTGTTGGCAAGTGATCAATTTTGTATGATGTGATCCACTTTTTGGTTTTAATTTATGGTAACACATATGACATACTGATTGATTCATCTAAAGTCAAGTTTTGGTGACCCTGAAATTGGCTAAGTACAGAAGCAGAAATACAAAGGTATTTTGGGTATCAAAGATCAAGATTGATGAGTTAAGGCAAGCGAGATTAGAAGAAGATAGTAAGGGGTATGTGTGACCTCCACCTAAGATTGATTTTGTTTTGGTGACATTTAAAGTGAGTTAGAAATATTTGAAGATAGATAGACATTAAGAGAATAGTGATACAAAGCAGCCGAGCATAAGTGAGGATTCAGGGAGTATGACGTGGACTCCTGGAAATCGGAGTTAGATAATGATTTTGGTATCCTACATTTTGATTATGTAGGAGCACCGACTATGCATTTGATATTTTCTTTATTAAATGTATTTTACATTATGATCCGACTATGTAATATTTCTATTTGAGAGCCAACTTGGTAAAGAAGAAAGATATATATGTAAGATCTTTTGTTGATGAAAGTCTGTGTGTGTGTGTGTGTGAAAAAAGTTTTGGATGTGACATGTGAATGGTAGAGAAAATGATGATAGAGATCATTGAAGAACTATGAATGGAACTATCTAAGTATTAGTGATGCTTGTTTTGTTCATTGCTGAGAACATTTTGTAACATAACTATATTATAAGAGTTGTATGATCATTTGCCCCCTAACATTGTGTTGTATACCTTTAACAAGGTTGTTATTCCTCTAACAAGGAAATGTACTATGTAATATTCAGATCATAATAGGGCTAGGTCTCCTAACAGGGACACTATACTTTAGTGCATGCTTATGGGTACCATCCCACCAGGGTTTTCCCTTGGTCAGGGTTTCCTCGACAATAAATAATGGTGTTATGAGTACTGTGTTATTTGATTATATTCTTTTCATTTCTACAAGCTTAGGGATTATTTATAATTGGTTGAAAAGTTTAATAAGTGTTGTAATACTGATTCACCCCCCTCTCAGTATTACCTAATCTTAACAATTGGTATCAGAGCTTTTGGCCCTTGGAGAGAAAGTCTTACAGCTTAAGGGAGATCAAAATGGATTTAGATAGTTTGCAAGAGAACTTTGATGCTGCACTTGAAGACCTTGACAAAAAAGCAAAGAATGGAGAATTAAGATTCAACATGCGAAGAGAAGAGAAATTTATAAAGAAAATTAGAGACCAACTTGAACTTTCCAGAAGTCAGAGACAGGGTCTTGTGGTTCAGATAAAAGAAGATTTAGACAAAGACAATTTAGATAAGATGAAGCAAATTGAAGAAGAAAATGAAACCTTGAAGCTTAAAAATGAAGTCATGACTAAATAAATTTAATTACAAAAGGATGCTAAGAAGAAGATTGAAGATGCTTTGAATAGTGAAAATATTTTGATGGAAAAAATGAAGAATGAGGCTAACAACTACAAGAACAAGTATCTAGAACTGGAGAAATACAATCAAATCATAAAATGTGAACTTGTTGAGGAAAATAAACACATTGAGAAAATTCACACTAGCAGTGACTTGAACGATGAACAAAGAGACAAAAAAAACCTAAAGGTGACATGAATGGTGTTGGATTCAATGAAGCTGAATGTTTGAAGAAACAAGAAGATAAATCTGATGCAAATATTGATGCTGAAAAACCTACTATTGAATAACCTAGAGAGAAGATCAGACCCTTCAAAAGTAGATGCTTTGGGTGTAACAAGTTTGGACACATGAAAGGAGATAGCAGAGGTAATGCCCCTTTTAAGACCTTTTCTGGTTATTATTTTAATTGTAATGGATATGGGCACAAGAAAGCAGAATGCAGGAAACCTAATCAATCTAGATATAGACAAGACAATGGAAGAGAACCTACAGTGAAAACTACATGCTACAAATGTAATAACATTGGACACATTTTGAAGTATTGTAAGCTGCAAGTAAATCAGGAAAGAAGACCTCCTATATGTTACAAATGCAATAATACAGGTCATATAGAAAATTTTTGCAGGTATAATGGGGTAAACAACAAAAGAGTACCACCTCCTATCAATACACAGAAGAATGGAAATGATATTGGTAAGAGTGTTGTAGATTTAAAGAGTGATTTTGAAATTTGTTTTAAGAAAGCAGAGGATAAGAAAAGTGGTAAGATATGGAAGATCAAAGAGACAATTGAGACATTGGTTTAGGGAGAGACAATAGATTCTACTGGATCTTCGCCTGATGGTAACAAAACAAAATTGACCTAATAGGTTGATCATGGCCTTAGGAGGAGCATTGGATGAAGATATCAAAATATATCCCACCCCTGATTTTGTGGATTGAGCTCTAGCGAGCTTAGGTATGATTGTGGCCGACATCATGGAGTATACATTTAAGAGCGCAACATTGGAAGATGCTTATTGCGTGATCGTGAGATTTACAACCGACTGGATAGTATTGTGTAAAGTGAACTTTTAATGACTTAACATTGTATAAAATACCATATGATTATCTATTTCCTTACCATTTGACAGAGAGTGACCTAAGGAGATTAGAGAGAAGAGAGATTCAGTCTATCCTATAATTGTCGTCCATGATCAATTTGAAGCAAATACTCAGAATTCAGCGTATAAGAGGTATTTACATCATCTAGCTATGGATGCACCTATTATCTATGATGTTGTAGATCGACCTAGATATAAATTCAAGAAACATCCTTTCAAGTCTTATGAAGAAGAACTTGAAGGAGCATTTTCTTAGACACCATACAAAGTTTTACACATAGAAGACAATAGGGCATACATTCATTGTAAGTATGATATACTGGGTATTGATGAAATTTCTACTAAAATAGAGTATATGACTAACAAAGGCATTATGAGAGATGAATACAAGAATGTTGATCAATTGAGCATTATGAAAATTTTGGACTTATATGAATTTGACAAAGAATAATGGTTTAAAATATTGTTGAGCATAGTACATGATCAATTCATTTGGATAGGTGAGAAACCTGTGAATATTTACAGTGAATTGATTCATGAGACTACTAGTTTGGATAATACTGGAATCATTCGTGTAGTAGAGAAACATGTGAAGAAGCAAGTTGAAACCCTAACACATTCAAAATGGGACAGGCGAGCTATGTCAGTAAGCGTCATTGTACAACAAGATGTAAAGATGATTGCTATGATACTTGGTTACAAATTCTACTATAGTAGTAGACCTAATTCAGTATCTGCATGAGTTATCATGATGGCATACAAAATGGTAAAAGAAAACACTAAATACAATCTATGCGAAGTGTTAGCACAACAATTTTTGGAGAATGTGAAATTGATAAAGAAAGACATATCGAAGACCTTTAGATTTGGTTCACTATTGATGCTTATTTACATACACATTGAACACAAATTCCCAGGCATGCACCCTAGTGGTTGGAGAAAAGGGATACCTACTGGTATACAGATTTCACAGAGTTACCAAAGACAGAACAATACATGGGTGGATGGTGATTTGTTTGGTATGATTAAGATTCTTCAAAGGTAGATGAAGGGAAGATATATGATACCTAAAGACTTAGTTGAGAATTACAAGGATACAATCTATTTCATGGTTGATACTGATTGCGTATGATTTGAGGCAGTTATACCGAGGAAGAAATGGTGCTATCCTATGGGATATGAGGTAAGTTTTGAGATATTAACTATGCAAATTGAACATGTCCTTGCATATGAGATAGATACATCTAAGGCGAGATGGGGAATTTATGAGGAAAAATAAGCTAAGGTAAGAGAGGAACAGACTAGAGGCTTGAGGAAGAGAAAATTAGACAACATTGTGCATGAATGTGGTATTAAGGTAGGATTCACAGAGGAAGAGTTGAAGGAAGTTAAGAAGAAGCTAGCAAAGTGAACTTATGGATTGGCAAGTTCTACTACTACAACTCTTACACCTCCTAATGTACTAATGGTAGACAGTCCACCTCCTCCACCACAACAGACCTCACAGGAAGAAAAGAATACCCCTAGAGTGAGTACCAGATCTAGCAGTCAGATTTCACCACCTAAGGAACCAAGCACTGTGAGAGAAGAGAAGAAAATTGAAAGTGAGAAACACATATGGAAACCTGACTTAAAGATGATTAAGAAGAGATCCATTGAACAAGGGAAGTTATTTTCTATTAACAAATACTATGACATGTATGAAGAAAATGATAAAATTTGGATTGAGGATGTTGTAGTTAATCATTTACTTGTTTTCAAAAAGAATCTATTGGAGATAGAGGGCAGTATACCTGAAGAATTATATGGTAGATTGGAGACTAGAAAATAGTTAGCACAAATTGAGGACGAAACTATTAGAAATCAAGAAATTGATAATATGTTGCCTATAGTTTCTATGCAAGAAAGAGAGAGAATATTTAAGGATTTGGAACCTTTATTGAGAACTAAGACTAGGCTTGTAAATATTATGGAAAGAAAGTATGAAGAAGTTACAGAAGAGACTCAGAAAGAACTAGACCAGATACTAATGAATGTTATTCCTAAGAAGACCCCACTTCCTACAGCTACTATACCTACATCCTTAGGAATGGGAGAGAGTTCGAAGACAGCTGAGCCAAGTGTTGAGAAGAGCGAAGTTGACATGCAACCAGGTTTCTATGTCTCTAGTGTGCCTATGAATCTTGACACTTCACATGATGAAAAGGATCCATTTGAAGAAAATAATGACAATACAGTAACTGAGGAAGAAGAACAAAGAATTGGAGCAGAAACAAGAAACAACAAATGAGGAAATCAAGACAGAAGTTGATACATCTTCTACCCTATTGTTGGCAAGTAAAGATAAATCTATCGATATGGATGTTGATTATATGGATGAGGATGAGTTGGTAAAATTAGCTGTTACTGCACTCACTAAAGAAAAGGAGAGATCTGATAAGAAGAGAAACAAGAAGACCAAGGTGATGTCTAGGGAAATTGATACTGTGAACAAATTTCTCCCAACACCTATTATTTTTTAGAACATAGATGATGTAGAGAACCTGAATTTGGCACTTGGTGCATTTGATGGACAGTATGAGAATCTGATAAAGATTTCAGAAGGAAAAGTAGAAAAGAACTATTCAGAAAAGAAGCTACTTGAAGTTTTCCATTCTATCTCATGGGACTTGGGCATTCTGAGAACTAGTACTGCAAATGCAAAGAGTTGTGTTGCACATGACAGGAAAATATTCAGCTATTGCATGAACCCTATCAAACATATTCAGAATGTTGAAGACATTATTGCCAAGGACATGGCAACTTTGAATAGTATGATGAACAATTGTGAAACCTCTTCACAATCTGTAACAGAATTGGAAAAGGAAGTAACAAGAATTTTGACCAAACTCAATGTATTGGATATTGAGAAAGGGAGAGTTTTAACAAGATTTGGTTTTCTGAAGAGTTTAATCACTCCTAAGCTATCAATTATTGAAGCACATTGATCATACATGGAGAAAATTGTAGAATCATTGGCTAACTCTATGCCTATAGAGTTGAAAGAAGCATAGACTACATCATTTGCATTAAATGGAATAATTCATGTTAGTCAACTATTGCTTAAGTCGTGGATTACAGAAGTGAATATCTTGGTGATGACATGTAATTGATTAAATGGTTGACTATATTAAGTTGAAGATGATGCAAGACATTAAATCAATTAATGGTTTGTATTTTCATTGTTGTCAACTTGATATCATCTGTATGGTCATATACATAATGCCAAAAACTTCAGAGAACCAATGGAATAAAGGTTATGCTTTCAACAATGCATAAAAGTCAAGTATTCACTAAGTGACAGACTACACCGACGGAGTGCACACCATCGGTAAAGACAGAGATAAAGCCACAGTGATGCCCAACGACCAAAAGACAGTGTTGTCTGATGAAGCAGAATCAAAGGATGCCCGACGAGCTAAAAATAGTGTTTCCCGACGAGCAAGATCCAATGATGCCCGATGGATGGAGATCCCGAAGCTAACCGAAGTTGCACCGACGGAACTGGCAGTTGTCACCAGCGACGAACTACAGAATTGACCGACAGAACAGAGAGATCAGAAAATGACAAAATATCTAGCTGGTAGAGCTGAATGATAAACTTAACTGGTTGTTTTATTTGACCACATTTAAGTAAGTGATTTGTACAACTGGCAAGAAGATAACTACGAGATAAATCAGGAGTTAAAGCCATAAATCAATTTGGCTGGATTGTTTTTCACGCCAAGAATCAAGAATCAAGAACCAAGAATTAAGGATATCATTTCTATATAAGAGACAAGCATAATTCACTTCTACAAGCAAACAGATACATGGGGGAGTGAACTGATAGAAGATGCAGAAGAGAAACTGATGAAGGATAAACTTCATGCAGTCCTGATCAATCAAGCTGAGGGAGAGCTAAAGAATTATGCAGACACCGACAAACAGAAAAGTATAGCATCACAGAGCAGAAAGAGTTAAGTACAAAGGAATTGTATTGATACATTGATCAGAAAGATATTGTAAGTAAATAGATGTGAAAATCTGCAATTCAGTTGCATTAGAAACAGGTCATTTTGTTTCAGTTTAACCATTGAAGCATTAAGTCTCTTAATAGAGCAGGACTTAACAGTCTTTTGTAATT
>MU226846.1:102550-145793 GCA_018584345.1 Thuja plicata
AAGAGTGAAAATTTGGGGTACCGGTCCCAGTGGTTTTTCCCTTAACAGGGTTTCCACATTAAAATCCTTGTGTTATATGTGTATGGTTTATTAATTTATTGTTTTACATTCTACATATGTATTTATGGATTGACTGGTATACTCTGCATATTTACTTAGTATCGGTAAAAACAGTTTATTGCTTATCGGTTATCAAGGAGAATAAGGACAGACAAGGTAAACCGACAGACAATTATTTGTTTCAAGTATTTAAAAGGCATACATCTTGTAGGGAGTTAATAATTGGAGAAGAATTGATTGGTGGATTAAAGTTTAAATTGGATTAATTTTTGAGGCCACTGATTCACCCCCCCTCTCAGTTATTACTAACACTTGGAAGATTCCTTTCAAGATATTCTAAAATTGGTAAGCAAGTCCCAATAATTTTATTAATTTTTATGCACCTTTGTCATTGTTTTCAAAGGGGGAGAAGAGAATAAAAATGAATAAGAGGAGAAGAGGAAAAGAATAATGTATAAGGAAAGACAATTTTGTTTTGTTGGAACACTTAGTCATTTTTTTGTTAAGTGTTGTCATCAATGCCAAAGGGAGAGATTGTTGGAAAGTGATCAATTTTGTATGATGTGATCCACTTTTTGGTTGGAATTTATGGAAACACATCTGGCATACTGATCGATTCATCTAAAGTCAAGTTTTGGTGACCTTGAAATTGGCTAAGTACAGAAGCAGAAATACATAGGTATTTTGGGTATCAAAGATCAAGATCGATGAGTTAAGGCAAGCGAGATTAGAAGAAGATAGTATGGGGTATGTGTGACCTCCACCTAAGATCAATTTTGTTTTGGTTACAGATGAGGATGAATCATCTGACACAAAAGGGATAGAGCCAATAGCAATAAAGGCCTCACTGAGTGCTAAAAAAAAAGAGAAAACACACAGTCCACAGTTACACCGAGAGAAAAAAGGAAATCAGAAGCAGATGAACCAAGAGGTAAGACATATGTGAGAAGCAAGAAAGCTACAATTCAGACAAGAAGGAAATTGAACTTGGAAGAAGACAGTGAGATAGACGCTGAAGACCTAAGAAAACATAAGAATGTAAGCTCGGGTAGAATACAAATGAATCTAGATGAGTCACTTGAGGTACTTAAGAAGAATGGATAAATCTCTGGAATTAGATACATGATGTATGACAACCAAAATGAAGGTAAAACCAAGTCAGAAGAGGCAGTTGTTTTTACTTTGAATAAGTATAAACTTGCACTAATTGAATTTGTCAACCGTCTACCTACTAAACTAAATAGAAAAATTGATTCTAGATGGAAGTATGCATTGAACATTGAAAAGAAAATGAGGGAAAGATCCCTAATTCTAGCACAACCTACTATGTCTGTAACAAAGATTGATGATAAGATGACAACGCACTCTAACCATTTTCTTATCAAAATTAGATCTTTAAGGATCATGAATGAAGAGTTAGAGAAATTACAAGAGGAGACCGATGAACGATGGAGAAAACTTCTTTCTATTTACATGGAAGATAAGACAGGAAAAGGTCAAGATAGTGAAGAGAAAAGTAAGGAAGATCCTATTGACCTTACATTAGATAAAGAAAAAAATCTTTATTGAAGATATTACATAAGATGACATTGCAACTGAAATTACCGATGATAAAGATGTAATGACTGAAAAGGACATAGAAACTGAACAAATAGATACAGTTGATGTTGTTGATGCAAAACTATTAGAAGAAGTTCTAGAGAAATTCAATGAGTATTTAGATGTTGATATTAAATTGTCTAAAATGGAAACTAATACAGAAGAGAAATTCACTGAACTGCCTACTGAAAAAGAACAAGGAGATACTAAGGAGCCTGAGGCCACCAAGCCTAATACAGAATAGAAAACCGAGGACACCACAGTACAAAAGGAACAATAAAAGGAAAAAGAAAATGATAAGACAAAGAACAAAAGGAAGCGGATAAAAAAGATCTGTGAACAAATTACCAGACAGAGGAAAACATGTAAGAGAAAACCGAAGAGAAACAAGAGGAAACAAAAGAAGATTCAAAGTAGACAAAGGTACTAACAAGAAAGAAGAAATTAAAGAAGAAAGTGTATCAAATACATTAAAGGCATCTCCATCCACCTTATTGTCTACTAGTGATAGTATTATAAATAAAAAAGAAGAAATCAAAGAAGAGGAAACATATAGACATGAGCCAACCGATCATACTACCTAAGGTAGATCTGGCAAATATGGACCCTGATGAGATGAAATAATATGATGAGTTAGTAAGACTCAAGGCCATACAAAATAAATCACTTTGGAAGAAGAAATAAAATACTACATTAGAAGATGTCAAAGAAGTGTTACAAGAGATTATGTCTGATGCTACTACAAATGAAGAAGAAAATTTACTTGATCAAGTGGCAGAACTGATTAAACAAGTGCGTGAACCAAATCAAGCCACAATCAATGGGATGATGAAAATTCATCAGAAGAGCATGGATGAAAAATTATTAGAAGCAATTTTGAAGAACATTTAACTTGAAAAGGTATCTCTCTCTAAAGCATGCACTGACATGGAGAGAAAATTGTCTAATATTCTTTTATTATTTTAGCAATTTTGTTCTATTTCCCAATTCCTTAAAGAGATCAAGAAGAAAGAGGCAACTATTGAAGAAGAGTTGTCCAAGAAGCTAAATAGAATTTCAACTGAGCCTGGATCCCTACAAGATTAATACTCAAAGATCAAACAACTAATAGGAAAGAAACAAGATCTTAGAAATGCAAAGCACAACCTAAGGTTAGAACTCCTAGAGCTACAAGCTTCACTCATTGCCCACATAGAGTCTATGCATAATCACTTAAAGAAAGCCAAAGATTTAATTTCCACTCCTAATGGAAGTTCATTAGACACTATTACTGGTATGACAGCAGATGTTGCTACTCAAATAGTTGTTATGCAAATAGCAAAGGATAGCTGGGGGGCAGGCCTATCTAATGCAAAGGCTAAATATAAACACATTTTTTACAAGACACCTCTGGAAGACAAAACTAAGTAAGTAATCTTTTGGCATGTTTATAAAAAAAGGGGGATATATATAGTAAAGGGAGATATACATAAGGGAGATACAAGTAGTTAAATTTTGAGAAGCATTATCAAATAGGGGGTCATAAATTTTTGAAGTTTTGAAAATTTTGATGACTTTGAAGTTTTTTTTTCAAAATGCCAAACTAATGTCAAAGGGGGAGATTGATACTCTTAAAGAGAGTTTGTTGTCATTAGTTTTCTACAAAGTCATATATCGGTGAAAGAGACCAAAGGAAGGAAGTCATACAATGAAGAAGACACAATCGATAAAGGCAACCGAGACAACCACCGAGCACCGAGAAGGTATCAAGCACCGAGTGAGCTATATATACCGAGTAAGCACAAGCATGTTTACCGAACACTCCAGAGCCGACATTTAATTTGAAATTAGATACATTGGATTTGAAAACCGAGCAGGAAGTGTTGTATAGAATTTAAGGTAAAAGTTAGTTGAGTCATCGGCACTCTAAACACATGATTGGATATAATCACGAGGCAGATCCATCAATGAAGTTTCAAAAGGCATAGAAAATTGGAGATGTAACCTAATTTTAACCAGTTAATCTCCACCGTTGATTCTTGAATCCCTATATCCAGTTAACTACCTGAATCTGGTATAAGATATCAATTTTGAACTTTGATCAGTGTAAGAGAGAGAGTTTACATTGCAGGGAGTTGACATAACAGAGGGTTGACATTTTTGTTTAGATTGTTGATAGATTTGAAAGAGTTGGTGAAGATGTTGAAAGGAGAAGTAGAGGAGAGGTATGCACAATGAAGAAGAGCTTATGATACTAAGCTACCAAGTATAGAATAAGGTAACAAATATATAGGACACACTGAGTCTGGATAACATTTAATTGATGCACTTTTATCAGGTATTTTGTAGTGAAATTTTGTTGTAGTCAGTGAAGTACAAATCCCTCTTGTGGGTAGGCCCTAACAGGTCTTATATTTTGTAAATCCTTTAACCAGGTACATCTCTTAGATTAGAGATTGTGAAATCCTCTAACAAGGTAGATTGAATAAGTCTTTAGTACTCTTAACTGAGTATAGTACTCCTAACATGGTAAGCTATTAGAAGTAGCTAAATTTGTAGCTCTAACTGAGCAACCTTTTTACTGCAGTAATGAAGGATTGTGGGTGTCATCTCCACCACATTTTTTCATCTAACAAAGGATTTATGCATGACCAAAATCTATGTGTTATGTGTTGCATATTTTATGGTTTGGAATATTTACTTTATGTTCATTATATGCATTGTATTCAACTCGGCAATAGATTAGAATGAATGGTTAAAATTTTTAAAGGTAATGATTCACCCCTCCCCTCTTAGTACATAACTTTCCTAAGTTATTACAACTATACTAACATATTTATATGGGTAGGGGATTGTTTAAGATTTTATTTGGTTCTAATTTTGCTCATAATATTGTTAAATTCTCCATTTGCACAACTTCCAAGGTGGAAAACAAGCTACCAATGGAGTGGATTTCAAAAAGGGACTTTTACTAGTTTACACGTAGAGGTCTCCGCATTTCATTCTCGATTATTGTTCCCTTTGTATTGTCTATCTTTTTCTATCTATATTGGTGTTTTTCAAAATGCGAGAAAACCTTCCCCAAAATATTCGCCATTGAATCAAAGCATATTGTTCAATTACACATTTAGACAACTTGGAAATCAGAAAAGAGGGTACGTGAGTAGTGGATTTTCAAAATGGACTTCTACGAGTTGCACTAACAGGTCTCCCCATTTAATTCTTGCACACTGTCCCTTTCTATTATGTATTGTAATAACCATCATCGTCTTTGACAATTTTAAGAATGTTATTTTTCCATCAGCTTAAAGGTGGATAATTTACAACACTTTGTTTTCCTCCCCGTGAGGGATAGCCAGTTTGTAAAAAGAGTATTTGACCACTTTGTAAGACCCCACCTCTCATGTATCTAATAAAATCTTAAATTGATGAATGTGATTCTTTAATAGAGCATTAGATAGGTTAATGGTGTGAATTGAGGTGTTGAATGGTAATATTTTGGGTTTTCTTACCAAATTTGATGGCAATTATGTGCTCGCACACACACACACACAAATATCTTTCTCCTTCAAGATACTTTGATGAAAATGCATTTTATAAATGGTTTCTAATAGGGGTTCGAGGAATCTTGTATTTCACTTTTGAGATCTTGAATGATTTCCTCCATTTGATGTATTGGAGAGGTATTGCACTTGGAAAATATTGTATATGAATTTCAATTTTATGATGGATCATTGTATAAAGTAAAATTAAGGGAACACAATTAATAGATAATTGATTTTCAATGGTGACCTAATTATACTTGTGATTATCTTGTGTAGGAAAGTAAGTGTTCCTAAAGGAGAAACAAGAAATGTCTATCAAACCAAATATCCCTTTGAGAAGTTATAATCTTAGGTGATTTTGTCTGAGAAGATAAACAAGGAATATTGTAAATTGACCTTGTTTGGTCATGCTTTGAAGGATATAACATTGTGGTTTAGGATTTTTGTATAGGTTTGTTGGGAGTAAATCCATATTATTTAAGTGTTTAAGTGAGGGTTAAATATGGGAAACCTTAAGTGGGTTTGAATTTTGGATTTGTCCTTTTTTGGGATTTTTAAAAAGTATTGAGAAATCAATTTAATGAATCTTGGAGCAAAAATCGACCCTAGGGTCTATACCCTTGAGGTGGGGGGAAATTGAATGCATAATAAATACCCCAAGACTTTATTTAACCCTCCAAAAAATCTCATTAATAAGAGTGATAACTTTGGAGGATAGGTGAGGTTAGATAGCGCAAGGGTACCAACCTCACCTCCATACCACATTTATGAGGAAAGACTTTGGGGATGGGATGACATACTTTTTGTCCCCTCTTAATTGAAGAAAATGCTAAATGGAGGAATGGATGAGAAGGTAACAAGTGTCACTTTCCCATCCAAGTCCTCCATCTTAATCTTCGTTATATTGAGGTTGTGAAGGTAGAATGTGGTGTTACCCACTTCTCCTTTTGGAGAACTCTTACTTGTGAAAGTAAATGAAAAGGTTAGAGGAAGAGAAGGAGATCTTGCACATGGAGATGGTGGTCAAGATAGAGCTTATATAGAGATAATTTATCTCTCCCTTTTTATTCTTAGATTTGGTATAGTTTTCTTCTTCATGGAATGTTTATTAAATTTGGTTAGAGAGAATGCTAGAATAATTTGTTGTATTAGGAACAAATGTGAGATGTTATCAAGCTTTCACCATCGATTCTCATGGTGAGAAATGTATCTTTCTCACTCGGGGGTATGACAAGAGAACACAAGGCTCCATGACACATTATGAAAGGGAGTGTGTGTGTGTGCGCGCGCGCGCGCGTGTGTGTAAGTTCTTATAAAGATCATATAGTTCATTTTGATAATGGTATCTCTTTGAAATAGTAATGGAGGTATTGTCCTTGTAATAATTAATGGAAGTGCTCTATTATTCTATTATTTTTGAAAGTTTACATAAAACTGATTTATCTTTTTTCTTAAGGAATTATTTAATGGAAAACAAAGAATAAGATAAAAGCTTTGGGTTATCTTGCACTGGTTTTTGAAGGACATAAATTTCACATTGTATGGAATACTTTATTTCCCTTAAGTTTTCCTTCATAGTCTCGTAAAGAATTCATGTGGTAATAAAAAAAGGTAGATACAAACTTATTCATGCTCTTGTATTTATAATGAGATATAGAATTTTTGAAATAATTCAATAAGTAAAATTTGGAAGTTTATTTCCCTTAAAGTTACAAATTAGATATTGTGATGCTTAACCAGTGAGGTAAACATATAGAGTAAATACAAGATGAGCACAAGTGACCATGTAAAGTAAATATAGTTATGTTTAAATGTGACCAAATTTACTAGCATGGAAGGAAATAAGCAAATGGAGCATAGAACTAGGTACAAAGGTTTGCTCAAAGTATGATGACTTATCAATTTACATATGAATAAATATGTGTAAATATTATGTGCTGAGTTGTTTTGAGATAGAACTTATTATGTGTAGAGTATATACATATCCAGCATCATGATTCAATAGATAAGGACAGTTATTTGGGTTGAGACTCCCTCCTTTGCCCTTTGCATAGGTCTGTACCATATAATGTCTATGTAGAATACTTTATGCTGCAAAATAGATACATGGTTAATTTAATCTTCTTGTTGTAAACATTGGCAGACACTTTGTAACTTTAAAATAAAATAAAATAAAAATCAATATAAGCTAGGTTGCCAGTAATAGGAAATTTGAAGTCTTGTTATGAAATAGTAGAGTTATATTATAACCTTTGGACTAGAGTTAGATTCATATAAAAAGTAACACCAGAAAAATAAGGCTTCTCTATATGCTTCTTTCAATACAAAATATTGCCATCCTAAATCCATCCTGTGGAGCATCATTTAAGCAATAAGTTGCACCTTGCATTGAGAGCAGCATGTGACACTTGCATCCGACCAAAGGAATTAATAGAAAAGTTTTAGTATTGACCTATAAATTGTGAAGCATAGAAATATCTCCAGTAGCTTGGGTTTTACTATGCAACAATATTAGTTTATAGTAATAAGGCAATAATTTAACATTACATTGTTAATAATTTAATAATGTAACATTATATTATTTTTGTGTGTAAATGGATGCATTTTATAAGCATAATCTATCTGAGTGCAACAACATTTTTAAACTATACGGAAGATATAAATATAAATAAATAAACATTCTCCCAACACTTAATTCAACTCTTACGGTGGTAAAAGTTGTCTCTTGACATTGAAGATGATTATGTTATTATAATTATAAGGGACCTGCTTACATGTTTGTTTACCCTCATGGAGAAACATATTCCCAACTGAATAATGTAATCCCAAATTAATAGTGTACATATACTAAAATACTTTTGTTCTTAATTTATCTCAAACCTTCAGGAGTATATGACATGTGTCCTTATTCTCTCTCTCTCACACGCACGCACAGCACACACACACACACACACAATATTCACTTATTAAATTTTTAAACTAATTATATATGAGTTGTGGATTAATAATATGACACACACACACAATATTCTCTTATTAGATTTTTGAACTAATTATATATGAGTTGTGGATTAATAATATGAATTATATAAAATATCGCATCAGTAAATGAATAAAATGTAACATACATATTCTTGTCATTATACATAGAAGCTCTATAAAAGAGATATATATATATATATAACAGGTTGATATTAATAAACATCTATTGTAGTTATATATAGTTACTTGGATTAGACTTGATGATTAAACAATTGTATAGGTCTTTTTATGGTGTTAGTCAAGAAAGAGTCGTATAAGCCTAAATTAGAGTTCTGATTGCGAAACAATTTATTTATAATTAAAGATCACAGGGAAAGTAGCTTTAAACATATACTCTTCATTAAATGATTGACCGTTTTCATTTGAAACATAACTATATTATAATTAAATGTATTTGTGTAAACGTGAACAATTGGTACCTATGGTATACCATGAAATTGGTGGATAAATTTAAAACCGCGCATGCAAGCAAGACATGACGATAGTTGAATGTCCTTTGTAGTGGGTATAAGTGTAGGATTTGTGGGATATATGCTAGTGTGAATCACTCTTTGTCTTGACTCAATATTCCTATAAAATTAAAAAATAAATAAATAAAAATATAAAATATTAGAATAATTGAGCATTGTTAATTTGTATGGATAATTTAGTCATAACTTAGTTTTTACTTGTGGATTTTGATTTACAAAAATAGTTTTGTTTTCCCTTAGCAAAATTTTAGGCATGACAAATATAGTATGTATAGTATGTTGGATGTTGCTTTTTTGGAGACCTTATGTACTTAATTTATATATTTTTTTTTAAATTATTAATTGCATTTTCATATTAGTAAAATTGTAGGGTGTCACATTTGGGATGTGCACAAAGATTTCATATGCTCGTGCATAATCCCCACTCCTATCTTTCTTACCTTTGGTAATCATGTTATCAATAGTAATGTGCATGCAATACACCTTAAATTAATTTCTATTGCACCATGTCTAATGGAAGTAGTGCAAGTCAAATTGATTAAAAAAAAATGTGTACTTTTGCGACGAAAATTTGTCTTGAAAAGTTGGGCATTACATTTTTGCTTCTATGAAGCTCCACTGTCTGAAGATTTTGAGGTCAATTTGCATGTTTGTTTTGTAGACCATTTTAATATTATGATTGCACTTTAATGTTTCTATCCTCGTCTTGAAGATTTTTAACGATGCTATTCATTTTCATAGCTTATGAGGTGGATAATTTACAACACTTTGTCGAGCTTCCTGTGAGGGAATACTTGGTTTGAAAGAAGACTATATGAGGGAATATGCTACTGCAAAGCTTTGTGATTGAATATTTTGAGGTCAATTTGCAAGTTTTTTCTACAACATTTTAATCTTATGACAACAATTTAACATTCACGTACATATTTAGAAGCCCTTTTCCCAACCCAAAATCATATTGTCAAACTAGACAAACATACTTTGTATAATGAAGAATTTTAATGGTGCTATTCATTTTCACAGCTTATGAGTGGATAATTTATAGCACTTGGTCGAGCTTCATGTGAGGGAATACTTGGTTTGCAAGAAGACTATTTGAGGGAATCTGCTACTACAAAGCTTCGTGTTTGAAGATTTTGAGGTCAATTTGCAAGTTTTTTTCTAAACCATTTTAATCTTATGACTGTAGTTTAACATTCACTTACATATTTAGAAGCCCTTTTCCCAACTCAGAATCATATTGTCAAACTGGACAAACATGCTTTGTATAATGAAGGATAAATTATTTACTATGAAGGATAAATGTCATTAGATTTTTAAATTTTACGTATGTCCACATTGTGTTAGTTTTTGTAGAACAATTATATTTTGGGTTTGTTTATTTTAATTTGAATTCCCAGGAACAAACCCTAGGTATATTACATACTTAAAAATGAATTGACTACAAAACTATCACCTTCCATTTTATTAGTGTGTCATAATGGTGATTGAATATCCATTGGTTTTAAACATATTAGGTCACAAACTAAACTAATTAAGCCAAGTTAAATTGTTGTTGATCCATTTCATGGAGGACTATAGACAAAATTTGGCTAGATTTTGTTGAAGAAACAAAGAATTTTAATATTTACTTTTACTAATAAATTCTACATGTTGAACACTGTAAAACCACGCGTTATTTCTATTTAAGTTTTTGTAAATCTTGTTTCCTGATATCCTTCAGTTTCATTTGAATTTTGCCAAATTTTGTGCTCTTCCTTGATCCACTGTACCATGAAGCTTAACATCTTCCAACTTTGTCTTACTTGTATATTATGTTTCATTGTTTGATTTTTAAGTTTCAAATTCATCACCTTCTGTTTAATTTTTTGTAACTCTTGTTTCCTAATATCTTTCAGTGTCATTTCATTTTTTTCCAAATTCTATGCTCTTCCTTGATCCAGTGTATGATCAAGCTTAACATCTTCCAACTTTGTCTTACTTGTATATTCTAATTCATTGTTTGATATTGAAGTTGAAAATTCATCATCGTCCTTTTAATTTTTGGTCACATTTTCATGGCTTCCTATGAAACTCTACTCCATTGCATGCTCTTTAGCTTATCTCTCCCTAGCTAGCTTTCTATTTTCTTCAAATCTTTCATGTTCTTTCTTTGCATTCAAGAATCAGAGTAAGAAATATTGGAATTAACATTGCCTTCTTCATTTGTTTCATCTACTTTCTATGCTTCTTTCTATGCATTTGAATATGCAAAGGCAACATCCAAATTACCATGGACTGTAACAGTTTCATGTTCACTCTATTTTTAAGCATTCCTGTCATCTTCCCCCTCATGGTACACCTTTCCCCTGCTCATCTTAATTTACTACTGGTTTTTTTAGGTAGGTTACAATGTCAATTGTTGCCTTCAAATAGAAACATAGTCAAATATGTAGTGTACCAACTTGTAAGCCATACTAATACATGTTCAACCAAATGGTAACTCTATCTCCTACCCCTAATCATGAAAAATGATAACATTCTACTCTTATATCTGTTAATTTCATTAGTAAAGTGAACCATAAGATTACATAGTTTTCGCAGGATGCGAATATATACAACAAAAAGGAAAAGACCTTGAGACCCAGCATACATTAAACTTGGAAAAGTGATTGCGCAAAAGTATGTTTATTCTTAGTGTGAAATGCATGCTAATAATGAAACTTTGGCAAATGTATTACAATGCATTAGAAGGCAAAGACAAAAATGGACTGCTTCCAGCAGAGAAGCAGTCAGGGCTTCCATATTATCTCACCTTAAACCAAATCCCACAACCATTGCTTCACAATAAAATACAGGAGAAGTTGAGACAAGAAATCCAGTAGAACATCACACATCCACTCCAGGATATAGACTATTACCATTCTCTAAGATAGAGGGCCAAGAAGAGCCCATAACTAGAAGTGATAACAACTCTAAATAAAGTATATCATGATAAATTATCATGTAAATATAAACACATTTTGAAGTGAAAAATAAAATAGGAAACAATTTTTTTGTGTTGAAATATGGCATTACATGCAACCTAAAATGCATAATGTAATTTAACAAAAAAAAAATATAATCTATTCCTAATATTACGACAATAAACAATTTCTTTTAACAATAATTCAATATCACAACAAATTGTCTGATATAATGGCTTTGTAATTTGTTGATATTTTACAAAATGTCTCTGAATTTAAAAAATGTGAGAAATTGCACACATTGTTTGTTACAACCACTTAGAGACATAATGTATGAAACTACCCACAACTTAAAATTTATTGCTAATTAGATCTGTACAATATTTATTTATTTTTCTTGACAATTATATTTTATTGGTCATTTAGTTTAAATTGTTTATGTCAATCTTATCTACATACAAGTAACATTGAAGTTTTCCACCTTACTGTCAGGCACATATTTGGCACTTACTTGATTTCTACATAATGACGACATTAACTACAAATGGTATTGCCAACATTCTTGAGGGCATCCCAATTTCATACCATATTTTACAAGTAGCAGTTGCAGAATTGATAAAGCAATATTGGTTTGCGAGTGCCACCTATCGTCTACACCTCTTTGATGGTGTGCACATGCATTCTTGCCTTATTCCTCATCAATTCAACAACCTAGTTATTGAAGACACCTTACAAAAAGGATCCACCATCTATATCACTGATTATAAATGCAAAAAAATTTCAAATTTCACGTACGTTAACAATTGCATTCTAGTATTCTTAAGTTGTCATTTATTTCTACAACTCTAAAACTAAGTTTTGGGCACCCTTTTATTGCAATGCATTTTGGTCATAAAATATAGTTAGAGATGTTATGTACAAAATCCATTTTTTGGACCATGTTACTTGTAATAATATGTAGATGAGGTCACCATGCCTTCTCAAACAATGTTTCCTTCTCTATGTAAATTGATAACAGAGTTATTTGCTTCCTCTTATGTTTGTATATTTACAAATGTTGAAATATAAATATGCATACCTCAAAAGATATTTTGTGTTATTCTACATGGAACACTATAATTTCACACCATAGTACAAGTTATTAGTTTTTGAATAATTGTTGTTGATGCTCTTTCAAACTATGCTTCTGATTGCTTTCCAAACTACAACAGTTAAAATTCCTTGCAAATAATTACATGCTTTCAATTCAGAATATTCAATTCTTTTTCAAAATTATTTACAAGATCATCATTCGCAGATACCAAAAAAACTATGAATCAAAAAAGAAAATTATGATGGAAATACCACATGACATAGTCGAAGACAAAAAAACTCGATGAAATGAGATGCAACACAAGTGGTACCATGAGAGAAAAGAAATTATCAGCAAAATAAGATGAGAAAATCAACACAACCAACTTAGTGATCCTTGCGGAGCTGCAACAACACCATCTAGAAACCCCTTCTTCCTACCAACATATGAATCTGAAATAAAACATACAACCCAGTAGACCAACCCACTTGATGAAATCCTAGAGGCACCACAATTCTCTAAACAATATTTTGTAGCTAGAAACAAGTTTTTTTCAAAGTTAGATAGCCTCTCAAGCATGTCTACATGTTTGGTTTGCATGAAAAAATACCCAGGTAAAACTAATAAATTTGATGGGAAAACTACTTGTTTGAGATGTACAATAGAGAAAAATGGAGACCGATTCTCAAATAGAGCAACATGGACCCTGAGGCACAACCTATCTTTTTACAAAGACTCACTCAAATTGAAGAGATGTAATTGCAGGAGTTAGTCCAATACTTCAAGTTACCTATGCAAGGGGGGAAACTCAAATATAGTGGCCACACTATTTATTTCCCTCAAGATATTTCTACAATTGCATCCCACTTTCCAAGGCATATAGATGAGTTGGACATAATAATTATCAAAAAATAAAGCATTGGGCAACAACAATATAACTTCTACGTTAGCAGAAATTGTGTGTACGAATCTTTGAAGTACAAGATAAACAATTATCCCCATTATAAAGATGCAGTATAGTTAGATGATGTAGCATTATCATCTTTACCCACTGCTTCTACTGACATATCGGGCCTTCTATATGAAACAAATTCAACTACGGAACACCACAAAGGAAGGTCTCCATAATTAGATGGTACAAAAGATGACCAAGTAGACAACCTCATGGAAACCCATTCATTATTAGTGAAGAACTTTCCACGAACTCATCAATGTATGTTGGGTCTTGAGGTATTTACCTTTTTGATGGTGTGCACGTGCACCCTTGCCTTATTCCTCATCAATTAAACAACCTAGTTATTTAAGACACCTTACACAAATGATCCATCATCTGTGTCGTTGATTATAAATGCAAAAAAATTTCAAATTTCACGTACTTTTTCAATTGCATTCTAGTATTCTTAAGTTGTCATTTGTTTATACAACTTTGAAACTAAATTTTGGACACCCTTTTATTGTAGTGCAATTTCAAGTACTACCTTAAAAGTAATATAAACTACTGAATCAAAAGTTGGAACACCAAAAATTCTTCTCAAACCAATCAACTACCTTTCATCAAAGAGGTATGAACGTCCACTTTAGACAAATCAAGAAGAAATGTATTCTGTTGTAGAAGAAGTCAACCCTAGAGAAGAATAAAGTTTGTCTCCTACCACAATAACCTGTATTAAAATGTTAAATTTGTATCATAAGCATTCGTCAATTGAGGGTAGGGCATTGAGTAAATCTTCACTCCATAAATTCAAAAAAGGTGGACGTGACGACCAAGTATTTGGGTTTGACTTGATAGAAAAAGCAAAATAGGAATACATGTAATGTATTTCAATGAAGTGGGAGAGGAGTTGTACAATGTAATCCAATCAGGTAGTGTTATGTCATCTCAAATGGATGAGTAAAGGTTTCCAACACCACCTACAGTAGTTCCACAAACCCCTTTAAAATATTTTTCCACAATTCATCAACAATAACACTCTCCACATGTGCAGATTCTACCATCCCCATGCATAGCTTCCATATTAGGAGAATAGATTCTCTACAATGCTTTCCTGTTAATTTTCTTGTTGATGTCATTAGCATTGTCATTTTTTTCTCTAATACATCATCAATTCGCAAGAAAAATGGCACCAAAACAAGAAAATGTACAATTAACATCATATATATGTTAGATTTTACTGTCGATGTCACACTTTGGTGAAATCATTACAAAATTGAAGGAAATAAAATTTCAAAAATGTCCCTACAAAGAAGCCCTCGTATAGTCCTGATCAACTCTGCTCGTATAATGTCATGGCATGGAATAGAACTAGATACTATATCTGCAACAACAATTATATTCAATCCTGATTTGTTGGAGACATCAACACTGCAAACATGGTATGCCAACAAATCCATTGAACATCCTTCCAATTCATTGTCCAAGATTCCCCTACCTACCCACAAATTTCAACATCTAGTACCTATTTCATCTTTGTTGAATAGAACCATTTTTTAGGAAGAGAATGTATGTGTTAAAGCTACTATCACAAAGCTCCATTTGGAAAAATTTTACTACCTTTCATGCCCTCAAATAGTGGACAACAAAAATGCAAGAAAAAAGTGACACAAACTTTCCTTAGTATATTTGAATGCCCAAAATGCTCTACTAATGTGTCCAATTGTGATTTTAGCTACATGCTTAAAATGGATTTGCAAGACCAAACAGGTGAACTCATCAAAGTTACTGCATTTGAAGGGCCAACAAATGCCTTGTTGGGTGTTGGCGTAGAGGATTTGCAACTATTACTAGTTGAGCCTGATGGTGGTAAAAACATTTTGGACACTGTAATCAATTGTCGATTTCTATTTCATCTTAGAGTCAAAGCGTCCATATTTGGCAGCCTTGAAACACAAAGCATTGTTATGAAAACCTTTAAGGTCATTTGACAAATGCATTTTGGTCATAAAATATAGTTAGAGATAATATGTACAAAATCCATTTTTTAGACTATGTTACTTGTAATAATATGTAGATGGGATCACCATGCCTTCTCAAACAATGTTTCCTTTTCTATGTAATTGATAGCATAGTTCTTTGCTTCCTATTATGTTTTTATATTTACAAATGTTGAAATGTAAATATGCATATCTCAAAAGATATTTTGTGTTATTGTACTACATGACACACTGTATTTTAATATCATAGTACAAGTTATTAGTTTTTGAATAATTGTTGTTGATTCTCTTTCAAACTATGCTTCCAATTTCTTTCCAAACTACAACAGTTAAAATTCCTTGCAAATAATTACATACTTTCAATTCACAATCTTTAATTCTATTTCAAAATAATTTACAAGATCATCATTCACAAACACCAAAAAAAATTGTGAATCAAAAAAGAAAATTGTGATGGAAATACAGTATGACATAGTCAAAGACAAAAAAACTCAACTAAATGAGATGCAACACAAGTGGTACCATGAGAGAAAATAAATTATCAACAAAAGAAGATCATAAAATCAACACAACCAACTTAGTGATCCTTGTAGAGTTGCGACAACACCATCTGGCAACCCCTTCATCCTACCAACATATGAATATGAAATACAACATACAATCCAATATTACAAAGTAATTGGTAAAAATATGTTATGATATTAACAAGAGAATAAGCTCAATAAATAGGGAATACAAAATTTACAAAGAGACAAGTTTCTAAAATAGAAATTGCCAGAAAGATCAGAGACGATATTAAGAAGATACAACAAGTTACAATATTGAGCATTAATACTAAAAATAATAAAATAATATTCTAATACCCTCCCTTAATGCTCAATTTGTCAACTACACCAATAGACCCCCTAAATTTGACAAACTTATCTGAACTGAGGGGATTGGTGAAAATATCTAATGGCTGCTCTGATGTAGGAACATATAGCAACTGAATGGACCCGTCTTCAACCAACTGTCAAATGTAGTGACAGTGAAGTTCTATGTGTTTGGTTCGTTCATGGAAGACTAGATTCTTGGTGAGATTGAGCACTCCCTGATTGTTTGAAAACAAAGGAGTTGGACCAGTTTGAGATATTTGCATATCTGCAAGCATCAAACGAAGCCAAACTACCTCATAAGATGCCTTAACAGCTCCTCAATACTCTTCTTCAATCAAAGAGAGAGACATCGCCTGTTGTTTCTTACTGGTCCAGGTGACTGTACCAGAACCCAAACTAAACACATATCCAGAAGTTGATTTCCTATCATCAGCGGAGCCTGCCCAATTTGAATCTGTGAACCCACTGAGTCTAGGATCATCACACCTAGTGTAAGGAATGTCATAATCTAAAGTGCCCTTGACATATTGCAGGACACGCTTTGCGGCTACCCAATGATCAACCTTGGGGTTATCATGAAGTGGGATATGTAGCTCATTGCAAAAATGAGATCATGACGAGTGGTAGTGAGATAGATGAGACTACCCACTAGTTTTATGAATTGGGTTTCATCAACGGGAAGGGAATCAGACGTAGCTGATAATTTCATACCAGTCTCCATGGGTGTGGAAGCAGGTTTGCAATCCTGCATGTGAAACTTGTCAAGCAAGCTTCTGGCATACTTAGACTAAGAAAGGAAGATGTTGTTGTCAGTCTGCCAAAACTCAACACCCAAGCAATAATTATGTATGAGATTTGTCATATCAAAAGTGCTACACAAATTTTGTTTTATGTCGGAGATCAATTGTGTTTAATTCCCAGTAATGATCAAGTCATCCACATAGACAACAAGAAAGATAGTATCATTACCAAAGTGTTTGATGTAGAGATTACTATCTGAAGGACTATGCTGAAAGCCATGAGCAACCAAGTACTGATAAATTGGTATGTACCATGCCTGAGGAGCCTGTTTAAGTCCATAGAGGGCTTTCTAGAGTCGACACACTTTGGGTTCAGAACTGGCAACCTTGAAACCAGGAGGCTACATCATGTAGACTTCTTCCTATAGTTCACCATTGACGAAAGCACTCTTCACATCCATCTGATGGACTTTCCAACCATACTGAGCTGCAATGGCAAGAAGAAGATGAATAGTACTCATTTTAGCAGTAGGAGCAAAGGTATCCTCGTAGTCAATACCCTCTCGCTGGCTGAATCCACGAGCAACTAATTTGGCCTTATATTTGTCTAAGGTACCATTGACATGATACTTGACCTTATAGACCCATTTACAACTAATGGGTTTCTTCCCGTGAGGAAGATCTAAAAACACCTAGGTGTGATTTTTCTGAAGACTTTGGAACTCAGCATCCATTGCCTGTTCCCATTCTGGAATTCCTTTGGCCTTGGCATATATCTGAGGCTCATAGATGTTGTGGATGTTAGACATACGAGAAAAAATGACAGAGTTAAGCTGGATGCTCTTTTTCTAGAATTTCTACCCTCAATGAACTCATCAGACCAGAGATCACTGATGGTCTTAGCCAACCATTTGGGCCGAAGGGTAGGTGTGCCAACATCAGGAGCTGGAGGAATAATTGGAAGAGGAAGTGGATCAGGATCAGGATCAGGAGGAAGGTGTGCATCTTCTGGAGGAAACTCTGGTGGTGTATTATCAAGAACAGAGTAGGTAGCATCTCTCCCATTAGGTGGACCAATAGGAAGATCAATACTCAAGTCAGAGGCCTGCAATGGCAGATCTCCAGAACAAAATGGGCCTCGATCTTCATAAAAAACAACATCACAACTGAAGATAACATGATCAGTGTCAATATCAATCAGGTGATAAGCCTTATGGTTGTCATTGTACCCTGTAAACATGAGTTGCTGACTCTTGGAATCCAACTTAGTGCGCTTAGCATCGGGAATCCATAGATAAGATAAAGAGACAAAGACTTTCAGATGGCTGATCTGAGGTTTGTGACCAGACCAAGCTTCCTTAGGAGTCATGTTTTTAACAGCACGAGTGGGTGACCTATTAAGAAGATAGACAGCTATGAATACTGCTTCTACCCAATATTTCCTAGGAACGTTTCTATGTTCCAGCATAGACTTAGCCATCTCTGTAATGGTGTGGTTGTGACGTTCTACATCATTTTGCTGAGGGGTGTATGGTGTGGTGAATTGATGTTTTATGCCATGAGTATCATAGAAAGTAGAGAAAGTAGACGAACAAAACTCCCCTCCATTATCAGACCTAAGAGTAATAATAGAAGAACCATACTCTTTTTCTACTAAGGCCTTAAATTTTTGAAATACATGAAACACATCTGATTTTTTCTTAAGGAAATACACCCACATTTTATGACTAAAATCATCAACAAGAAGCAAGAAATACTTGTACCCAATAACAGAAGTAGTATTCATAGGTCCACATACATCAGCGTGGACCAGTTGCAGTACCTTGGAGGCTCACCATGAGTCACCATCCTTGAAAGGTGTCTAGTGTTGCTTCCCAACCTGGCAAGCTTCAAAAACTCGAGGATTCTGAGTCTAAATATCAGGTAGGCCATGGACTAAGTCGTCTTGAACAAGATGTGCAAGATACTGAATATTCAGGTGTCCATATCGTTGATGCCATAGACTAGTGAGAGCGGAAGAGTGGGATGCGAAGGCATGCTCAAGAGAATCGCATGTGTCCACAAGTCTATAGAGACCATGATCCCCAATGCCAACAGCTAGAGTATTGTGAGAAGCATGATCAACAATCAAGCACTTATGTGCACTAAAAATAACATCCAGCTAAGGAGAGTGTTGCATGATCTGACTAACTGAAAGGAGATTAAGTTCCATGCCAGGAACATAGTGCACATTGAGGAAGAGGAGACGTATTCCGCCTGACTATATCTGAACATTGTCATTGCTGACAATAGAGTACTCTTCACCACCACCAAAAATAGCTAAGTTCGTGTAGGAGGAGAACTCAACAAACCAATCACGTATGTGAGTGAAATGTTGAGAGGCACTAGAATCAATGTACCAGGCAAAATACTTCACATAGTCTGCATGTCATTTAGCGATGAAGGCAAAAAATGGAGATTCTTGCTGCTATGTGTGCTCAGCAACATTTGCTTGGGGCTGAAACCCTCCATGTTTCCACTGCTCAGAGGCCAGTCTGGTATGGAAATCTTTGATCATATGACCAAATTTGTGACAGTAATTGCACTGCACCTTTTTATTAGACCCATCCTGAGATTGAGAAGGACCCTTCTACGGAAGGGACTGATATGGCTGAAATTTTCCTTGATCCTTTTGAGAGGATTGGGCTGGGAAGGCCTATTCAGAGGAGGACAAGGTGGCACTACTACCAAACTGTTGTTTCTAATGATCCTGCTGCAGAAGTTTGGTGTACAACTCGGGGAATTTTAGATCCACATTAGTTGAAGTAATGTTGAGAGTTTCTATGAAGTGCTCATAAGAGGGTGGTAGAATTTCCAGAGTAATTACTACCATATCTTCTTCCTCCATCTTCCGACTAATGGCTTCAAGTTGATCGCGAATATCTTTAATCTTCGTGAGATTCTCCTGTAAGGACATGCATTCATCCATCATGATGGAGAACAATTGGTTCTTCAGAAAGAATGCGCAAATTTTGTCTGATGTCTCATGCAACTCCTTTAGATACTTCCAGATGTCGGGAGCAAATTTTTTTGGAGGGAATCTAAGGGAGCTGATCATCGATGAAAGAGAACTTGAGAATCATGACAGCTTCTCGATTGCGATCGTCAAACTTGTCCTGATCTATAGGCACAGAGGTCGAACGAGTCTCGGTGCCAAGAACAAGCACATCTAGATGATGGTACTCAAAGATGGTCAATATGCGCTGCTTCTAGGTGTTATAATTATGACCATTGAATTGATGATTTCCTTCCAACATCAAGTTGGTGAGTGACGCCATTTTGCATGCTTCCCAATGTAGAGATAGTGAGAAATAAAGAAGAGGCGCAAACCTAGAATTTAAAGCACAAATCCCAATGCAGAGAACAAAGGTTGAATCAGGTACAAACGTCAAGAAAATGAAGAAGTACTACTGGCATGGATTTTGAGATAAATATATGGCTGACCCAGAAAAATCTGACAAACACCCAGAAGAAATCTGAAAAAAAAACCCAGAAGGAATCTAAAATCGGATGTGAAATTTGTTGGCACAAATTTTGATGCATGCAAAATGATGCACCCAAAAAATTTGGAGACCAACCCAATTGAGAGATCAAAAAACCCACCAAGAATCTGTAAGAATATTTTTATTTCAGCAACAAATTAGAGAGTTTAAAAAGAAACCCTAACCAGCAGTCTATACCTTAAAAAAATTGCAGAAAAATGGCGGATGTGCAGAAAAAACATTGGCAGAGGTCACATGGGAGCACAAAGAGTCACAAAAGTGTGTCAAAATAACTACAGACATGGTTAATTTCCCTGAAAATTGACCGTAGGTGGAAGAGATAGGACCAAAATGCAGGAAGGTGGCCATGAGTTTGAGAAAACACGCCCAGAAATGAGCCGCGTGACTTTAGATAGACGGTTTTGTAGGAGTGATATGAACACGACACCCAGATAGCAGAGTTCCGACCTGCAAGACAAAGAAAACCACGTCCAAGCCATTTGGGAGAGCTGTAGAAGATGTCCAGACTCTAGATGAAAAGAAACCGCGTGATTTGTAGGGCAAAGAATCACGTCCAAGACCCATCTCGTAAGCAATGAAAGACAAACCTAGCATGATCCCTCACAAAAATTTCAAAAATCTCAAGTCTTGGATTTCATGAAGAAATTAAAGATTTTCAGAATATTATTTGGAAAAATCACTCAAGGGATTTCAAAACTGAAATTATTATTTTTCAAAAAAGAGGCTTTGATACCATATTACAAATTAATTGGTAAAAATATGTTATGATATTAACAAGAGCATAAGCTCAATAAATAGGGAATACAAACTTTACAAAGAGGCAAGTTTCTAAAATAGAAACTGCTAGAAATATCAGAGACGATCTTAAGAAGATATTTACAAGTTACAATATTGAGCATTAATACTAAAAATAATAAAATAATATTCTAATATCCAACATACCAACCCACTTGATGAAATCCTAGAGGCACCATAATTCTCTAAATAATATTACATAGCTAGAAATAAGTTTCGATCAAATTTATATCCTCTCAAGCATGTCTACATGTTTGGTTTGCATAAAAAATTACCCAGGTATCAAAACTAAGCAATTTGACGGGAAAACTACTTGTTTAAGATGTGCAATAGAGAAAAATGGAGACCACTTCTCAAAATGGAACAATATGGACCCTGAGGCACAACCTATATTTTTGCAAAGACTCACTCAAATTAAGGAGATGTTAATTGCAAGAGTCGGTCCAATAGTTCAAGTTACCTATGCAAGGGGGGACAACTCAAATATAGTGGCCACACTATTTATTTCCCTCAAGATATTTTTACAATTGCATCCCACTATCCAAGGCGCATAGATGAATTGGATATAATAATTGTCAAAAAAGAAAGCATTGGGCACAAACAATATAACTTCTATGTTAGCAAAAATTGTGTGTACGAAACTTTAAAGTACAAGAAAAACAATGATCCCCATTATAAATATGTACAGTTAGATGAGGTGCATTATCATCTTTACCCACTATTGCTACTGACATATCGGGCCTTCTATATCCAACAACTTCAACTATGGAACACCACAAAGGAAGGTATCTGCAATTAGATGGTTCAGAAGATGACCAAGTAGACAAAATGGAAACCCATTCATTGTTCGTGGAAAATATTCCACCAACCACCGCAAAGGTTGTAGAGGTCTGGTCTTTACTACAACTAAGCACAGGATGACCTAACCATAATGTACAATGGCCAACCATTTCCCCATATCCCATAAATGAGTACGCCATTGAAGGCTTGTTCGCAATGGAATTCCCCACTCTCTTTCCTAAAGGGAATTCTAGTTTCAAACAACAATGACTCAAAGAAGTAGAATTAATTGAAAATGCTCTGCACATGTTACGCTTCCATGACAACTGATTTGGCCAACACCCACAATTTAGATAATTCTTGTTGAATCTACTCATGTGCCATTGAAATTAGTCCACAACATCAATTTTGTATATAGACAACTCCACGACTCATTATCGACAACAATTGGTGAGCTCTGCCAAAGACTAAAGGACTTGCCTTATGAAAAGCTAGCTGATTAGTTGATGTGATTTACCTCCAAAATTTGTGGAACAAGACCTTTTTGGAACCAAAGAATAGGCGAGTTCTCAGACATGATTATCCAAATTGGGTGCCCAACACTATTCTTCACCCTTAGTGTTGTTGACACAAAATGGGCTGACCTCCACAACCTCATGCCTTCTACCACACCTACAAATCACCATGTAGCTTCTAGATGGATATTAAAAAATATACTTGACAACCCACACCTTACTGCACTGTACATGCACCACAGATTTAGAACATTTTGTGAAGAGGTCCTTGAAAAAATCCTTGGAGCAACTGACTACTGGTATAGGTAACAACTACATAATGTTTACAAATTACAATGAAAAATCACTTACATGACACCCTAAAAACATCTTTTTTACACTAAATTGATCAATCGTGTCCAATGACATACAAAATGTAGAGTAAAAACTTGTCTTAGAAGGAAAAAAAACATCTCTTGTGTGCTGATATAAAGCCCCCTGGAACATACAAGATAAATGAAACATCTATACTACACAAAATGGACAACCTAAACACACTCCTTCTCGAAATGATGACTGCCTCAACCTACACAACCCATCAATTCTCTCCATTTGGAGGACCAACGTATATTGCCAATATGTACTGTCAATAATACAGTCCTCAAATATATTGCAAAATATGCTGAAAAAGCTGAGTAGAAGTCTGAAACATACCATTCTATTCTATCTCGAATCTCCACCATTTTCCCATCTGATAAACCAGCCCCACATGCCTTATGCAAAATGATAACTGACACACTTGTTAAATGAGACATTGGTGCTCAGGAGACATGCCACCTGCTACTTAAACGTACTGCCACTCACTCTATGTAGCAGGACATTTGCTTCCCTTTATATCCACCAAAATATTATTCACCATGTTTCCATCTCCACCACATCCAAAAGCATGTCCCCAAACCATATTTACTATTACATGGCATGACCTATGCACCTAGAAATAATTTCACTCATTGAAGTAACTCAAATGTGGTCTTTCAAAGCTTCTCGCAAGAACAATAAGTGGAAAGAATGTTTCATACCAACAATTATTCAAGTATCTCCACACTTCACTACCATCCCTACAAATGATGAAAAAATATTACGTGGCATTCTATTGGGTAGAGTTGGTGCTCTACCACCCATTCTGCAATATTCAACATGATTTTGGCACCTCAAATGAAGAATTTATAGCTCAATGGGAAATCTTCTCAGGCACGTACATTCCACATCATGTGCACTGAACAAATCTACCACCACCATAATAAAATGATGCAGGAAGTCCCCTTTAAAGAGGATGGCCATATGGAAGAATACATATGTGATGAATGGAAGGTACTTTCTGGTCTACAACTAGGACTACCTATTCATGTCGACGAACTTGACATGCTCAGTCGACAGGACATTGATGTCAATCATGACTGGGGGGAAGGTCAAGTCAACCCCCTAGATGAATAAATAGCTACTTTTCTTGTAGACTGCAACTAAAAAACATTTCATGCGCCCCAAGATCCTCACCAAAATTTCCAATCCAACCTATCAACTAACCAAAAAAGCACGTGACATACTTTATTTCCATGTACATGCCAACACTTTGCAACCTCTATTGTGAATGATTGTTCAAGGAACCACAAGAACAAGAAATTCTCACTTGATTAAAACCATCCAATACACACTCTTGAGTTTAACACCAACCGGCCAATCACCATTACTACTTTTTGCACCAACAGGCATAGGAGCATTCAACATACAAGCATCGACAATTCATTATGCACTTCGAATACCAATAAAAGAAATGGCACCAATGCAAGGACATGCACTATCAAATTTCCAAGAGAGCATGCACTTCATTCAATACATCGTAAGAGATGAAATGAGTTTCATTGGACCCAAGCTAATGCAAACAAATTATAGGTGCCTCCATGAGGCATTCCTTAGGAGAAACAATATCCTAGTCGGAGGACGATCAATCATTATCTTTGGTGATTTGGGCCATCTACTACCAGTTAAAGACATCCCTATGTATGCGTCAACATCTTATGGGGGAACACTATGGTATAGCTTCAACATAGTTATAAGTTTGAACAACATAGTCTTCCAGAATGGAGATGAACCTGCTCAAGTAAGCTTCTGAAACCTTCTCTCAAATTTGTGAAATGCACAACCTAAAATTGCAGATTGGCAACTCCTAATGGCACAATCCATCTCCTCATTGACTTCTGAACAATGATCTATTTTCTTACCCTCCATACCTCTATTTTCCATAAATTAAATGGTGTGATTACATAATAAATGAATGTTGCTATCTTCAGCAATACCAATTGCCATATCCATAGAAGAACATCTTAGAGGATCCTCATTGTCAAATGTAGAATATGAACAAGTTGACGCAAAGATAGTTCTATGTATTGGCCAAGAAGTTATGCTATCCTCCAATTTGTGGGTTGAAACTGGGCTTGTGAATGGTGCACTTGGACAGGTAAAATATATTGTATATAAGGCTAAAGAGAAGCCACCACAACTTCCTCTATTTATCATTTTTCAATTCAAAAATTACACAGGCCCACCATGGGACCTCAAAAAACCAAAGGTTGTGCCAATAACACCATTGAGACGTGGTCTTCGACATCAAATACCACTGAAAATGGCATGGGCATTGACCATACACAAATCACAGGGGCTTACACTACCATGCACCATAATTGACATCAACACCATAGATCGCCAAGGACTCACATTTACAACTATTTCAAGAGTTTGAGAACTTACTGCCCTCTACATACACCCAAAGTTCACTTTCAAGAGATATGCACGAATGCAAACATACCCATTAGTTTCTCATCGGATACATGAGGAGGAGAGATTAATCACACTATCATGTAAACAACCTTCATGAAAAGGATAAAAAGAAACCCATGTTTGATTCACCAATCTTTTCTTGTCATGCAAATTATGTCTCATCTTTAATACTACAAATTATGCCTTTTCTACAACAGTTAAGACCATTGCGAAATTAGGTGAACGACAACCAAAAATATTTTCTACATTCCATCTTCGTTAAACATGCAAGGATCTTCAAAAAAACTTGAAATTACAAATAATATAATCTGTACTGCATATCTTTTTATGTACATAATTACACACTGTCCAAGAATTTCAAACTTACTTCTATTTCTTAAATTATTTAATTAACTTTGGATTGATTACAATTGACACATTATTGCATCCTGTCTCCACTGTGTCATCTACATAGTAAATGTATTACTTACCTAGACTGTATGTAAAGGAAAAAACTATGGAATATGTTACTTCAAATTTAATCCATACAAATATTTGCATTTGTTGGGTGTGAAAATTTCAAAACATTGTTTTACCTCATATCAATGTGGCACATGGCCAAAGGACTTAACAAACAATTCCATTGAAGAATGGTATCACGTATTTCATTTGACAATTGTAATTTTTTCCACCAAGAGGATCAGATTTTAGTGAACCCATATCCAAATTTGAACTTCCAGTTGAAATATGTGGTATCTAATCTTAAAACAATTCAATTGTCTAATAGGCTAACACAACCAACTCCACAGTTCTATACAGGTACCAACTTTAACATTAATCTACTGCCTCACTTCTAGACACTGCAACTTAATTATTTATTGACTCTATTCATCCTATAAGAAACACTAACAAGTTGGTTGTATGCAAATTTCTGGTGACAATGATTCCCTTCAAGGTGGATAAAAAATCAAATGTATATCATATGCTTTGTCCAATTATAATGCCACAGAAGGTGGTCATGTCTCAACCAAGATTTGCCTTCAAAAATCGTAAGGTACTCCTCTATAATTCAATCTATGTTTAACTAAATATTTGACATCATATTATAATGGATTATGTATTATACCTTTCAATTAATTATATCTTTATTACAATCAAGTTAAACAATTACTTTGCTATGTTATCAACATTCACAGGTAACCAATTGTGTTTCAATGTGGTCATGTCTCAACCACGTTATGGCTTCACATTGACTAAGGTATAGTTTTATAATTCAAGGTTCCTTTTAGTGAACATTTCAAATAAAATTATAATAGATTATGAATCATATACTTCGATACTTTATTGCTTGCATTTGAAAAATTGCACGTTACATTCTAACACTTTCAATTCCAGAACAAGGGAACTGCTTCCAAATTGAAGATGGAGCATTGAATTCTGCAATTTCAGTCTGTAATCCAAATTTATTCAATATGAAATATTAACTATATTGTAAATTCCAATTGAATTGGAAAGTATATTTTGTAGTTTTAAGCTTATTTTCCTTAATCTATTTTCCAATCATACTTGGTCAACATGCTTATTTGGAAAAAAAAGTAATAACTTAATAAGACATCTTCGAGGTGCTAAATTCATGTTTATGTTTTATTAAGCTTACACAAGGTAAAATTGCAGTTTCCCACACATCACAAGAAGTTCCACTTATATGTTTGAGGCCTTCACCTTATAGTAACTCATTTTCACAATCTGGTTTAAATACTTCAGGTTCACCCGATGATTTGCATGCTCATTAAATAATTAATTTTCCTTATTTGATATCTACATTTCAATGCTTATTGGTTCATCTATCAATAAGGAATACCACTCTACTCTTATTGTTGCATCTCCCTTTAACCTTCTTCAGATTTGTATGCACTAAACATGCACCACAAACTTTTAGCATTCTATGAAAAGGTCCTCAAAAACCTCCAAGGAGCGACTGACTACTAGTATAGGTAACAAATATTTTTCCTAATTACCACCAACCTGTATTTTCTATTTTTGGTGTATGTTAATGTGCGCTAGCTGTTAAGTTCAGTTTTGATGGTGACTTAAAGTTCTATTCCATAATTTGTGGAGATCACCATTTCTTCCTTCGCTGAACTTAAGTCTAAGGCTAGTATGATGCCTGCGTTAGAGATAACTGAGGCTATCTTAACCGTATTTTGTGGTTCTATATGGTGATTTGTTATTGTATAAACCTGCATTGATATGTATATTGGAATAGACTATGATTAACTGATTTTTCATTTCTTATTCAATAGCTCTATTTTCTCTATTTCATATCTACATGTTTATCTTGTTTTTCTCTTGCTAGATCCACATTGTGATGTGCAACTACAGTTGTAGAAAATTCTACATGGTATCAGGGCTTAGGAGTTAGGAAATAAATGTAAGTTTTTCTTTTGTAGGTATTGAGATCAGATTGGTTGCCAAGAATGAAATTTTAAGCCTCTGCTCTTCTCACGCCATACAACTATTTTGAATGGAAGCCAAAGATTCTGCTACAGCTCAGAAGTAAAGGCTCGTATCGAATATTCATGGCGACAGAGGTTGAACCCAATTCAGCAGTTGAAAATTCTAAATACTTCAACCGTTTGGATGAGGCTTTTGGTCTTTTATGCTTATCCATGTCTCCAGAATTGTTGTTTCATGTTGATGCATGCACAACTCCAAACCAAGTTTGGACTACATTGGAGGCTCTTTTTGGGAAGCAAGATGAGATGCGGGGTCACATTCTTGAAAATGAGCTCAACTTATTAAATCCAAGATTTTTTGAGAATATTCAAGACCTCTTCACAAAGTTCAAGGCTATATTACTTCAGTTGAAAGAATGTGGAATTGACAAATCCACACATGAAAGCAAATTAATCCTTTCTATTTTGTCAAAATTGGGTCCACAATATGTTGTGTTTGTCTCTACTTTTCACACAATCAGGCTTAGGACAGGAGCAAGTTGGAAGATGCCCACTCTTGATGCTTTCATTGAGTCTCTGATACATGAGCAAGATAAGCTCATAAAGATGGGTACTTTAAAAAGTTCCAAAGCTCTTTCTCTTGTTGTGCATACAAATGAGAAGAAAAATTCACAATCCTATCAACAATCCAAGACAGATAAGAAGAAGTTGGGTGAGCCTTGCAGTTTTTGTGGTAAGGTGAGGCACGCAGTCAACAGATGTTGGATGAGACTAGAGGCTTTAGAGAAGGCAATGCAACACCATCAAATTTCATCCCATGAGTCTTGTTCATCACAGAAAGGCCATTGTTATGCTCTTATTACATGGGCCTTGCTTCATTTCCTCTTTAGTGACACCTGTATCAGTGGATCTGTCAACCCTCTTCATGCTAAGCTTCTTTGATTCCATAGTTGATCAGTTTTATAGACAATTGGCACCTGTATTTTCAACTTGCAATTTGTTCTTGCATGGTTGAGTAGTGTCATTAGGGTCACTCATATATATTTATGTGTCATCTTCATCCTTGACTGATATATGTTTTTCCTTTGTTTGTCATCTATTCATTTTTCAAGTAGTGTCGTTGGGGGCGCTCATGCAGATTGATCCTGATTTTTATCTTGGTTTCAAATGAGTCTCTTCATTTAGCACTATGGCAGTTTTCTTTCGATGGACGTCCACACTTTTCTTGTCACAAAGGGTTTTTCAGTTGCATCTTCTATCTATTTTGAGGGAGGGTTTTTGTTTTCACTGGGTTTTCCCTCTTTCCTCATTCCTTTCTTAGTTAGAATTAAGGGAGGGTGTTGGTGTATGTTAATTCTAACTTAATGTACGCTAGCTATTAAGTTCAATTTTGATGGTGACTTCAAGTTCTATTCCATAATTTGTAGAGATCACCATTTCTTCCTTCATTGAACTTAAGTCTAAGGCCAGTTTGTTGCTTGTGTTAGAGATAATTGAGGCTATCTTAACAGTATTTTGTGATTCTATACGGTGATTTGTTATTGTATAAACCTGCATTGATATGTATATTGGAATAGACTATGATTAATAGATTTTTCATTTCTTATTCAATAGCTATGTTTTCTCTATTTCATATCTGCATGCTTATCTTCTTTTTATTTCCTCATTCCTTTCTTAGTTAGGATTAAGGGAGGGTGTTGGTGTATGTTAATTCTAACTTAATGTGTGCTAGCTGTTAAGTTCAATTTTGACGGTGACTTCAAGTTCTATTCCATAATTTGGGGAGATCACCATTTCTTCCTTCACTAAACTTAAGTCTAAGGCCAGTTTGCTACCTTTGTTACAGATAACTGAGGCTATCTTAACCATATTTTGTGGTTCTATATGGTGATTTGTTATTGTATAAATCTGCATTGATATGTATATTGGAATAGACTATGATTAATAGATTTTTCATTTCTTATTCAATAGCTCTGTTTCATATTTGCATGTTTATCTTCTTTTTCTTTCCTCATTCCTTTCTTAGTTAGAATTAAGGGAGGGTGTTGGTGTATGTTAATTCTAACTTAATGTGCGCTAGCTGTTAAGTTCAGTTTTGACGGTGACTTCAAGTTCTATTCCATAATTTGTGGAGATCACCATTTCTTCCTTCATTGAACTTAAGTCTAAGGCCAGTTTGCTGCCTTTGTTAGAGATAACTGAGGCTATCTTAACCGTATTTTGTGGTTCTATACAGTGATTTGTTATTGTATAAACCTGCATTGATATGTATATTGGAATAGACTATGATTAATAGATTTTTCATTTCTTATTCAATAGCTCTATTTTCTTTGTTTCATATCTGCATGTTTATCTTCTTTTTCTTTTGCTAGATCGATATTGTGATGTGCAGCTACACCTGTAGAAAATTCTACATCTACAACACAAAATCAAAGTTGCAAATTTTGCACTCCCTTTTTTTCAATAATCCATAACTTTCATATGCAACTTGGAAGAAGTTGTACATCACAAGCATAGGGATTTCACAACAGAAGCTATCACAAAACATTAATACTATTGAAAAATGGTAACAAGGCTCCCAAATGAGACTCTCTCAGAATGCTTCAACATTTCACAGACTACAAGTTCACCACCAATTGTGCTCAAATTCCATAATCCCAATGTTGTGCAAGAACCAAAATAATTCAACCTATCAAATCTATTGTTAGTCTCCCTATCACAGTTGTTTATGACCAAAATCCACATACAAACTATGTCAAAAAATAATGTATAAGAAATTTGGTCTTCTCACTAATTATTTATCAATGTTGTAAATCATGGATTGTCGTCATGCTACAAACCTCTTTGATAGTTCACATACATCTAACATATTTACTCTGTAGATTAAGTTATTTATTAGTTGAAACTCACAAATTCTTTGCCACAATGATTTTACTCATATATCTTTGTTGTTGTGGTTTTATCGTCCACTAACCTTTCCTTATTCATGCCATAATAGGCAATACCAAATAGGACATCATGCTTCACCCCCTATATGACTTCAGATTTGACCTAAAGGCCTCCTTTTTCTTATGTTCTGATCAAGCTTTCTCAATACAACTACTTCATGAGTGCATATATTAATTACACTTTACAAATAATCACTATGTCTGACCATTTAAAAAAGAAACAACATATAAAACTAAATGTTGCAAAATTTTCACTCCCTTATTTATTTCAATAATTTGTACCTTTCATCTGCAGGTTGGAAGAAGTTTGATAACCGTACAAATCATAAATGGAGGCACTGGTTCTTGTAGAACATCCACTTGTAGATTTGTTATCCTCTTTTGAACCTATTTTACATAATAGATGTCTCTAAATTTATGTATTGTATGACAAATTGAAAATATGTTATTTCTTTCAAAAATAAAGTAGACGACAAGTGAGCGAGGGAAAAAATTACTGTAAGAATAGAGAGTCATATCCATGGGAGATTTATTCATGGAAATAAGGTTGAATTCTCATGGCTGAACATCTAAAAAGATAGAAAATGGAAGGATTTAACAATTAATTAGGATTTATTCTTTCTACTAGTTTGATTATATTAATTGGTACATCTGCTTTATTGACAATCCTTTTTCCCACACTGGTAAATTCTTACACCTCTATTATTTGAACTTCATCCACCGAAGCAAACAGATTCTTTGACTGTTGGGAAAATACAGTGTAATTCTTTTTCTACTTTTAAATACAAGATACATAGTGTCGAGGGATAAGATTTATGAACATTTTCTGTTCAAAATTTATTTATTTTTTATTAAATATAAGGTAATCAAAATATCAAACCGAATCAGTTCACAGTAATCATCACAGTCAACAAGAGTCCAAAATACAAAGGCAGTGCCTCAAACTGAGAGTTCACAAAATAACCAAGTTAATACGGAATAGAAACCATAAAACCATAGAACTAGATTAAGACACTATCAAAGACGTCCACCTAGGTAGTCCATCCCATGTTGCCTTCCATCCACACAATGTTTTTCTTCTTCTAGATCTGGTGCAGCAGGAAGATCATGTTGTCTGAGGTGTATTTACTATTCTTCTTGAGCTCACGGTTGAAATATTTGATAGTTCTTTCGAAGAGGTGTAGATTGTCCATATGAATTCTCCATGCCTGACCATCCTTGACCTCATAGGCAAAGAATGTGGCGTACCCATTTTTAAGAAGCCTTTTGAATTTATCCTTCTCCACCCTCATGGTAATTTGAACCTGCAAAAAAAAATTGAAGTATGTGAGACTTTTGTAAGACTCAGTAAGAATTATAGGTATACCTTGAAACCTTTACTCATTCCTGCACTTCTAGATCTGCCACAGAATGTTAGAAGAGAGAATATTCCAAAACATGTTAGAATTCTTTTTATTTCCATTAATATGACTAATGATGACCTCAAAAAAATTAACATTTATAGGAATATAGATACCAAACATACGCCAAATTTCTTTGGCAAATCTGCATTCTAAGAAAATATGTCTACCAGTTTCAGGAACACCATAGATATTACAATATTGAGTAGAAGTGAAGTCATTTCTAATATGGATTCTATCCAGAATCAACAACCATTTAAATCATTTAATTTTAGGCTCTATGGGGGACTTCCAAAATCTGGCAAATGTCTTCTTCCAGTCAGGGGTGTCAAGATTAGAATACCAGAATTTGTTGATATGATCAATGATGGATTCATTATAGTCAATCACCTTGTAAATGTTCTTGGCTTTGATTTTGTTTGCACAGGTTCCGTCGGGCCATTTGACCTTCAATAATCTATCTGAATCAATATGACAACAAGAAGGAAGGTTACTACAAGCATTAGATATCATGTTATAAGTCCTTTTTTGGGATAAGGGGATATTAAATATGGTCCTAAGCTCATCCCAGGTGATCAAAATGTCATTTTCAAAGAGATCCATAAATTTAGTTATACCCATCTTATGCCACAACTTGGAAGAACACCCTTTGGAGAGGGCAAGAGGCCTACCAGACTATTGCAAGTTCCACCAAATTGACCTTTCACCAAAGAGTTGATTATCATCATGGAAAGCCTTATTAGAGGCAAGATTTCTAACATTGCTCCATGCCTTCCAGATGGATTTGAAGACTTTCGAGCCTTGAATAGAGACTGGAAAGTCCCCTAATATTAAATCTGCAAAGGGAAGATTCTTCCAAGACCTAGAATTCTTGGGAAAGCCTCGTTCAATATTTCTTCTAACAAGAACTTTCCAAGGATCATCCCCAGCTAGAGAGTGAAAGATCCACTTGGTGGCTAGCGCAATCCCCATGTTTTTAAGGTCCTTCAGTCCCAGCTCCCCAAGGAGTTTGTCCGAGTGGCACCAATCCCATCTCACAGCATGGAGCTTTTTGTTACCTTTGCCATCCGACCAAAGATAGTTCCTTATTTCTTTTTGGATTTCCAAAATTTGATAGTTACTAAACATCCAAGCTAAAGCATAGTAAATATTGTAAGAGGAAAGGATTTTTTGACAGACTTGAATTCTACCCGCTAGGGATAGAGATCTATTGTGCCATTTATTAAGCTTTTTAGATATTTTCTCCTTGACCCAAAGCCACATATCTTTGAGAGAAGGATCAACAGAAAATGGAATTCCCAAATATCTGACAATGGTGTGTGATCCTCCCCATTGGAAATCAAATTTATTGAACCAAGTAGGAGGCTGATCAACCCATCCAATACATATTGATTTGGCATGAGATAACTGAGCTCTAGAGATGGTACAAAAAAACTTGAGTTTCTCAAGAAGAGCTTCAAAGTTAGATTCAGAGAAATCATGGAACATGGTTGTATCATCTGCAAACTAGCAGTTAATAAGGTCAGTACCATTAGGAAGGGTGATACCTTTCACAGGCCAGGAAAGGGTGTCATCCCTAAGGATATAAAATAGGGCATCCGCAACAATGGCTAAAAGGGCAGGAGCTAATGGGCAACCTTGTCTGATGGAGCGGGTAAGAGTGATAGCCTCTGACAGAGACCCATTGACATCAATTTGAGAAAAGGAATCACAGAGGATCACTTTAACATCATTACAAAAGAAAGAAGGGAAACCAAAGGCATCAAGCATCATGCAGATGAATTTCCACTCAATTCTGTCGTACGCTTTTTCAAAATCTAGAAGGAACATAGCTGAGTTTTGATTAGAATGCTTAGCCCAATTTAGAGCCTCCTAGCTAGTAATAAGGTTTTCAAGAATATATCTTCCTTTTATGAAACTAGTTTAGGTGGGGCACATGAATTTAGGTAAAATTTTCTCAATTCTGATAACCAAGATTTTGGCAAAGATCTTATAGGAAACATTTAGCAAAGTGATAGGGCGCCAATTTTTGAGCAAAGCTTTATCCCCATCTTTAGGAATCAACTTAATAATACCACTATTAATATTCAAACCCAATGTTCTAGACACTAAGGCTTCTAAATAAATATCATGCAGGTCTTTGCAGATCCAATTGTTGTTGGTTTTGTAGAATTCAATAGGCAGCCCATCGGGTCCTGGAGCTTTGTCAATCTTCAGAGTACTAATAGCATTCTCAATTTCCTCAATGGTAATTTTCTTACCAAGCAAGGCAACATCAATGAGGAAGATCTTATTAGGTATTAAATATTTGCAGCGGTTCCTCAGATTGTTAGCTTCCTTTGTATCCTCAGAGGTGAAAAGACTCTTGTAGTACGTGGCAAAAGCATTTTTTATGCCATTTATGTCAGTAATCTCTTGATTATTAGCAATAATTCTATCAATAGATTCATTAGCCTGCTTCAGCTTGATAAGATTAAAGAAAAAATTTGATCCCTTGTCCCCGGCAAGTAGCCAATGAACCCTGGATCTAATTTGGGCACCTTTAATCGTGAATTGCTAGTATTGTCTAAGGGCATCTCTAGCATAAGCCACAGAAGGAATGAGCGAGTCATCCAGGGGGTTAGCTTGGATTCTATTCTCAGCCTCAAGGAGGTTATAAATAAGAATTTTATCAATAAATCTAGATCCTTTAGCCTTCTTTTGACCTAAGGTCCTCAAGAGGGATTGCCACGCAACAATGTTATTATTCCAATGGTCATAGTGGGAACTTGAAGGATATTGATTAATGTTAATGTAATGAATGAGGTTGATGGCCATTAGAATGTCTTCATCAATCAGAAGACTGGTATTCAAAATGAATTTGGAATTGGGGGGTTTAATATGGGTAGATAAACGGTTAAGCTTAAAACAAATAGAGATAGGATGGTGATCAGAAAGGGTGGTGGGGACAACCCGGACAGAGTTACCAAAATTATCAGGTAAGACCAAGAAAAAGTTTTTTTTAATATAGAAATGGTCTAATCTCAAAAAAATTCTATCAGGACCCTTTTGGAAGTTGCACCATGTGTGCCACAAGCTAGTATTGGTATCCCTGGATCTGGACAGAGGGTCAAAAAGAAGTTTATTGTGTTTAAATTTGTCCCACTAGGATTTTTCAGTGCCTTTCCAGCTAAAAGGTAGACCGCCAATCTTGTCTTCCTAGTTCTCAATCATGTTGAAGTCTCCTCCTATGAACCAAGGTATGTTAGGAAGAGCATCAAGCCAAGTCTAGAGCTGAGACCTCTCATTGTAGTCATTGGAGGCGTACACAGAACATATGCCAAATTCCATGTTATTAAGTTTAAGACTAATCCGCATAGCTCTATTACAGGGGGAAATGTCGTTACTAGTGATAGCACTTTCCCATTTAGGATTCATAAGAATATCAATGCCACCCCTTCCCCTAGAGTGTTGAGTGACAAACTTAATAGCATCTTTCCATATAAAATTAAGGTTGGCTTTGAGAGTGAAACCAGTAGCTTTAATTTCTTAGAGCATTAAAAAATTAGTGTAATTATTAGAATTAAGAAACCGTTTGACAATATGCTTCCTATCCAGGGATTCAAGACCCCTTATGTTCCATGAAGTGCAATTCATGAGGAAACATTTGGCGGGGAAGAACCACTAATACCCGCGGACTCAACACTGGGCAAAATAGCCACAGAGGAATTCACTCTAGATTTTTCACATGAGGTTGTTTATTTTTGGACCCTAATGGTCTTTGTCTATGTTTCAAGGAAGGCACATCATTCTTTAAGTCAAGATCCTCATTTGAGAAGATCTGTGATTCATTGTCCAGATCCATAAACGGGTTCGGTGTGCAAAGATGATTAAGATTGTGTTCTATACTGGTAGGAATAACATCAACAATGTGCTCTATGGTGGCAGGAATAACTTTAACCACAAAATAATCTGAGATCTCTTTGAATGGTTTTGGGAAGGGATCCAGTCGACCAGCATCAAAAAGTGCATACTCCATCAAACAGGGTTTTGAGGCAGGCGTTTCAGAGCTAGAAGCGGGGTTGATGGTGGAACCAGGAGAAACAAAAGGAGTCTCCTTCGGGGTATGGTTACCCAGTGGGAGGTTTGGCTTCTTGGATCTCTTTTTCCTCTTCTTTGAAATGGGAAGAAAACCGTCATCTTGCTCGGAAGCCAAAGAGGGAGAGGTCAGCGAAATGTGAGCAGAAGGTTGCGAGACAGGAAGAGGCGCTAAACTGGGTGGTTCAAACAGAGGGACGGTCAACAAAAGATTATTACTTATGGGTGGGACAACTTTGGGGCTTGAATTAATTTCAGATGCACTTTTATTGGAAGATTTGTTTAGAGAAGGGTTTCTTTTGAGAATTTTTGGAAAAATGTGTTATGTACATAACCACCAATCTCATATGTTGTTCTGATTGGAATGTTTTGTTTAAATTACAATGGAGAATCAAATTTACTTTGTTATTATAGAATTCGCTTATCATGGTGTGAAAATATAACAACCACACAAAATCTCAAAGCATAGAATAGCCTTATTTGACAATAATTGAATAACTGGAACAATGATAATTTAAAATCCTTATTACCATAGACCACAAAAATCAAAATCTGATCTCAATAAATCTTGTAATACAATGCTTTTAATATGTGCTACCAAGTGGTTTGGAAAAAAAATTATATTACTTTGTAATGATCTCATACTTCTGAAAGTCATTATTTTCTACGGTTATCCTCATTTTTCCAATCATCAAAAAATACATGCTACAAGTTTCTTTGGCATACCTATTGCACCCTAAGGTGTGATTGCTAGTTTAAAAATTATTATATATCATGATCCCCCTCCATTCCTGTCTCACACCCCTCCATTTTCTATCTCACACCCCTTCTTATATCTTCCCCCCTCCATTATATCATGCCCCCCTCCCCCTGCTCCATTTTCTTCTATCATGGTCCCCCTCCACTCCATTCTTGTCTCACACGCCTTCTTGTATCTTCCACACTTCCCACCTCCAACCCCCACACACAAAATATGGATGCAATGTCCATGCTTGTGTAATATTTGAATTTGACGAGCAAGTATTCAATGCAAGGAAGGCCATCACCATCACCAAGAAGAACGAATCATCTGTCGAGAATACTATCTTCAACCTTTCACTTTAAGATGCACCTAGTTCACCTTAAGTTGGGTAGCCATATCCACAACCAGCAAGGCCGCTTGGGCCTCCGCTTCCTTATTGGTTCCCTCCACCAATCTCTTTGATTCTATTGCCACTATATCGCCCAAAGAATCCCTAGCTACACATCCTGCTCCTGATGGTCCAGGGTTGCCTTGTGAGGCCCTGTCAAAGTTTATCTTAATCTAACCCTCTTCAAGTTTCTCCGATTCTACCCCTTCCCTTGGGTTTGGAGCAGGATGAACCCCAAAAGGCCCATTAGCATGACATTTATTATAAATATTTTTTAAGTTAAATGTTTTCTTTAAAATTTCACTTTAATCATATTTTACATAAAAAAAATATAAAAATTAATTGTTATGATATCAAAAGATGAAAAATAAATAACATAATAATAATTTTTTTTTTTTTACCATTTCTTTTCAACCTATTTTGATATAATCTATTTTCATAAAAAAAATAGCATTCTCTAAATGGCCTCCCCTTTATGTATTCGATAAATGCATACAAAAAAGAGGCCAAGTTTTTTTTTCATAATTGACCATCCATACCTCTTCGGCATACCATTGCACACCAAAGTGTGATTGCTAGTTTTTAAATAAATACTAATCAGTGTAAAAAGGTTTTTTTGGGTGTTGCATAGATAATGGTAATGAGGCTGGCATGCCATTGTAGCATTAGGCATGAGCTTCTTTAAAAAAATTTGAATATCCTAACAATTTTGCATGTGTGTATTATTGAAGGTCGTCATTATTTTTGTCAGAGGGGTTTAGCTGTCTAGAAGCCATTTTTATCTGAAGTGGGCAACCTCTTGTTAAAAATCAACAGTTAAAAGCACATGACAAAATGATGTAAGACCATTCCAGTAATATAGGGGAAAGACACCAGTACCTGCTATAGCTAGCTTCATGCACTTATATCTCCTAAATAATATATTGGATTTTGACGGGTTTTTTTTGCTATCTTTGTATGTGACTTAACTGCTTAAAGCTAAGGTTCCAGCCTCTGAGTATTAATGATGCATGTTGTAGGAGTCGTGTACGAAAGGGTAAAATGGTCATTTCAAAGTGTCGACCAATACATGACCCCCATTGTACCAATAACCGCTCCCTAAAAATCACGAGTACTTGTGGACAAATGTCCTAGTAGTGGTTCGCAAATCTCCACTAGTGATGCACAAATGGTCCAATCATGAATAAAAAAGCTAAAAAATGATCGACTATTGCTACATAAATGATCGGCTATTGGTACCTGTGAGATTAATTGAGTGAATAGATATTGGAGGGTCACTATGACAATAAGTGAGTGGTTGTTAGACCTCGAGTGGTAATTGGTCTCTTTCCTAGACCGTTCAATTTTCTATTTATTATTTTCTCCTTTATTCTATTTTTTTATTATGTCATTTGTGCTCATTCAAAGCAATTATGTGCAGATAAAGGGAGAAATTAAAATTATTTTTTTTCATTTTATTATTTTCCCACAAAAGGGATCTATCCTCTACTACTAGCATAAGTGACTTTTTCTCATTTTATCATCTTAATTTATGTTTTGCATATGTACTTTATTTTTAACAAGATAAATGAAAAATATTAAATAATTTTTAGTTTATTAATTCATTTTAAATTTTATTTTGTAAAATATTATAAATAATTGAAATAAAAAATATTAAGTAATTTAATTTAATTTTAAATACATATGCTTTCATCTATATTTTTTTTTTTTACAAAATAAATATTTTACATTAAATAATTTAGACAATTGGAAAAAAATTGAAATAATTTTATTTTTGATGTTTTAATAAATAATTATTTTAAAATTTGGTTTTAGATTTTTTTAATAATATTTAAAATTTATATTAATCTGAGTAACACTAAATTATTAGCATTGTTAAATTTTAAAATAAATTATTATTAATATTCACATTTAACTAACTAGAAATAATAAAATAAAATAAATTTAACATTTCATCATTAAAATTTCCTAACGATTTTTTATAAAATAGTAGAAATTAATACCTTTAAATATATATTTCACAATTCTTAAATTTTTATGAATTTATTTTTTATTAGAGGAAAACAGGTTTGAATGGGACCTAAAACCCATTATAATAAGATTTTAGTTGGGATCTAAAACCCTCATCCAAAAAGTTGCTTAAAGATAGAACATGGACAAATTAAGCCATCCAACAACAAGACATAAGTGAGTTTTGAAGGGCACTTGAAACCCTTTACAAACAACTAAAGGCCAAACTGAAGATAAGGAAACTATACCACTTTTGGCACCTTCCGACTGCCACAAACACCCTTGACCAAAGATTGAGAGGCATCAAAATGGTTTGGAAAACCTCTCTTCCTTATGTGCACAACCGTGCATGATATGTCATCCTCTAAAGGAGAAGAGCAAGGGGAAGAAGAAATAAAAATTGGCAAGGGCTGAGAAGGTGCAACCACAACCACATTTTTATGCTTGTTTGGAACAATATGCTCGGAAGTTAGCAAATCATCAACATACAACTGACCAACAAAAGCTTCCAATGATAAACAGACATCATCTATCAACAAGAAGCCACTAACAATGGACAAATCTACACTAGCCAAACCCAAATCCACATTCTTGTTGGAAACAAGAGGCTTTGCAGGAAATGTCTTAATAGGACCATTCAAATTCTTATCCCCAGAATTATCATCAATATTACCCACAATAAGATGTTCATGAAGAACATTTTTCCAGCAAGTAGCATTATTACAGTGAGATTTACATCAATCTATGACCATATGACCTATAGAAAAATATTTCCTACAGCGAAAAGAAAGACCCTCATAATCAAGAATCAGAGACCAAGGTCCATCCCCAACCATCAAGACAACTTCTCTAGGCAGATCTTGTGAGATGTCAATATCTACAAGAATGCAGACAAAAGTGGGATGCTCATAAATAAGAGAAGAATCATCAACCAAAATAAACCTTCTAATATAATTACCAATAGATGCAAAGAAAGACTTAGTCCAAAACTGGAGAGGCAAATAAGGAAGTCTAGCCCAAGTAAGGACAATACTAATAGATTCAGTAAGAGGGTTGAAGGAAGGGAACCAAGGACTAAGGGAAAGAGAGTGCTTTCCCCATGACCAAATACCTTCTTTAAACACTTAAGTTGTATCCTACTCAATTTGAAAAGTAGCCACAGAAAAACCCTTGGTAGTAGGATAAATCTCAATCCTATCCTCAACAATGGGCCTCCAAGAATCTGAAACCCATTTATGCAAATCAGGAAAGGAAGGCCATAAACCATTTAACCTACAAATAAGAGCATGCTTATAGAGGTTTTATTCATTATACAACACCTTCTCCCCCACAAATAATAGTAGGGATTGAAGAAGAAGAACACAAGGGTTTTCTCCTAAGAGATGGATGAATAGGATCAAAAGAAGGGATTTTACCACCAAAAGATCCAAACACCTTAGAAAATTATAAAGAAGTCGGGGAAGAAGCAGCAGAATTCACCTATAATGAGAAAGATACCAAAGGTGAGAAATACATTACAATAGGGGAACCACCATTCACAGACAGCGAACCAGAAGCGACTCTCAACGACAAACCAACAACAATCGTCAATTAAAAACCAACGATGACTGTCAACAACAAACCAACAATGAATGTCAATAGAAAATCAACCATAGGCTACATACCAGAAGTAGGCGATTCAATGGCCAACGATACAAACCCTAGCAGCAAACTAGCAACATCATATGGCAAACTAGGAGCAGAGCCCACAAGGGTTTCAACAATGAGCGGGGAAGCCATTTCAAAGTGCATGCTAGTTTATTTTTTATGAATTTGTTACATTATAAAAAATAAAAAATGATGTAAATAACTGATTTTGAAAAAGTAAAATTATTAAAATTAAAAATCACATTTAAAAAAAAACTTGTGAGAAAACTTACTATGTTGATACAATAAAATTTAGGACATTTGGTTTAATGACATTGAAGTCCATATTATAAGGACCTGGTGCTTAAGTTAAAACATTCCACAATTCAAATACACACATGACACACATATTTCTATTTAAACTTTTTAATTTAAAATATTGATGTTTTTTTAAAGCAACTTCAGAACCTTGATACCAAAATCAAAACATATTTTAAATTGATTCATTTTATTTTTAATAGTTTAATTTGTGTCTTCATGTGACCTTTAATATATAAGTTAAAAAATTAACTATAACAATTTTGATAAAGTTTATCTTTAGTTTTGATTGTATGGTTTAGATTTATAAAATCTAATTTATTCAAGAATTACATTATATTTACACTTAATTTTATAATAATTTTAAATTTGTTAAATGTTGAGGTTTATGTTTCAATTAATGTTAATATTATTGGTTTGAGAGAGAGAGAGAGAGAGAGAGAGAGAGAGAGAGAGAGAGAGAGAGAGAGAGAGAGAGAGAGAGAGAGAGAGAGAGAGAGAGAGAGAGAGAGAGCGNGAGAGAGAGAGAGAGAGAGAGAGAGAGAGAGAGAGAGAGAGAGAGAGAGAGAGAGAGCTTTATTTTTCTATCTCCACTTTTTTTTTCTCTTTGTATCTCCCCCCCTCTCTCTCTCTCTCTACATGTCCTTATATCTCCAACTCTCTATCACAATAAAATACAATATGCTAAAGTCATGATTGTTCAGTTATAGCTTTCACAATCAAAATTGTCCCTTTAATGATTTAATTATTTAGAGGACATTGATAAAATTTAGATGCAAGAATGTCTGAATTTTATATTGAAGAAAATTTTGGGGACGTATGTCAAGTATTTATCTATATATTTGGAGTAGTTTCTCCTACCACTAAAATATATAAGGAGCTAAATTAATCTCAATTTCTTCAAACTTTAGTTAGATTATTATGCCAGATTATTATATGGGTTAGCGAGTAGTTATCTTTTGAATTTTTTATTTATTTCTCTTACAAAAGAGATATAAATAATAATTAAAATATAAGTATATTTATTATTAAGTATGGTGAAATATTGTTAGAGGCATATAAGAAACTTATCTCTCCTCATTTTAAAAACAACTCTCAAGCATTCATAACTACACTCAAGACTTGGAAGTCGCTCTCAATATTTCAAGCTAGCATTCAAGCATCCAAGTATTGTCAAGAATATAAAGCATCTTTGAAGGCAATCTTCTCCATTGTATCAAAATTCGCTCCCATGATGGCCAAGTAGAGGAGACCTCAATCATGAAAGAAGATCCTTTTTCTATCTAAATTCATTCATCTATCCATTCTTCAAGTCAAGAGATAATCAAGCATAACAACATTGAAAATCTTTGATGAATATTTGTATATCTATGCATTTGTGGGTAATTGTATGCACCCTAAAATGGTCGCCTAGACTTTGGGCCCCATTTTATTATTTTATCAATTTATCAATTTCTTGAATCAATGTTTTGCAACATTTTTAATTCAAATCAATTTCCTTGATCAAATTGTAATTAATTCAATTATTTCAATATTTCCTAAGGTTTGATCATTTTTATCTAATTAAAAGATTTAATTTTCTTTTTAATTAAATA
>MU226846.1:191230-206973 GCA_018584345.1 Thuja plicata
TAGATTTAAATTCATTAAAGATTGGTCAGACAATACTGAAAGAGTTGGCATCAAAAGGTAGAAAGGTAATAGAAAATTGCATGGACAGAGGCAAACTCACCTCTGAGCACATCAAGAAGATAGAAGAGGCAAATATCTTGGTTGTTAACATAAGACAATCAGTTGAAAAATCATCCCAAAACATCAACATCTGCAAAAATATCTATCAAGATCAGGTAGACAAGATAGAAAAAGCTAAAATGGAGATCAGTAAGATAAGGATCAAGCATACTCAACTAAGAAATGCACTTGCACCCTCATTAGCAGTTCTGAACAAGAACATCAAACAGATTGAAGAAACCATTGCCGCCTATGATTAAGGACTCTGCATGGATCTGACAAAGATAGAGAAGCTTACATATGTCTTATGCGCCCATCTTCAGACAGTTGATGCACTGAAAGCATTCTAGCAGCAATAGATAAAAAAATCTGCAGATTGCTTATCCAGATGTGTACATGGAGTAAGTATATAGAGACTTACAATTTTGACACCTTTTCCATTAATGTCAAAGGGGGAGTAATGTAGGTATATAAGGAGAATGTTATATAGCCAAAGTTATGATAGAAAGTTTTTGTTAAGTCAAAGTCTAAGAAACTTGGCCACATTCCTTTGTTGCCATTAATGACAAAGGGGGAGATTGTTGACAAGTTGACAATCTGAATGTATATGACTTATTTTGTGTTGTCATTATGGCAACAAAGTCATATGAAGTTTTTTCAAGTAAACTTGGAAGACAAAAATGGCTAAGTATAGAGACAGAATAGAACAGAGTTATGCAGTCGATCAGAGCACCAGCGCACATGTGTAAGATTGAATCAGGATATGCATGTTCATACTTAAGCTCTATGATATATTTTTATGTTTATCCTATACACACATGGTACAGAATGATAGTACAGGAAAGTTGCAGAAAGATTAAGTGCACTAACAATTCAGAGAACAGAGTATGGAGCTGACCTCAGTTTTTGGATTAGCATATAATCTTTTGTTTTGTAAAGGTTATGCGCCTATTGTAATAAGTTAGTAACTATGTCTTAAACATTATTGTAAACATGCTTAAGCCAATTTGTTTGGAAGCATTGTGTATAAAGTTTTTGGGCCGACTAAGGTCTTATTTTTGGTCACGTCTATTGAGTATGTATATATACTTAATATGCATTCTTGTAATGAGTGTAAGAGTTGAGAATATGCAGAGAAGAAACAATGAAGAGTAGTATGAACTAATTAGTATGAGATAAATTCTTTTAAGAGATCAAATCATCAGTGCATAAAAGGAATTGATCAGACAGCTGTGTCACTTCAACAATTCAAATTTCAGATATAGTGCATATCTATCTTCAGGAGGTTGTAGCCTTCTTTAATTGAGTAGTGAGCTCTTGGACAGTGATTCCTCACCCCTAACAGGGTTTTTGTAAAGACTCCTAATAGGTTCATTGTACTTACATTGTAAAGACTGCTCCTAACAGGGAAAAGGAACTTTAACAGGATCATTATACTAGTACAATCATTTGTGGGTATTAATTCCCACCGGGGTTTTCCTCTGATCAAGGTTTCCCCATAAGCATATATGGTGTTATGAGTTATTGTGTTATGCTTCATATGTTGTCTATCTGATTTATGATTCAAATTGCTGAAATATAATAATTAGTTAAATATTGATTCACCCCCCCCCCCTCTTAGTGTTTCCAACAAAGTAGACCCCACTCCTCACTTTATTCAACCTATATTGATTCCCCCCCCCCCCCTCTTAGTGTTTCCAACAAAGTAGACCCCACTCCTCACTTTATTCAACCTATATTTGGACAACTTCATATTTCCATTCAACTAACTAATAAAACAAGCTTTGAACATATCCTTACCATCAAGGTCTACCACTATTTTTATAGTTTTATTTACATTTTTATCAACAAAATCTAAAATTTCATCCAACTCGTGCCTCCACTCACTTTCCATTATTTATAATTCACCATGATTGTGTACCACTAAAGACATAGATTGGAATATGTAGTTGGAATGAGTTGGTGGAGAGTCATCAACTAATTCATCCACAACATTGAAATTTGGATAATTTTGGTCCTTTGTCCATGGTTTAACCCACCAAGAAGATTATGTGGGATTTTCCGGTCACATGAAAAGAGTTGATAAAATGTCTTGTGCATCCTTTAATACCATCTTGAGGGATTCTATAATTTTATAATTTATAGATATTGAATCATATTATGATAATATGTTAACGTTCTATCCTTTCTTGGTGCAATCTATTCCAGATACTTTCTTTCTTATGAGATTTATTAAAATGAAGCCCGTGGTGATTTGATTCTTCTTCTGCAACTCTATTAAGGGTTCCAAAATTGCAAAGTAAGTCAGTAAAATCATAGGCCCTTTCTACTCCAACCATCCTAGCAACTTTGCTAAAGAATATCTCACATACATCCAACCCACTCAGGTGGAAAACACATGACAAGTGAGAGTATTGATCTCGAAACAATCTAAACAACAAAAATACAAAGTGGAAAGAAATTTTGACATCTTGATATGCCTCTCTGCTGATGAAATTTATGTTGAAATTATTATTAGATTATTTTCGTAGCCAACATAACCATAATGTGAAGAAATGATGAACTCATGAATCATTTCACACTCTTTCCCAAAGAGTCAAACTATGAGACATAAAGGTGTCAATGTAGTCAGAAACAATAGTTAGATATGTCTTTGTGTGTAGTGTCCTGTCTATCCTTCCCCTAGATGTACTTCTCATATCTTTCAAACACCTCTTAACATTCCTTGAAGCAATGTGATGTGTTGAACCCCAATTATGTCGATCTATCCTCTCTATATATTCACTTTTAAGCTCGTGATCATCCACTTTAAAAGTGTTATAAACCATCCTAACATGACTAAAACTTATAAACTCTTCTAAAATCAAATCTTGTCGACCGCTAAATAAAGGATTCACTAGATTTTTGTCATTTTGGATGTAGTCATGGTCATGCAATCCTATTACATGGCAACCATTGTATGACCCACTTAGTCTCCACCCTTCCCAAGGAATTTGATATTTAATACCTTCTTCTGAATAATAGTCCATCAACATAATTTATCTTCTTCTACTATCCCCATTTGAGGAATGACCAAAAATAGGCCCCAAATCATTTTCAACATGTCTCTTCAACAAAAATTATATTTTTCCCCATTGTGGATGAACGAAATTTGCATAGAACCTATTGCATGTTGGATGAGAAACCAAAACCAAATGAGGAATATTTTCATGTAAAGCGTTTGCAATAATAACATGTGCATAGTGACCAATAACATTATTCTTGGAATAATAATTTATGATATCATCACCTGCAACTGCCTCACCAACTCTCACCAAGAAATGTGTTTGACATTGATGTTCTTCTTTATCACAACAAAAACCAACCAATGTATCACTTTTTGCTACCCACCTAACATAAATTTTCACAACAGTTTCATCTTCAATGAGGTACACATGAATTTTTCCATCTATACCATGTTTGGTTTTATAAGAAGAATACATTTTTTCTAATGCCTCAAAAATGTAGTTGTTCTCCCCCAGGATGTATGCAAATGAGTTTCTAACTTGCCTCAAAGTTGTAGAAATTGAAGGACCATCTAGATTCGGTCTAATAAAGCTATGTAATATAGGACCTCCCAATAACTTGATCATCTCATAAATGGATTTAGTGGATGTACTATACCTTCTCCCTCCATTTGGATGCATCAAGTTATGAAAGATATCCTTGACAAAATCCCAAAATTCATCTTTACCTTACAATTTTTCTTGTTTATGTGCCTCGCATACATCCTTACAAATCATAAAGACATCCTTCATTTATGTCAATTCAAACAAATTCTTATTTAGCGATATCATTCTTATAGAGAGTATAACAACCTTTTTCTTTTCCCTCCAAAGAGCACACATTGTATATCTTTAGGTAGCATTTGAAACCCTAACAGCTATTTTGAGTTCATTTTGAGTCAAATAATCTATTATTCTCCCTCTCCCTATATCTCTCTCATGTCTTTTAGTGGCACACCTTTATTCATGGTATAAACACATCCTAAATTCATCACATTCTTAAATCATCTTACAAAAGATGCATGTCAATGATTCAAATAGGATCCCCATCTTATAAGCCCTCTTGCAATGAATATGCCTATATGTGTAATCAATACGATATTCATTACCTTCATAACATAGCATCATATCGGTATGCTTCTCTATGGACCATAATTTTACATCCCATTGATCATCCATTAGGACCTTTGTGTCTAATCTCTCCCCATTTCTATTTATATATTAGTACCAATACACCCAACATTGTAGAATCAACAGTGATGAATGACCTTAATAAGATGATAAAAGAAATAATATACACATTCCAACAAATCATGTTCAAAATAAATTTAAACTTGTCTAGTTGACATACCTGAACTAGAAGGATTTGCACCTATAAAACCCCTATGTAGTACAGATGGTGATGATGGGGCCAATAACCTTGTCAAACTTTATTGGGCCTTGTCATTGATAGCTTCTTCAGTCTCCCAACTGTGTCACTCCTTAAATAAATTGTATCGTGTGAATCATCATCTATAGTAGTGGTGTGCTTCTTTGATTTCATGTGTTCATTTAGAGAACTGACAATATTACCACTTGTTGGCCACCAAACAAAACCATTTATTGTATTGTGTATATTCAACTCTTGTTTCTTATCCTCATAGCCTGCACGTGTTGCTTCCAACACCTTGAAAAAAATAGGATCTTGTGTCTTGTTGAAATCATCTAGAAGTTTAATTGCCTGATCAATATCAAATCGATCAATAATCACTGTTGTCTGCTTTTCTATGCTACTTGAATGATCTTCACCATTTTCCTCACTTTAAAATGTGATGTTAATGGGATATTATTTTTCATATGATCGTTTATGAAGTTATGAATTGTTTGTGCTGCCATTGATACTTCCCATGTTCCATAATCAACGCCACAACTTTCACAATGGATCTTTATTTTAGGTTCTCCCTTTTCTAAATATACTCTAAAATTAAGTTTCTCCTTAAAAAATTCTTCCATTAAACTATTGAGTCTCTAATTTGAAGATGCCAATACGTTATGATTAACAACTATTCTTTGTTCCACTGAATCAAATCCATCTCCAACTCTTGGATTTTTATGCATAGCTTCCTCTACAATCTGTCAATTATTTTGATAATTTGGTATACTTTCCACCATATTTGACTCCAACACTGTAACATCCACTGTGCCATGTTCTTTCTTTATATTTAAAGGATGCCCAAATGCCACTGATAAGATTGAATGGATATTTAATGAGTTCATCATCTACAATTTCATGACGGATGTCAGCAAGGGTACAAAATTTTTGACAAATGATTGTGGCAACAATGGAATTTTCTTCACCTATGACAATTACATATTCCATATTCACCATTGGATCCATCTGCATTGCAATCTACATGTATCTATCCATTGGATAATTAATGGAAGCAATTATAATAAAAAAATTCAAACAAAATGTACCTATCACATTCATTTTTCTTTTTCACAAAGTGAATTTTGTTGTTGTTGCGAAATAGCGCAGATATCACTATTTCACAGGGTGCAAATTTTATTGTTGCGAAATAGCAAAGACATCGCTATTTCACAGGATGTATGTTTCACTACTGGCGAATTGGTGAAGCTCCAATGCAAAGAAAGTTAAATTTACACATTCAGGTCCAATACAAAGAAAAAAATTACTTATTCAAATCATATCAAGAATAGATAAAGTTGACAAAGAAGTGGTCAGTGATAATCCTAAAGTATGGCTTGAACTGGTGAAGATAATCGAGGAAGACTAAGAAGTACTCCCATACAGAGAATGTGAGGGATTTGGTTAAATAATAAAATAAAGGACTAGTTGGGGAAGGGAAACAATACTATTCTCTAAAAAATTAGGAAATATCCCATATGCTATAGTGGGTTCCCCTCCACATATTTAGACGGTGCTCTAGAAATGCAGAGCATAGTTATCTGAACTGGACAGATCCAAATTTGTTTTCAGCCTAAGATAGAATTTATAATAATTATGAGTGGAGAGTTAATAAATTATGCTAAAAAAATTTCCCGATGTTTTTGGGAAGGATGAGATTCAAATTTCCTTGATTAGAGAGGAGACAAGAGAGAGTTTTTGTCCCTAAAAGGAGTAGGGAATGCAAAGTTTTAAATTGAATAGAAACAAATAGTTGTGATTTTATTAAGGGATAAGTATGGTAGGAAAAGCTCAATTTGTTATATATTTCATTTTTGGCGAGAACAACATTCATAATCAGTTGCTAATGTTGTTCAAGCTCCAAGATGAATCCCTATTGCCTGCGATCTAGCAGGTCATTGGGCCAATTTCATCCAATCACTTCCACAATGGAGTCTTATTGGAAATATTCCTTACTATGGTGGTTTAAGCCTTTGAATCATGTTACTAGGATTCAAGGATGATAGATGCATTGATGTGTGATGAGTATAAACATGTTGTTTTAGTGGCTATGATGCAAATGGAAATAGATTGTAAAAAAGGTTTTATTGTTGGAGTTTTTGTTCCTGAAGCTATGACCAAGAAGAATAAAAATTTTCAAGCTCTAACTCTATTTTGTGAAATGACTACCAATCTGGACATTACTCCATCTACCAAATTTGTGACAAACAATGGTGATATTTTATTTGCCTCTTAGCTTGAGAGGATCAATGTACTGGTTGATGGTTACCTTACCATATCCAAATGGATGTACTCACCTCAACCATCAATTGATACTATTTTTTTCAAACTTGGATGTTAGACAACTAAAAGATACCTCAAACATGGAGGAAGGGGAATATGATCCAGATTGAGAGTCTTCTTATGGAAACTATTGACGAGGCGTGTTCATCAAACTAGTAAGGAAGCTTGGTCATCTTGTAAGGGAGCTTGGTCAGGTTGTAAGGGAGCTAGCCCTTTTGGTAGTTATCAATATAAATAAATAATAAATTATCCAAATGCTCATCAACACTGGATAACTTCCTTCTAAAACCCCTTTCAATGCATTGAAAATAATAAAAATAGTCCATGATCCATGTGCAGAAGATTGTATAGCACAAGAGTCATCTTATATTGCATACAGAAACAAGTTACATATGAAAATGAGTAAATGGATCCTATAAAGTTATAAGATACAAAAATAATGTTGTGCACCTCTGATTGAAATTTGTACATGGATCCTGAAACTGTAAATGGCTTGAATTTACAGGTCCTTCCCCTTTGTTTCTAGTTTACTTCCACTTCAAAATTTGGAAAATCAAAATAGTTTTCTTGTTGCTTGACCATTTCCCGAGAAAGTTGTTTTCAAATTTTAGATTGTCAATGATTTTTCCTGCTATTTGTAACGTGCTTCTGGATATTGTTGAATAAAAAATAACTCTGAATATTGTATTCCTCTATCAAATTTAAAAATCCTCGATATCCCTATTATATTCCCAATATATTACATCATATTTTTAGGATATAATATCCCCAATATGAACGCATGTGATATGATATTGCCTAGGATAGTGAAGACCCCATTGTACTTTCTATATTGAGGGGGGGTACTTTCTCTCTCTTCTTCTCTCTTATGGAGGGGACTTTTTACTCATATGGGGTTTTCTCCTTCTCACTCATCTTTGAGAGTTATTTTATGTATTCATCTCTCTTTTAGGGGGGGAGTTTTGTCCCACTAGGTTTTATCCCTTTCTCCACTTTATCAGAGATTGCATTGCATTAAATTTTCACTTTCATATTGTACATGGGTACCTAACATGGCCTAGTAGTTGAGACCCATCTTGCATTGTGAGATTAAGTGCATTACCCTAAGTTAACCACTTAAGGGGGGTGTTGGTGTAATTAATATTCACTAATTACACCTTAGTCTTACTTAGGATAATACATGCATAGTAGTTTTCATTTTAGACACTTAGGAGTTTGCACCCTTTGTTGCACATGGTGCAGGAGAAATTCCACTTTAGGTGGTGATAGTTGTTATCACATTTCTAATTTATGGGTTGTCTCCCCCTTTAGTTCACTTATCACTTATCATCCTCACATTATTGCACATACTTCATTGCAAAATGGAGGATGATCCACCTTTGGTGGACTTGTGCTTCCACCTTATGTGGGTGATAAGTTTTCTCTTGAATATCTCCTAGTTTTCATACCTTTCCTATATAAGTAGGTAATTCTACATTGCACTTATCTATTGCAGCTCATTTAGCTTTATTATTGCATATTGATGAGAATTAAGTTCATTTGTGCCCATCGTGTCACTCTTGTTGTTGTGTTATTCATTAACCTCTAGATCTTGTGTTGTTTCTATTGGCAAATTATTACACCCACTTTTTCCCTTGTCTCCTTGTTCTCTATCTGGATAATGCAATCTTCTCCTTTCTATACTTTTCTACTATGTTGGCCATGGATTAAAGATTGGTCCTAACCTAAAATTCTAGAGTTTTCTATTTTCTGTCAAAGAAAGTGTTCCATAGTCAAAGTCAATTGTTACCCCATTTTTGTCATGATCCTAAATTTTACTTTATTCAAAAAATGATGTTTTAGGTCACTTGAGTTTCCTAAAAAAGTGGCTTTAAGCCTTTCATTCTCTCAAAAAATTGCATACTTGGCCATTTTCTGATATTTTTGACACTTTTTAAAGTTTGTAAAATTATTTAACTCATGACAAAGTTAGCAAAACAAAACAAGTTGTCGACTAAATTTGCAAAAGTACATAAATTACCGACAAAGTTGTAAAAGTACATAAATTTCTAAAAAATTTAGCAAAAATACACAAATTACTGACAAATTTAACAAAAGTAAATAAAATTACCAACAAAGTTAGTGAAAGTACACAAATTGCTGACAAAGTTGCAGATGTCATCTACAACAGTCAACTTTTTCAAATTTAAGTTTCCAAATTTTGTGACCTCCCCATCTTCATCGCTATTCGTGTCATATGTTGTGATGAGACACTTGTCAATTAGCACTAAATCCCAAGGGGGATAGGGATCAATCTTCAAGCAAGCCTTTTGGCTTGCCATATGTTAGCATCATGTAAGATCAAAACAAGCTAAAGGTAAAAGCTCCAAAAGTTCCTTCCTATGCAACATGTATCCAATTTGTGGCCATGAACCGACCAATAAAACTGTAGGACCTACAACCTTTAAGGAAAAGTGTCACTTGTCAATCCATAAGGGAATTCCAAGGAAGATTTGATTCAAAAGGAAACTACTGTCATGCACCAAAAATTGAGTGATCACTGTGAGTAGAATTGGAAAATTACCTCCTCATTACAGTGAAGAAGTTGAGGGAGGTACAACTAGCATTCATGCCATGCACATGGAGAAATTTAACAATGCAAATCATCAGCATGCAAGTAGTTACAACTATTTTCATGTATAAGCTACAATTTTATTATCATGTGAGTAAAAATAATGTGTTCTACAAAATCCCATGGGTATGATGTATTATGGGTTGGACTAGAATCTAATTTCTATATCTAAATTCCATCTTCTGTTGTAAATTCAGGTTTGGCTTTGAGAGCCTTAGAAAATCATCATTTTGGGGAATCTCTACATCCAGTGGGAGATGTACTCTATTGTTAAATTTGTAATGTGTGATCCAAATTGTGGCCTTATCATGTTTTATTTCAATAAAGTATTTGTATTGTGTCATTGTTGTTTTCCTTTTTCTAGTTAACAATGTGTTCTATGCCATTAAAATATAAATGTGGTCCTATCTACTGATGTTGGTTTTTCTAGATTCTAATAATTTTGGTGCATCATTGATCATGTAGGTCTTTTAATCTTCCATTTTCCATAAAATAGAGGATAATTATTGTGAAAGTCTTTAGTGGTATATGTATTTTCATTAGACCCCTGCATGTGCTACCCATTGGTGAGGATCTGAATTTAGTTGTTGCTTTGTTTAATCCTCCCCCTTTTCACCCCCAATAAAAATAAACAACCAACTTCTAATATTTTTTAGGTAATTTCATAGAGCGTCTCATGTGCCACATCTATGAAACTTCTTGCCTGCATTTATTTAGGCATGAGCCTCTCAGGGATCAATGATATTTTCTTGCACTCTTGGTGGGACCCTTAAGGAACTTTTTTCTGAATATTTAATGTGTTCTTTCACATTTTAGCTTTAGCAAATATTTTGATAATCACTAAGCGGCATTGCATGTTCATCTCAAATAAGATGAGTCAATTGGAGTGTGACTCCTTCCTAAAATAAAAAATGGGCTATTCACTATTGTAAGGGTCATTGGGTGAAAATTCCATTTGATCCCGCACCTCACTACAAAATGAGGCTATCGATCTGTTACCTTCTCATCTCATTTCAGTGGGAGTGATGAGGATTTTTCTAGGCGGTCAACTCTGAGTCCTTTAGCATATTGTTATGTTACTCTTGATTGCAGTGTGGAGGAACCTGTTGATATAAATGTCAAAAAAGTGCTACAAAAATTTCAACAAGAAGTGGAGTCTATTGAGGTCAAAAATTCAAGTTATTAGATCTTTCTCGAATATCATGTTGAATTACAGTGCAAAGAAATGGACGAAACCAGAAGAATAGAGGGGTAAATTCTTGCGACCCAAGCAATGATTGCTAGAAAAGATGAATGGTCCACCTTCTCAGTAAAGGAGGTAATATCTAAAGGAGTTGTCCACTCTTTAGGTAGACACCTTCTTCTATCCTATCTAAGAATAATCTTCACTCCCAGACCCTTATTCTTGAAAGCATCTAGCTATTTAAACGTGGTTCTGTGGTTTGGAGTTCCAAGTAGCGTTACAAAGAAGAAGAGGTCTCAAGGTTAAAGCCTTATGAGATTCTTCTCCATTTTGTGCCTAATTCTTTATATAAGGAAAAATAAATTGTGCATAGGCCACATAAAGATGATAACTATACCTTTAAGGAGCATGAGAAAAAGTAATTTAGCCTTTTTCAAAGATCTTCCTTTATTCTCAGGAATCGAGGGAAAGAGTGAAGATGATGTTGTCCCTTGACATAAATAAAAAATTGATAGGTTCAAGATGTAAATAAAGTAAATTCCTATATATCAGACCCTAAGATCAAAAAATAAGATTCCCCACAAGAGGACGAAAGGACCTCATTTTCCAAATACAAAGGGAAAAATCTAGAGTTGAAAAATGAGATTCTAGTCTAGGATCAAGGAAGGGATAAAGAAGATGAGACCTAACTCTGGGATGAGTTAGAAATTTTCTACTCATCACTCAAGGACAAGTCATTGCCTCAGTAGGAAGGAAGTTATGATTAACATAAGGGAGATATCACCCTAAAGTCATCAAGTCTGGTCCATACCAGAATCCAAAATGCCAAGCCTTGTTGTATTTTTAATATAAGATGTCTGCAACCCATGAAGGGATGTCCTATCACATACTTAGCATAGAAAGAAAATTACCAGTCGCCCCTTTTCATGTTCACCTCCAAACATGAAGACAATATTTCAAAGGTAAACTGAATAACTGTCTTACTGATAGGAAATAGTCCTTTCACATACCACTTCACCATTTTTCCTAGTGTGCACAAGAGGTTTGAGAAAAATTACAAGTATTTTCTTCCCTTGTCTTTCCAACCACGTGTAAAGAAACATTTTAAAAGTGAAAAATTGGGTCACAAGAGAATTTATTTTAAAATTCCAGTTAATAAGTCTCTTTATCTTTTCAAGTTAGTAGTTAGTTAGGAGTAGGATAAATAGATTATAGTTTCCTTTCCAAGAAACATTACCACACATTATCCCACTTCTATATGAAGATCATCTAGTATAGCCTCTGGTTTTCTCTTAGTTTGTTTGTCACAATTTTTTTTCCTACAAGTGATGGGTGCATAGAAACAATAATGATTACATTTATCATATGATATAAAGGAGGCATTTTATAAAAGAATGATAAACGACATTGGTGTTCGCAGCTGCTAGTAGTCATCACTATTTTAGAGGTAAAAATGATAAGTATCTAACAAGGTTCACTCTAAATAATACTACTATATCTTGCTTGGGTACATGTAATTCATACTCATCACCGGTTTGTAAATAGTGAACAAATTCCCTATCTATGGTACAAAGGTTACAATTTTTTTCTCTAATTAAGGTGGTGCAGTATGTCATAATTAACCCCTTCTTTTATGCACAAAACCACATGGAAATTTCATAACTCATGCATATAATTAAAGTAATGTGCAAAAAAAAAATTAAAAAAATGCAATATCATTCATGCACTCCCCCACACACACACAGAGATTCACATGCTATGATTTTTACAAGTATGTATATGCTTTTATATCAAAATTTTAGAGAAAATCATTGAAAAATTTGTCAAAATTATTCACGTCAAATAGGATGGATGGTTGATAAGTAGAAACAAAGCATGAGTAAACACAAGGGGTCGTATTCCTTTCTCTTGTTGTCCTTGTTTCTCTTGAATACCTCATAGTAATTTCACATGTCTTGTCATCTGAGTCCACGCCCCAATCAAAGACCATAGTCCTAAACTCATCCATTCATTCTTGGTCAAATTCATCATCCTTTCTAACAAGCTTCCTTGGGAACCCAAGTGCAGTAACCGAAGGGTCATCATCCAAAAAATGGACATCATCCAAAAATTGGCTACAAAGGGTAGCCATGAAACCACATCGTCCCTCTCTAGATAATCCTTTAGGTTAGTGGTCATGGGAATTCTAATTCCATATTGTTCCACCTCCAAAACTTGGTCTATGCCACCAATGTATTCATCTGTGAACAATACTTGAGACTACCTCTCTATCTCAACCTTCAGTCACCTAGGTCTTGCGAGGACCCTACAAACCTAGATACAAAATTAAAATTCACTAGGTATTATCCTCACTGGCAAGGAAATCAACACTGAGTATTCATTTCTTAGTGGTTAAGATGATATCATCGTCATTATTGAAAAAGTTCTCAAGTTGCCTATCTATAATCAAGACTAAGAAGTAACATTGTGCCTTGCTAGTTGTTATTATAATAGGGGTATCCATTATGCCTAAGTATTCCTCTAATAAACACTACATTCTAAGCAATGCTGCGCTAAATATCTACAATTTGAATGATTTGTTTAAATAGAGGTTGTCTGGTTTTAGGCATCTTCTATCCACCCAAAAAATTTACACTTAATATGACATTTTAAAAATATTTTAATTAAATTAAAAATCACAAAACCACTCTTCTATGATTTTTAATTTAATTAACAAATTTTAAAAAAACATCATATCAAGTACAATTTGTTGGCTGCATAACCAAGGGTATAGTTTTATAGCCACTCAAGTCTCTAGACATGCATGATCATCCATTCTCTTCAAAAGTAATCATTCCAAGAAAATGCCCTGACATACCAAATAAAATTTCCCAAGGCATTCTCTTGCCTAGTAGTCATTTAATTTAGAGGTCCCTCCACATAAAATGAGGATAATATGAAGTGATTGTATTCCTCGGACTAAGAAAGGAATTAATGCATGCATTTGGTTTGTAATGTTGATATCCTCCAAATGAATAAAACTATATCAACATAGTAGTGGGAAGTGTTTGTACTAGTCATTATGCTGACAGTGTGCATTGATTGTTTGTTTTATGATGTAAGATTTTCACTTTTTAATCGAGGATTTTTGTGTCATACCTAGATGTATTGACAACTATAAGTGGTAGATTTCCACAAACTTCAACACTAAATAAATATTAATTACTTCTATGATGTAATACACACCCATAGTTTTATTTTCAGTTCATATTTCCAAACTCTTTTGGGCCATATTTCAGGTGTGTGTTTATTATTTAAGTAGTATTCTAGGATGTTGATGTTTGACATTACATTATGATTTATTTCTATATCATGAGTAGTGGATAGTTGTGTGATATCATGAGTTGATGGCTAGATGAATTTGATTATTTTCAGGATTGATTATCTGCATATGATGATGTTAGTTTTGTTTATAGTTTATACTAACCCCATACTTGCATGTGTATGGTTATCATGTATGTTTTACTTTTCGGATTGATGTGTTTGATATTGCATGGGATAGAATCATAGTTACTCACTTAGGGAGGTCGACTCAATGTACCGATCTTAGCCATTGTCTATTATATGTATATATGTACGTGCTCATCTTTAATGCAGGATTGTAGGTATCGGGCATCAAATTCCCTGAATTGTCAGGATGAGCATGCTCTATCGCAATATCTTAATGGTAAGAGAGGGGAGATAACTATCGGGTCCAAACCCCAACCTAAACTGCCATTTATCTTGAAATGGTGGACAAGTATCTTTCTGACTACCCATTTGAATTCTTCAAGGTGGCAAATTTATAAACTCATTCTTGAGCATAATTATTGCAGTTTTGTATTGGTCAGTTCTGCCTCCTTGATGCTAGTCTTGTAGTGGTTGTGGTTTTTATGCTTAAGTGGTTGAAGGTGTTTGATTAGGATTAATTATAAGATATTTATATCCTATAGTATTTGATATATTATGTGTTTTAATTTAATTAATTGGAATTTAATTAAATATTTAATTAATTGGAATTTAATTAAATATTGAATTAAATGGAAATTAAAAGGCATAATTAATATAAAAATTTGTTATTATGTCATAAATATTATTCCTAGTTAAAGACAATTATTTGCAATATAATTTCTCTTTTATTAATAAATTAATATTAATATTAATTATTAAAATTGTGTTTTTTGTGGAAATTCTTTATTTGAATAAAAAAATAAAGAAAACACAAGAAAAACAAAGTAAAGAATTCCTTTATTCTCTTCTTTAGTGTTTTATTTAATTTTTGGGTTTTGCACATTCTAGAAACCCTAGCTTTATTCAGTTTTTCTTTATGAGAGGATTTTTGAGGTTTTGCACACACACAAAGAAACATACACAGACACAGGTTTGGAGACACGCATAGGTTTTGGAGACACAGAGATTTTTTTCAGAGCATAGAGTTTAGGAGTCAGGTTTTCAGATTTTGCATCAGGATTGAAGTTAAAGAATACATTTTTAAAGCTTGGGAGTGAATTATGTTTTTGGGGTTTTCTTCTGATTCAAGTCAACTTGGTGTTTAAGGTGGGGTTTTGAAACCCTTGTCGAAAATCTTTCCTTTTGAAAATATTATTTTCATTGTGCTTTTCAATTCTGGATTAATGGTTTTGAGTGACTGTATTATGTTTTTTTATAAAATTGGATAGAAAAACTATTACGATTAATTTGTAAGAAGATTATGTTAATATATGTTTAAACCCCCAAGTTCGTTTGAGGGAATTAGGAATAAAATACTTTATTCATTAGGTTTTTTGAAACTTGGTAGAAAATTCCACATTTTTTTATACAGAAATTCAGTTTCAAACTTTGTTTGAATATAATTTTGCAAATTTGATGTTGGGAAAACATTCTTTTGAGGGAATTATATATTTCGAGAAAATATATTTTCAGTATTGTTGTATATACATTATATATCTAATTGTGTGTGTATACATATATATGTATATATTACAATGTAAAATCCTTATTATATTTTAAAAAAATTCTTTGGAGAATTGATATTCTAGAAAAATACAGAGATTTTAATAATCTGAAAGTAAAATTTATTATATATATATATATATA